>LFIW01002127.1:0-271755 GCA_001625285.1 Colletotrichum incanum
GGGGGGGGGGGGGGGAACGAGAGAGATAGAGAGAGACGCACGCGCGCAAGACACGGTTCGGGCAGGACAGTGTGGCTGGACAGAGACAACGCAAGCGAGAGCGAGGCAAACAAAAAGAAAATAGAGCATGGGGGGAGGAAACAGGGAAATTGTGAATCAAGTCTGTGGCGAGGCAGCTTAGACTACGACCCTGCTGCAACGCCGACTCTTCTCGAGGGGCAGTTCTGATTGGAGATGTCTCACTCACCAGTCCCCTCCTCCCCGTCCAGAGCCGTCTTCGTCTCAAAAACTTGTCTCTCCATGCGCCCCCATTGCCCTTCCCCGTGATGGGAAAGTTGGGAATTGGATGTTTTGGTAATCGGGGCACTGTGGCACATTTCCCACCCTCCACAATCCGTGGGCCGGAGGTTACTCCGCCGGTGGTAAGGTTTCCAGCGGAGCGTGCTGGGTGACTTTGTGTTGGATAGCCTTGCGCACCCGTTACGATGCACACCACGGCCTCCCTGGGGACTGTGTTTCAGCAGAGGGGCCCCTCTGTTTCTAGGATATCATGCGGGTACTGTTGTAGCCAGTGCCTTGGCCTGGGGTGACTGTGATCTAACCGCTACGGTGTGCCTCCGTGACTCGTTCTCGAGATGATACTCATAACCAGAACAAGCAGGTTCGCGTTGCGGAGGTTCCAAAGTTGGAGATCATCGGCGAGAGAGGAGAGAGAAGGCATAGGAATCGGGACATGACGACCTGCCTTATTCACGCAGGGTACGTTCCTGGAGATGGACACGCGGTTTTGAAATGTCTTGGATGTGCGACCATGCGCCAACGGTATCTGAAGGCATCCCCTGGTTCTTCGTCGCCGTCCTGTTCCTCCTTTTGATCCAAGAGCTCACGTCCGACTTACCGCGTCTAAGTATTCAGCCACGTGATTGCGGGTGAGTAGCGCTGAGGATATTCGAAAAGCGTATTTTTGGTAGTGTATAGGGGAAGAAGAGGCTCCTATTACCCATGAACGCTAGATGTTCAGAACGGACATCAGAAGAGATACGTGATTCATAAAGTGATAATGATTGAGCCGCCCATGGAATTGTGCGCGGTTAACAATTCCAACTCGCAACTCCTAGCGAACAGGCTTGAATCAAGGGCTAAAATATCCGCCTCCCCAAGCGGTTTTTGGCGATGAAAGTCGTCCACGACGAAGAGCGACGGGCTATGTTGGAATAGATGTTAGACACATGTCAGGGACACTCTCGACTGGACTTGTTTTCATCTTCAAACGATGCGCGTTTGTCATCGACTGTTGCTTCCTAGGCCTGTACAGTTTCTATGAACCACGCGGCCGCGATATGACGAAAGGAGTGCAATGGAGACATGCAAACAAACATCGATGGTTGAGGAGGTCTTCTTCAATTTTCTACAGCGTTGCTCGATAGGCGCAGTAGTCGCCTGGAGTGTGGTATCGTACAAGCCAATGTATACCCATCTATGAACACATCCTACACGGTCTACTAATCAATGCTTTAGACTAGTCTGCAACTCGACTAGCACTTATTTATTCTCTCTTGTTCCCCAGGAGGGAGTTCAACCATTCTCCAATGGTAGCAGCGTCCTTTCCGTTCAGTCCACCTGCGTGGAAATGCTGTGTCCAGTCGTCAATCTCCCAGATCTGGGAATTAACCATAGACTCCGAGAGGCTGTTCACATCCCCATCGGAGGACAGGTCGGACAGGGAGAACTTCTGAATGAGACCATGGCGGGCTTCGAACGTGAGGTTGAACTGGAACGGGTTAGCCAATCCACAGCATGATTATTTGAGGAAGGGCGACGGCGGTGCTGAAGGGAGAGAGGTATTCATATTCAGGAGTACAGGTGAGCGTTCACTTACGTTACCTGGAAGTTGTGGACGTTCTCGGGAGTCGTCTTCTGAGGGATGGGTTGAGAAGGTGAAGAGAGGAGTCTGGCCATATATCCACTCCCGGGACTGCGTTACATGTTAGTCTATCCAGCTTCTCGTCTGCTTACATTCTGGGAATCTCATCGCAACGAGGGGCGAACGATGACTGCGAAGTGAGAATTGGGGGCCCCCAACATACCTCTAGCTCCCTCAACCCCTTTTGAATCTTCTCCTCCCCTTGAGCATCCTTATCTCCGAGCTCAGCCTGCACGTCAAATTCGCCATACATCTTTCTGAACTCCTTCACGACGGCGTCCTCGAATGTCTTCGTGTCGGTCACGCCAACGTTGCGGATTCGCGAACGCACGCTCTCGACGCCGCGGGCCTTGATGAAGGGCTCGGCGGGCGACCGAAGGAAGCTGCCGATGCGCGGGAGGTTGGGGGATGATAGGAGACAGGTTCCGTGGTGGAGCGAGCGCAGGCGCGTGAGTTTGTACGCCGAGCCGGAGATTTTGAAGGTGTTTTCTGCGTTTACTTTGGGTTTGGTGCACGATGCTGCCGAAGATGCGGTCGATGTGGTGTCCCTCATCGAATGCGTCGTGACTGGAGCTTCTGAAGAAGAGGGAGGAGGAAGGGTCATGACGATGTCATGCCGGCAGTTCACGGCCACGCCGTCAACCCCCAAGGACTGCAGAGCGCGGACGACCATCTCGGCGTGTGTGTCGCGGTCAAAGTTGGCAGGCGGGCAGATGACGGAGTAATTTACGTTGCCCTCGTCGTGGAAGACGGTGCCACCTCCGCTGCGGCGGCGGACCAGGTCGATGACATCCTCGCCGTTGCTGTTAGGACCCAGGGACTGGAGGAGGGGGAGGTTGACCTCAAGCCACGGATTCTGGTTGCGGCCGATAACGATGCTGGGGCGGTTCGTGTAGAGAAACAAAACGGTCGAGTCGGAGGTTGTCGTTTGAAGGAGGTGATGCTCGATGGAGAGGTTTGTGTAGGGAGAGCGCGAGGTTGAGATGTAGACTTGGGTTTTCGAGGATGGTGAGGCGGCGAGGGCAGAGAATAGGCGGGTTTGATGGGTTTGCCGTTGTATTGATGGTCTGGTGCGGAAGAGTTTCCGCGAAATCATACATGGTGACAACATGGTGAAGTTCGGCGTTTGCTTTGCAGAACGGTCAATAGACGGAGTTTGTGGTGCTTCTCACGATGACATTCTTGTGATCTCCCTATTGGAATGCGATGAGCAAAGTCAGGGATAAAACAATGAAGTGAATGTGACACTGTTCAGGTTACGTTCCAAATTGTATAAACGAGCGACTGGCTGGAGAAAAAGAGTGAAGACACGGCAGTTCTGATGCGTGTCAGTGAGATTGCGGATGTTGATGAGTGAAGCGTTGAGATGAAGTTCTCACTAAATTGCATCTAACAGAATCCACTCTTAGTTAGGACGACCACCCCTGTAGGCACAAGGCCCACCTCATTAACGGGGCAATTCAACTACATCATAGAGACCCCTCCACCCCGCATACTTGGGTCGATTTCTTTTTGGATTGACTCACCGAACATCGGCCCAGATAATTTTCGAAACTTACATACTCTCTTCCCCCCTCACAATATTCCCCCTTTCACACCGCCAGCCACAATGTCGACGTTCGGTTCCTACTTCAAGGTCACGACGTGCGTCGCCTCCTCCGGCCCAATTCCTCCTGTTCGTATCGTGGCCATAGTGGACTAACATTACATGCCCCCTTGCGCAGCTACGGCGAGTCCCACGGCAAGTCCGTCGGCGTCATCGTCGATGGCGTCCCGCCCGGCATGGCCCTCACCGAGGCCGACATCCAGCCCCAACTGAATCGCCGCCGTCCCGGCCAGAGCTCCATCACGACCCCGCGAAACGAAAAGGATCGTGTCGTCATTCAGAGCGGTACCGAATTCGGCGTCACCCTCGGCACCCCGATCGGCATGCTCGTCCAGAACGAGGACCAGCGTCCCAAGGACTACGGCAACTCCACCATGGACATGTTCCCCCGTCCTTCCCACGCCGATTGGACCTACCTCGAGAAGTATGGCATCAAGGCCTCCTCAGGCGGTGGCCGCTCCTCCGCCCGCGAGACCATCGCCCGCGTTGCCGCCGGTGCCCTCGCCGAGAAATACCTCCGCGAAGCCTACGGCACCGAGATCACCGCCTTCACCACCAGCGTTGGCAACTGCCACCTTTTCCCCCCGACCCCCGAGCACCCGACCCCGTCGACGAACCCGGGCTTCCTCTCGCTGCTCAACACCATCGACCGCAACACCGTAGACCAGTTCCTCCCCGTCCGCTGCCCGCATGAGGAGACAAACGAAAAGATGATTGATCTCATCAGTGAATTCAAGCAGCGCGAGGACAGCATTGGCGGCACTGTCACCTGCGTCATTCGCAACCCCCCCTCCGCCCTCGGCGAGCCCTGCTTCGACAAGCTCGAGGCCCAGCTCGCCCATGCCATGCTCAGCATCCCCGCCACCAAGGGCTTCGAAATCGGCTCAGGCTTCGGTGGCTGCGAGATCCCCGGATCGCAGCACAACGACGCCTTCATCAAGGCGCCCGAGTCCGAGCTCGCGGCCGACGCCCAGCGCATGGGTATCCCGCGGTCGAAGCTAACCACCAAGACCAACTATTCTGGCGGCATCCAGGGTGGCATCTCCAACGGCGCGCCCATCTACTTCCGCGTCGCCTTCAAGCCTGCCGCGACCATCGGCAAGGACCAGACCACGGCGACCTACGACGGTACGGAGGAGGGTGTGCTGGCTGCTAAGGGCCGTCACGACCCTTGTGTCGTGCCCCGCGCAATCCCCATCGTGGAGGCCATGGCGGCCATTGTCCTGTTGGATGCGCTCATGGCGCAACACGCGAGACAGATGACCAAGAGCCTGCTGCCGCCGATTAAGAGAGAGAATGGCAAGGCTTGAGAGGTTTCGGATTGGGGCGTGTTGTAAATATGGGCATTCAAAAGCAAAATTCATGATAGATTCCCCTTTTTGGTTTCGGCGAGTATTCTATCAAGTCCCTCTCATTTGCCTGCCAAGTTCGTGACGAGTGCCGCATTTTACAATTCTTCCATGGCCTCGTGCCGTTTCGCGGACTTGACCAGGTGGAACTCCTCTTGTCGTCCGTACACCCATTGCCATCCTTTCTCCTCGCCGGCCCAGTACACGTCTTCCTCCAACGCAAACCACAGTGTCTGGTTTCTCTCAGGGACGTAGTGCTCCACGAGCAGCTCGACGCTGAACCACATGTTGCGGACGGCGGCCAGCTCACCGGATGCCGATACGTAGTCTTGCATGTTTGTCATCCCTGCGCCGGGTCAGCTTCTCCAGGACAGGCAACGACTTGAGGAGAGTGGCCTTGTTCAGGACGTGACTTACCGATGAGGGGACCAGCAGCATGGCCCCAGTCTCCAATCGGATGCGTATAAACACGTCCCTGGATCCCCTCCGCATGCATCTCCCCGAGGGAAGCCTTGAGCATCTCGTTGCCTGTCTTGCCGACAGCAATGTTTCGCCTCACAATGTCCTGCAATTTGTTTCCCTTCTTCAATCCATCTTTCAGGTCCTGGGGAACATCCTTCTCGTCGGGACGCAGCACGTATCCCAGATGCTGGGTGTCGGTATTCAGCCCCAGAGCAGTCAACCCAAAGTCAACATGCAGCATATCGCCATACTCAATGATCCTCCCCCCAGCACCCTCGTCCACGCCCGCTTCCGTCTGAACGGCCCAAGGCAGCGCCTGATCAACAACGCTGACACTGGGCTGAAACCACGTCGTGAAATTATGCGCCAGAATCTCCTCCCTGAACCACCACTCCAGATCCCCCGTCGTCGTCTTGCCCGGGACGACAACCGCCTCGCTGAACCCCCGCGCGATCATCGCCCACGCCGTCTCCATGACCTCCCTGTACCGCGGCAGCTTCGACCGCGGCTGGGTCGCAATGAACTCGACAGCGATCTCGGGCTTGACGACCATCCTCGAAGTCCACTCCCCGCCTAGCCCACTCGCCATGGCCTGGTACTCGCCCGCGTGCAGACCGCTGGCGAAGGCGATCTCCGGGTGCGCGTTGACGGCGATGCTGGCGGGGTTGGCGGCCTCGAGCTGCGCTTTGAGGGTTTCCCAGACGTCTGTGGTCCAGCCTACGATGCAGCCTGGCTGACGCGGGAGGGAGCCCTCCGAGGCGTTGGTGGGAGACAAGGACGCGAGGGGCTCGGCGAGGAATAGGCACGTCGTGCGGCGACGGGCGGAGAAGGTTGATGCTGGTTTGAGGGACCAGAAGACTGTTTCTTCTGCGTATTCGCGCTGGCTGATCTGGAAGTGTGTCAGTGGGTTCGAAGACGTCAAATTAGACGCGATTTGAACCAACCACCCAGGCCTCGACGCCATGTCTCTTGAGAAGAGCGGGGATGCCCGCTTTGCGCTCCTCGGTCCATGCATCTTGGATGCGGGCTTGCTCGCGGAGGGGCGGCAGAGGGTTGTACTTTGGCGTAGGGTCGCCGATGACAGGCTCCCAGAGGAGGGCGGCGGCCGGGATTAGCGTGGTAAACCAATGCATAGTCGTTTGAATGATGAGTGTCTTAATCTCGCGATGTGAGTTGAGTGGGGATGAGTGACTGTGAGGTTGAAGAGGGGTGGTGATTTTAAGAATGAGACGGAGGATGCGAGATCGGATGACGTTCCAGAACCCCGTTTGAGGAATAAGGATTCAATGCCATTGTGTGAGGTGCAGTGCCCATCTAGTCCCGGAAAGGCAGCTCGTTGTCGAAACCTTGAATCATACTCTGCATGGATGCTGATCCCCGCCTCGGTGAACCTTGCTCACCGTGGTCAGGCTGACACTGAGACATTGTCTTTGGGAATAGTTAAAACTGCAACGAAGAAAAAAGAACAATAAAAGCAAACAAAAGCGAAGTTAGGTCAATGAGGTTTTGCACCAAGGATATAGAAACTTGGGACAAGAGAGCCAATCAAGATTTTGGGGCTGCTAGCTAAGGCTTGCGCAGTGGGTTGATATCTTGAATGTTGATTCCTGTGATGAGAATACCCAATAGCCAAATCAAGTGTACCATGTCGGCGTGTTTGAGTAATCGAGGTTTGAGCCCATGAGGTGATGTAGTTAGAGCAGTATGTGGTGTCGGTATTCATCATTGGCCCCCTTTGAGACTCGGTCTAGCATACCTTCCTCCCCCGTTGCCGTTGCAAAAGACGGGAATGAGCTTAGTGACTCCGGGCGACCAAAACGGCCTACTCCTTAACCCTGTTTCCATCCGGCGTCCCAGAGCCTGACTGGCCGCAATGATCCACAGCCTCGCAGCTTTCGCACACTCTTGAGAGATGTTAAATTCGCAGTGAACAGCCTTACGGAAGGCAAATTGCGGAGGACGTGTGCCTCCATTTTGTTTTGATGGCGAATGTTTCTTTTTCCCCCTCCGCTGAGATGCGTACTCTCGAGCCTCGTTCAAACCAAATTCCCCTCTACTGCCTCAATGATGCGTCTTCTTGAATGTCACGTATCAGCAGCGAACGGGTGCTTCCAACAACTGTCTCTTCCCTCGGCCGCTTGACTGGCACTTGATTCAGAGCTGGAGAACAGCGGCAGTGCACAAACAGCACACGCAGACCTGCGCTTCTCAATAGTCTGCAGGGCGATGAACGGTCCGGGAGAGGAGCGTGGGAGTGTTTTCCACTGTTGGATCTCGTCAGTTTCCGATGCTGCTCTCTCTTTTTCTATGGGCTGTGTCATCAATCACTCAGCACCTGTTATGACTTTCGTAGTAGATGACGGCTCCCGGGACGTTTCACAAGAGCAGCTAAGTCTCTTTATCTATATAATCCTAACTCTAATTCAATATCATCAGGCCATCTCATGTGGACATGTAGATGTGGGTATAGCTATCGTACAATAAAAAGCATCGCCAAAAGATCATCAAGCATCATCGAGGTTGAAGTACCTCTCGCTGGGTCCAAAGCCCCTCATTAAACTCGTAGTCATGGCAGAAACCGCCTGTTGAAATAAGTAAAAAGAAAAGAATTGAGCATCCAAAAAGAACACTTTTTGATGTGTTCTACTATGGTATTTGGTTAGTTATTTGGATGAATTCAGGAAATTGGAAACCAGTGCTTACGGAGCTGTTCCCGACCCCAACCTAAAGCCTATTCAAATTCCTGTGTCTTCCCGAGATCTCAGACATGAGTCTCCAGGTCGCGGTCCTATCCGCAAGTGAGGTGTTGCGGCGCCCGTTCGCGTCTTAGCGCTTCATGACATCAATCACACCACGCCAGCAACGACAATGCTGGCAAGAGCAACGACGACGCAGATGAGGCTACTCCGCGACAGAGAAGTTGCAGCCGAATCGTCATCGCCACTCGCCGTGCTCTTGGGACCATCACCAGTTTGTGTAGGCGTGGGGTTCGGATCCTCGACGTGCAGCGCATCACTGGCAGCAACCCAGGCGTTCCAGTTCGTGATACCGCCAGGGCACTCATCGGCAATCTTCTTGCCCTCGATCTTGGCGATCTCGGTCCCGTACTTGGTCATCGTGATGACAACATCGCCGGTGCCAAGGAACGGGATGCTGCCGTGATACATGCCCCTACCCTTATCAGGGGTCGAGGTCCAGTTGCCCTTCTGCGACTTGCCCCCGACGGAGACGGTGATCTCGGCCGCGGAGGTGAGGAGAGCCGAGTAGAAGATCTTGTCCTTGACGACCTCGGCCGGGGAGAGAACCTTTTGGGAGTGAGCAGCTGTGTTGGCTGTGGTGCCACCGTCCTTGCAGGCAAGGGCCGGCGACGAGCGGTACCACGTCGTGAGAGACTCGGTCTTGATCTCAGGTTGTACGGCGCTCTTGTAGCTGTCGATGAGGTAGGGAAGGGCGTGACGCCAACCGTCGTGGGGGTGGTCGAGGGCGTAGTTGAAAGGGGCTTTGCCGACCTCGAAGGCTTCCAGTGCGTTGGAGCGGACGGGGCCGATGTGGTGCGACTCGCCGTAGTCGTTCCAAGAGATGATTTGGACGAAGCTGTTACAAGTCAGCCATCGAGACTCGAGGGCACGCAATGGCCTCGGTGTTAGACTTACGTAGGCATGATCTCCATTACCTGAGTCCAACGGTCATACCAGAGATCATCGCCGCGCCAGACCCAATTCTTGTTGTAACCAGGCAGGTTGGTGTAGAACCACGGTGACACAGGCATCATGTAGGGCTTCCCCTTCAAGGCCCACTCGTAAGCTGCGTCGCTCTTTGAAGTCATGTCCTGGTCTCCGATGGGCCAAGCGTTCCAACTGAACAAGCCATCAGCCACGCCGTCGGCTAGGCCCAAGGCCTCCTCAGGCGAAATCGACGACCAATCCGGGATGAAGAAGGCGCCCGTCTTCTCCTTGATCTCGATCCAGTCCTTGGCGTTCTCAGTGCCCTCGAATGTCGAGGCAACGGGCTTCTCGGCATACTTGAAGTATTCCTCGCGCTTGAAGTACTTGTTGCCCATCTCGAGGATGGTCTCCTTTGGCCAGGGCTTGCCCCCAAGGTAGCCACCGTTGTAGTCGAAGGAGAAGAAGAGCTGGAAGCCGACGGTCTTGGCTGCGGCGAAGGCGTCTTCCAGGGCCTCGGCGGTATGGGGATCCGTTAAGCCCATGTTGAGGGCGAAGGCGTCGATGTGAGCCTCCTTGGCCAGCTTGAAATCATCTTCAAAGTCGGTCAGGGTATAGTTCTTTGTGTTAATGAGCTGGTTGCGAGTATTAGTGATCGGTTCGTTATGGGGCGAAGAGTGTCAGACTGGTGAGATAGGAAGACAAATGTACCATGAAGTGAGCAACGACAGCCGCGGCCTGGACATGTGTAATGGCGGCCAGGAGACCTGCGAGAACGGTAGTGAACTTCATCGTCACGGTTTGACGTGAGCGAAGGGTTGCTTGACTGGCAGACGAAGCCGTCGAGAACAGGTTTGATCGGCTGGGGGGACCAGAATTCGCGAAACATGCAAGAGCAACACCCAGCAGGGACACAAGGCCACGGCCGCCGCATTATGTATCGTGGGCCAACCTCACACGAGGGGGCGGGTATGCCTCGCAGGCTACCTCATCTCATCGTCTTTCTGCCTACCAACAGGGTGGCCGCATTGACGCCCCTCCGGGTACCGTACACCAGCGTCTTTCGACCCCTGGCATGGCGACTACCTGACTCCATCGTGAGAACGCCCGGGTAGGCAGGTGAGGCAACTGAGGGCGGCGTATGCTGTTCGACCTACACGGTGTCAGACTCCCACCGTAAAACAGACATGATGCCGATGGGTTTGGTCGTCTTCTGCAGGGTCGCGGAGGGCGCTTACCTGATGTGGTAACTTGGGAATAGCAGGGGGGGATGCTCGCTTCGTGAGACGCCGTCAAATGTGCCTGGACAGGACAAGCTGAGTGGGCACTTGAACTCGGATTTCTGTTACCTCGCCGAATCACTGCTGGCCACTAGCTTTCTCGTGCCTGCTGTGCCCTTTGGTGCCTGCTGTGCCGCTCAGCTATGGCGCGAAAACAGAGGTGCAGCGGGCCAAGACAAGCGATTTGGTCCAGCCGCTTTTGCCGTGGGAAATTGCCTCGCCCGGCTCAGCCCAACATGCGGTATCTCGGGACGCGCGCTCGCGGCGGTGAGAAAGAGGCCGCTTCACGAGGTGGTTGTGAGTAAGTGAGAGTAAGACGGTGGCCTTCAACATCGTCATAGTGCCATACGGACACGAAGTTATCAAAGGGACCGAGTCCGTGTAGTGGTGGAATACGAAGGCAGGAGGGATCGGCAGAGCAACACGTCCCGAGAGTCTGTTTCTAGAGGGGAAGATCTTGTCCAGTGGCATGGTGTACGGAGCCTCTTAGCCTCCCATTCAAGCATCGTCGAGCCCTGTCGGTGGCACGCCCAATATCTTAAGCTTGTTGGGCGTGACTGGGATCATCCAAGGCCGCTTATCCGCCGGAGACTACCGGGCAATACACCTCATCCCCCCTTAGCAGTTTTCCGTGCACCAAAAGATTCTTCTTGGTTGTCACGCAATCCCTGCACTTTGCTGACCTACACGTGCGGAGTCGGCCGAGATGAACCCCCGTCCGTCACATAGAGCTGCTCGCTTGTGATAGGCACTTGCAGCGTAGCAACCGTTTGCCCATCGCCTTTTAGGCTCTTAGCGCAGCCGTGCCGCAGACTTAAAATTGAAGAGGGACGAAAGATCCCAAAAAGGTTCATCTGCGATGCCCACGATCCCGCCATTCAGATGAGCGCGAAAGGACCGTGCATCGTCGGATGTTTGGACGTCTGAACAGCAGGGGTTCTCTTTCAACTAGGGTGTGTGATGGGTATCTGCCCACCGTTACCAGGCAGCACAAGGCAATATGGGGCCTTTCAGATGCATGTCCTCGGAGTCGGACGCCGCGAATTGCTTAGCTGTCTTTTGCGAGGCTTGGCTTTTGCTCTTCGTGTCGAGCGTGGCCTCCTCGTAGTCTCGGCCAACCACGCTCGTTGAAACAGTCAGAAACGTGCATACTCGAGGGACTGTCCAGCCTTGTGGGGGGCACGCACCGAATCCTGATCGCCTGTACACGAGCAGATGGGCGGCAGAAACGGAGCCCGGCACGTCATTACAGCGGGTAGTGTATCGGAATCCCGTCGAAACGCATACACGAAGGGCTGGTTACTGGCTGTCGTCGCTGCTGTAGGGCTATTTCAGTCGGCGAAGACGGGAGACCGGCGGCTTGGATACGGCTTGCATTGGGGCGTTGAAGGGAGACTAACAAACAGAGCCCGGGCGTTGCGCTGCGTCTTAGAACAACGTGCGTTATCGTCGGCCAATCGTCCGGGCTCACCCCGAGCTTACTGTGACAGGGGGGTTTCGCACCTCATCATGGGAGAACAAAAATCACCGCATCGACTGCGTCCCCATGTTGCGTCAACGGAGAATCGAGTCCCTCGGCTACTCAATACCCCGGCGGCAATCACAGATATTGAGCAGAATTGGGCAGACGGATGGATGAATGGATGGACGGGAAACCCTCTGCAGGAAAAAGAGGCAGAAAGTACAGAAAGAGACCCTGCTCCAACAGAGTGATCCGGAACCTTAAGCCCCCTGCCCCTGTGTAGTATCCACTGTTCTAGACCCTTCGAGGTTGAGTTGCGGCGAGTTGCAGTGATTTCAGAGCCACAGCTTCGGCCCGCCCGTCACCGTCTCTAACCAGGAAGCGCAAGTCGTTGGCCTGTTGATTGGCCTACCGCGCTTCTGAGAGCAGAACGTGAGTAGCGGCGAGAGGTTCGGCATCTGCTTCCGAGTCTCTCTTTCAACGAGGTCCAGCCCTGGTAGGCGTCTTGACGATGTTATCCACCGTAAGCAGTTTTCAAAGCGATCCAACGGTCTTGTCTTGAGAAAGTGAAAGCATGTATATTGCGGCACAGCGTTATCTGCCATCAAGGAGCAAAAAGTTGCCTCGTTCAGGCCTCCTGGTGTAACTGTGCATTACATACAATTTCATTTCGCTCTCGGGCAAGAACCTGAAGGATTCCTTGATTTATGAAATACCAGACTCTTCATAGATACCGTTGCCTTACATAAATAATTACATGACACCTTTGCGGGGATTATGCATGCGCTGGGGTTCAGTGCGACATTTTTGAGAGGCCCTGCAAACCGCTCACTGTTCATGCCCTAAGACACATGTCTGAAGTACTGCCAAGATGTAATTATGTACCTGCCTGCATTGTTATATGTAGGAGACACATACTGGGCAATACTCCCGCCACCGAGTTGGCATGGGTCCAAGCACAAGACGATGTTGGCTAAATCCTCTACAGCCCGACCAACCGCCGCAGGCTCCCAGCCGAGACGAGATGGGGAACTTGCCGGGCTCATGACAGTAGATTCTGTAAAATCATTCATTCAACTGTCCATACACTGCCAACTTTGGGCGCATCTGTTGAAAGTCCTCGACAAGCGTGGGGCTTGAAAACCGAGAGTTGTTTATTGACACCCGACGTTGGATTTTGTTGTGTAGTTGTATATTAGATCACTGTCGTAGCATGCCCTCATGATTTGGTATCACTGGAAGTCGTATGTGGTTAGTTTCATTCGGATATTCTGCCGAGGTTGTCCAATACGAATTTGGAGTCGCATAGCAGCTCGAGAGGCAAAGAATAGAAAGCTGATATGTGAAATCAGAATTTGACCCGTTGCATCAAATTCATATTATTGATGCTGAAAGTGACTAGTATATACTTTTCCGTGGAAATATTTGGTGAAGCAGATAACTAACTCAAGTACAAGAAAAATGCTGATATTGCGTTTTCTGACGACAGAGCTGTAAGACAAATTGCTAGGCCTGTGTCTATTCCTCTCCGTGGGGTAGGAAGCTAGAGAACATTGAATGCCATTCAACTAGCTTGAAGTGGGAACAAGATTCATAGTTTCTCACCAAAATCTATCATTGGATGGGTGAAGTTTGCTCAAGGTATAACCCCTCAAAAATTGATACCTCTCAAACGGCAGAGCCGTAGAGCTATGTCCAAATTTAGGCCTATTTTCCTTCTCGATGCAGGGCGAGACTATTTCTGCAGGAGTTAAAATCTCTAGTAGGAGCAAGTTTGTATCATGCATGTTAATTATATTATGTACCAAACCTTCGCACTTGATGAGGAATTATGTGAAAACGAACAACACACAAACGGGAACAGATAAACATACCTCGCCGTGTTAGATTATGCCATCGAATTAATTCACTGACTTCACACTATCAGGACATAGGCATACAACGAAGCAGTAAACCTCATGGAACGGCTGTTATATATTCGTACTAGGTTATTAGGGCGCCAAGAAGATAAGTCACTCCAGCGGCATAAACCCTGAAAATAAGATATGTCATAAAGACTACTTTCCGTGGTCTTCATTGCACATGGCCAAGACTGTATATTAATGAGCCTGTAGATGATAGTGACCTACTGCCAATGACTTGGCCGTGGGTGTGTGCGTGTTTACTTGGCTACTTGCATAGCTTGTGTAAGATTTCAAAAAGTTGCATTTTGTCGCGCACACTTGTTCGGGAGAAGATGAGGGTGCAAGGTCGATCCCTTCGAAATGAGGGTACTTCTCCGAAAGGTGTTAGAGGGATGGGATATTTTATCAATGAGAAAAAAGACACAACCCACGGCATAAGACTGATAGTTTAGTTCTTGATTCGACTCCATGGACTCATCGTGCAGTAAGACCAACCGCCATGGAATGATTATCTACACTCGCATACCATAGGTAAAGCAACGAATATCCTCCAGCCCTGGTATGTAATCATGAACCCTAAACGCCTCGCTGACAAAAGTTTTGGTATAATGACGCTGTCGTACGCCGTGTTTTCCTCCCATTGTTTGAACATGCAATGCCCCTGGAGGACAATACTCACCTTTCAGGATCTCCTCTCAGCAAACACCTTCAATCCCATACTCCTGCATCCAGCATCCCGTCAAAGCTGAAACCGCTGGCAAAGGCGCCGCCGAGCCTCTCACTCTGTTGCTGTTGTTGCTGTCGCCTTGTATTCTCTTTGTGCCCCTCCTCTTTGGCTCTCGCCAGATCAGCCTCGACGTCGACCATCTCGATAAATTCATTAAGGTTACGCAGAACGTCGTCAACATCATCCAAGGCAGGTTCCTGACTCTCAACATCTTTCGGTAACGAGGGTGTTTCGTCAGCATACATGGCTGCTTCCGTGGCCGGAGGTGCTCTGAAAGAGTCTGCTGCGACGAAAGCTTCCGCCATAGCCATTGGAGCTGGGCTTTCTAGAACTTGCTGGGACGCGGACGGCAAGAGGTGATGGTGAAGTTTCTTGCGTCGTGAAACAGCCTGGAAGTGCTTCTGGTACTGGTCATCGTCGCCGGTCGGTAGGTCAGCCACTGCCATCTCTGGCGGAGGAGAAGAGGCTCTAGGCCCTGTGGGCGTTTGAGGGCCTCCGTCCTCGTCGCAATCGTCTTCGTGAGGCAACGGTGCCCATTTGACTCGTTTGTAGGACTTTGGCACACTCTCCCAGGGGTTATCTGTCGTGGCGGCGATGAGATTCTGAGTGCTGGGTAGGTGCCCGTCACTCAAACGAATCTTGTTGGATCGCCGGCGAGGTCTCTCGGGCGAGGGAGACATAAAGTTCGCAAAAGACTTGATAGAAAAGACTGGTTCAGGCGAGCTTGACCTCATGGTCTCGGCGGCAACAGGCTGTTTATGTTCGGAAGCATGATTGACGACAAGCGCATCAGGTTCCATGGAAGCTGGCGGAGCAAGCGGAGATGGCGAGACTGGTCTTGTGACATTGAAAAAGTTCGACATTAAGGCTTCTTGGGCAGCCTGACGCATTCTCTCTGGACTTGCAGTCCAGGGACTTTGACAGTCGGGATCCACAAAGCTCCCATCGTCACCTTCCGTGGGGAGGCCTTGCTGCTGAGGCGGAGCCATAGCGGGTACGTCCAACTTCCAAGGACTCTGTTGAGAGGCCGGTACCGTAGGACTGTTGCCTTGACTGATTATCTCCTCAACTCCTGCATTGCCGCAAAAACGTAACGGCTCAACCTCTTGCTGGCGGCTAGGCTTCATAGACTTCGATGTAGGTTCCCTCTGTATTGAAACCGTCGATGGTGTTGTCAGAGCGTTCTGAGTTGGCGTTCCTCCGCCAATAGTGGCTATAATATTGCTCAAATGTTGACGGCCCTCGCCGGACTTACTGGTAGGGCAAGGACTACTTGTGGTGAACTGGCTCAGCTTCGACCAAGGACTCTGGTGAAAGGCCTTTGGCATTGTGCTGCTATGCGAACTCGGAGGCTGAGTTATGGACTGGACTGACTCCGGAAATTGGTTCGCTGGTGTTGGTGGTGACGGAACGCGGCCTACACCGTCGGCTGGCTCTTTGTCCTTCTCCTCTTGGGATGCAGAGTGTGCGACAACCGTCGGTTCTTGGCTTGATCTATCAGTCACTACTTCAGCGACAACATCCTGCTCGGTTGGCGAGCTCTGGTAGGAGGCTTCTACGTGTTCTAGCCCCTCGACGGGCGTAGGGTTTGCAGCATCCAGGGTGTCATTGGTGTGGCCAGGTGCTGATGTTCCACTCAGATGTTCCGATTGCGGTCCGTTGGTCTCCAATTCGCCTTCAGGTTCCTGCTCCACTACCAGTTTTTTGTTTTTCTTCAGGGGGTCTTCACAATGTTCGTTGTCCTCCGCACTCGATTCAGGCGAGGTTGCCTTAGTGTCATCTGCCATGCAAGTATCCCCATCTAGGTCCAAGAACTCGCCGTGAGAGTTTGTCTCAGAGGGAGCCGTAGAAGCCGGTGAAGAGACCCGTCCAAAAGACATTCTCCGTATGGGGCTCAGATGTGTGATGTCCAGAACATGTTCTCGAGGTCTCGCGCGGAGCAAAAAGCTTTCGTCTTGCTGTGTCTCGAATTCGTCCTTGACCCCGATATCACCAAGAACTCCTTGTCCGATCATGGCCGCACCACTACTGGAAGGTTTCGATTCGTGTGTGACTGTTCTAGGTGTCATCTTTGACTTCCTAGAAGACTGCGGAGTCTGGATGGGTGTGCTTAACGGTGCTGTCATCTCTTGAGAAGCATCATGGTATTTGTCACAAACATGTGACGGCAATTGTTGTGAAGGTCGAATTGTGATCGCTTGCGAGGATTTTAGCCGCAATTGTGAGCTGGTCCCGGGCCTTTCTAAACTTGTTCTGCCTTCTTCCGCGATAAAATCCTGTTGTTTTCGCTGTGGATGTGATCTCGAGCCCGACAGATCTCGATGTAGACTCGGGGTATTGTGTTGGGCAGTAACAGAGGCACCTCCAATATTGTGCGCCTTGTCGGCCTTTCGACGCTTGCTGTCGTTCCTTTTGAGCCACTCTGACCCTGCCGGTCGACGTTTCCGTCGAGACTGAGACTGGGATTGCGAAAGTGAGGCGCTAAACAACCAAGCGTCTTCCTCCATTTTGCCCGACGATTCGGTTGTACTCCTCCATGCTTCGACTCGTTCAAGTTCCTCCTCTTCCATGAAGGGATGTGGGGTAATGCCAGCTTGATCTAGGCTTCGCGGGCTCGGCAAATGGCAAGACGTCGTGCTTCCATTTTCCAGCGCTTCGAAAGTCTCGGATTCAGTATCTGATGTGGTTTTTGGCACCGGCTCTGGTTCGGACTTTCGAACGGATGCCGCTGGCGCCGTTTTCGTTCTGGATTGCCATGGGTTGACCCAGCCTTTTGCATCTGGGCCTTCGAACGGTCCTCTAAGAACCGTTGTAAGCAGGACTGGCGTGTGGCCCTGAAGAAACCGAACCGCTGCTTGCTCATATCGGGACTTCCTTTCGTTGGGATTGTCGTAGTAATCGTCATCGGAGCCCGCATACAGCACTTCGGCTTCGTCGTGAGGCACCTCGCAGTATATGGGTTCGTCGTCCAAACACCGAACTCTCCACCCTTCCTCAAGATCCATCGTTGCCGTTTGTAAACACTTCTAGTATGGACGTCATGGGCTGTGTCGATGGAACAAATGAGGTGGAAAATACGGCAGCGCTACGGTCGCACTGGCGCCGGGCAGTGATCCGGATTGCGGTCGGCGGTTGTTGCAAAAGCGAAAGTGCCCAACCCGCCGAACTGTACAAACATGGGCATCAAAAGGCGGACAAAGAGGGACGCTTCCGAAATTTGGTGGGTCGCGGACCTGTGCACGTTCACCAGGCGACGCGGATAAGCGCGTCTGCAGGAGGCCACGCACGTGATCTCGCGTTTAAGTGGTTTTCTGTTAGTCGCCAGCTACATGCGACGCTGGGTAGCGAGTTGAGTCGCATTGAGACCCGATAATTGCATAAAAGATAATGTATCTAAAATGCAAACCCCCACGACTCGATACAGCGAAAAGCGCTAATCGGGCGATCGGGGAATTTTGGGACACGGCCATGGCCCGGCCTGAGCAATATCTGGTCTGTGGCGGTTGACACAGCAACCCGGCGCTTGCCAATCAGCATAACATTGAATCGGGTATGTTTATTCTGGGAAACAGCCCTGGACAAGTGAGATTGACATAACGCCGGGCCCCAAACGCGATCGCTCTCAAACCGCGTTCCCCACGAAACAATACCAACACCTCTTTTTTCCCCATCACGACTACACCCTTACCGCAGGCAGCGGAGGCAACAGAGGCGCTTTTGCCAGCAGTCTTTTCGCGATTTCTAACAGCTCGTCATCCTGCATTTTATCGTCCTGCATTTTCAGCCCTGCGACGTCAGCATTGCAATTGCCCGCGTAAACATAACACAATCTCGACAACAAACACCCCGCAAACCGCGACTTTATTTCCCGAACTATCGACCACCCGCTCGATGGACTGTTTATAGTCTAGAATACCCCAAAACCTCGATCGCATCAGCCACTGCACCATGGCTCATGCTTGGCTCGACTCCTTGTCGGAGGATTGGCCCTCACAAGCCGGTTCTGAGACTTCTCCGTCTGCCCAGCTGCCGCCTCTGAAGCCGACCGAAAGCAACAAAACACCAAACGCGAAGGGATCTGGCAGTCGCATCCCGCTCCCAGTCAGTAGGGCCAGACCTTCGAGTGCTGGGATTAGCGATAAGAGTGTCGGCGTCCTGAGCGAACGGAGTTCCAACGATGTCAATCTCCCTCTCTCCCAGAGAGGCCCTTCGAAACTTTCCCGCGAGATCAAACCCCAGCAGCAATCACGCCAAAACAGCCGCACTCTCTCGGTATCTACCAACGGCTCTGTAATCCATAACACAGTGCAACACAAGTCGCTCAAATCATCGCCTCTAAGGGGTACCGCCGACACACCAGAATGGAAGCGAAGACTGGTATATGGAGACGTCGCATACGGCGAACAGAGGGACCTGTTTTGCTCTGCAGCTGCCGGTCTCGAGAACATGTTCAAACCGCCTTCCTCTCACCAGGACAGCACCTTGGCTGATCAGAGCCTGCGACATAATACCACCCTTCCCTCAAGCCCCCCGTTCTTTCGGCGCCAGGATATGGACGAAGACGAAGACGAAGACGAGTCAGATGGCAGAAGCCAGATGGACCCGAGCCCGAGTCCGAGCCCTAGGATACGTCCGCCTCACATAATTTTCAAAGCATCGACCGACGACTCCATCGACCAGAGCAAGTTGAGCGAACCGAGCCCGCACCGCGACAGTTACGCTCAAGAGCCGAGCATCGCGACCTCCGTGTCCGGCCTGGCACCGCCGAACGATGCATCGCGAAAGACTAGTGGACAGAGCGTCATCCGAAACGAAGATTTCAGTCCGATCGTCCTTACCCTTATGCGTCAGAAGGAGAATGAAGAAAAAGGCAGCACTGCGTCAGCCGAGATCCCCGTTGACCAGCTTCAAGATCGGCTCGAGAAACTACGAATCGACCAGATGCTACTGGACTCACAGGGCCAGCTCAGGTTTGACGCAGACGGGACTTTCGACGATGCCGAAAGCGACAAGATAGAGACAACTGAGGACTACGCAAGACGTGGAGGCTTCCTCAACATACGACGTGGAGGCACGTCTGGCGATGGATCTTTTAGATATCGGGGGTTAAGCCCTGGGATGGGTGTTGATACATCAGAGATGCTCCCCGAAGAGTCTCTCCAGGCAAGCACGCCCAAGCAGTTCCCAAGCGTCAGGACTTACTCGCCTGGCCTCACGTCGACGCGGTATGGGACTCAAAGCCCTCCTCCTCCGCGCGCACCAAATCCGAGCCCTGAGAAACCTGGGACGGCTGGAACCAGTAGCACCAGTCCTCTGAAGCTCTTTGGGCCCTACGACACGTTCACAAACCAAACGCTCCTGCGACGCATCAGCCAGTTTGAGGAGCAGATGTCAGGTTCCTCACGTCAATCCCTCAGCGGCGAGTTCTCACAGCAGGCTGGAAGAAGACGACCCCACACTGCTCCAGGCGATTACCTGTCCGTTCCAGCACAACAAACAGCCACAAGCTCCCGTTCTGTCAGTCAGTTTGGTGCTGGGGATCTCGAAGGCTATCAGTTCAACCAAGACATCTCCATCCGACTCGAGGAGGAATCCCAATTTTATGAAGGCGAGGAAGAGTCACAACACGTACCTGATGTTGACGTGGAGTCTGTCCTACGGTTTGATGCCGTTCCCGGCTCACCAATCCCAGATGAGGCGTCAATGTTTGTTCCCAGAAAACGAGCAAAGTCAGGAACTACAACTGCTTCATCTTCGAAGCACACCCCTTCAGCAAGTGAAGGAAGTGTGCAAAAAGTCCAATTCGCCGGACCTGCCGCATTCATGCTAGGCACGCCCCAAAGACGTGATACAGGCTCGGAAGGGAAGCGACCTCGCACTTCGCCATCCAAAGATCCAACACCCAAGCGCAGGAGGACGCTCCACAAGTCTGATATCGCATACGGACGGGAAGAGCGTTATGCCCTCCTAGATACTGTTCAAGAAACCCATGCTTTGATGCAGAGTATGATGGGCAAGAAACGTAAAGATGCTCGTCCAGGAAGCTTGCAACAAAGAGCTCACCCTACCGTCCTAGCAACACGCCATATTCTGCGGCCGCGGACACCAACTCCAAGTTCGAGGTCCTCTTTGCAAACAGGCGAATTTCCCTTCGAGGATGATCTGCCTGACGAGCAGCTGGATGAACAACCGCAGCGTCGAACTCCTCACCGTGGGTCTCAGTTCACGTCAAGTGTGAACGATCGTAGTGCGACTATCGACACAGATCGCAAGCCATCTATCAGAACCCAGGACTTCCTGGACGAGGCTGGCAAGATCATGGCCATGATTCGGAATGGTGTCAAGGCTCCGAGTGGCTTGACAAGTGTGGAAGAATCCGATGCGGAATACGGCGAAGCAAGCCCAGCTATTGACGAAGATTCATTTGAGGATTCGACCAGGGAGCCGCTCTCCCGCCCCCCGAGCCGAGAAGGAAAACCCGTGCAAAGAGCGCCGCAACGACAGGAGAACCCGGAGATTCTCGACTACCTCAAGAAATACCAAGAGCTCAGCGACATGGGGGACGTCATTACATCATCGCTCAGGTCCATGGATGAGGCACAGGATGCGATGCGAGTTGCACAGGAGGTTGAGCGACAACTTGAAGAGAGGAGCCGTAGCAGAAACAACAATGGCGACCTCCAATATCTTGGAGGAGACGAGACTATCAGCGACCCTCCCAACATTCGCATCAGCGCGAACCCGAATAGGCAACGCGACGACTCTGATGGCTTCGACTTCGGGACTCATTCTTCTGGTGCATCTACCAACCGCACTATGCACACGGGCTCCTCCCGAGGGTCTGAGTCGCGGAAAACAATCGCGCCACAGAGTGTGTCACACTTGATACCGGACCAAGTTGGCAGCATGTATCTCGATCGCCAACAAAACATCTGGATCAAGCGTAAGGGCGGAAGCATTCGACCTAGAAGCTCGCATGTTATTCCGTCTGAGGACAGCGAAGATGACCCTTTTGCGAGCATTCCTGACCTCTCCGTCGACATTACGAAAGAGATGCAGCATTTGCGACTAGTAACAGCTCAAAAAGAGGCCGAGGAACGAGAAGCGAACATGACACAATCGCCTAGGGCCTCTCTGGATACGCCTAGGAGCACATCTGGAAGAGGCTTTGTGACCTTGTCACCAGATGCCGCGCTACCACAAGATATTGGGTTGCAAGCAAGAACTGAGTTCAGAAAGCTCGGGACCAAGGCAGCAAGCGATGGAGACGTGGAGCATGAGATCCAGCTTGACGAGGATCGAATCATTGACTCTTCTCCCTCCCGGAGGCGTATGACCATATCGTTCTCTTCGCCCATCGCCTCCATCATTCAAGATGTCGCTGCCGAAGACATTGATAGTCTCGAGGATGACGAGGGCAGCTTCGTGGATCCCGAGTTCGTCATGGAGGAGTCTAAAAGCAGCAAGTACCAGAGCTTGACGAAAGCCGCGAGACGTAACTTACTCCAGCCGCGCCCACGTACCGCCCCGGCTCGTGGTCCGTCGAGGCAATTTTCGTTGCGTGGTCAATCCTTCGTTCCGCGCCCTGTTTCTCGAATCGACGAACGTGATGAAGACAGTGTAGTAAGAGACAATGCCGATGAGCGACAGATCAGCATTTTGGCCGATAACAGTGCCCTCAGCCACGTTTCTCGAGAGAAGCACGAGAAGAGCTTGAGCTTCATCATCAAGACTCCAGGCAAGACAAGAATAGGCGGCCTCTACCCAGATGCAGGCGCAATTATCAGCCACAACGTCGGCAACCTGTCACTCAGCCCCATGTCCGACTTCACGATGAACCACCACGAGAAATCATTCGGCTTCGAAGTCAGCTACATTGTTGGGGACCAACATCTTGTCACGGGCGATGGCTCTAAGAAAGTCCTGTCCATGACAGTCCGGGATCTCGTCGACCGTTTGACGGAGATCGAACCATTTGAGCCATACTGGGAGGATTTTACGGAACTCGACATGAGCGAAAAGCGGCTATCGAGCCTCCACATGTTGGACGAGTTTTGCGGGCGATTGGTGAACCTCGATGCGTCGAACAACACTCTTTGCCATCTGGATGGAGTACCGGCCTCCGTCAGGCAGCTCAAGATGACGCACAACATGTTGACTGAGCTGACGTCGTGGGATCATCTTTCTAACCTGCAATACGTCGACATTTCCAACAATGACCTGTCCAGTCTCTCGGCCTTGAAGAACCTTGTCCATCTTCGCAGCCTGCGAGCTGACAACAACAAACTCACTTCCCTGGACGGCTTGAACCATCACGACGCGCTTTTAACGCTCCGAGCGCGGAACAACTTGATCGAGGTGGCTGACTTTGAAGACACCAAGCTGCACCGGTTGACCGAGCTGGATCTGGTTGGAAACAAGGTGACAGAGCTTCGCAATGCCGGGCAGCTTTCGTCTTTGCAAACCCTTAAGCTTTCCAAGAACCGCCTGGAAAGTTTCACTGCCGAAGACGCTCAAGGCCTGGACGGTCTACGGTATCTCGACCTGAGCGACAATGACATTCTTGACCTGGACATCAGCCGCTTGCCAGCCGTCCGCCTGCTTCACGCGGACAGAAACCGCATCAGCAAGATCACCGGTTTCACCAAGGCCCGCCACCTGGACAGCCTTTCTCTAAGAGAGCAGCGTGGCGATGTTCAATTGGACCTTTCCTTCCTTTCCTCGGCTTACGAGGTACGGAAACTCTTCCTCTCTGGCAACTACATTGGCACTTTCGAGCCCAAGGTAGATTTCCTTAATCTACAGCTTCTGGAACTGGCCAATTGTGGACTCCGGTGCTTGCCGGAAGGTGTTGGCCAGTTGATGCCAAATTTGCGATCGTTGAACCTCAACTTTAACGCCATTGCGGACCTTTCACCCATTCGATTCATTCCCCGGCTCAAGAAGCTTCTTGTAGCCGGAAACCGCCTGTCGGACTCAACGACAGTCACGGAACTTTTGACGGATTTCCCGCACCTGACGCAGTTGGATTTGCGGGACAATCCGATTACCCAGGGGTTTTACCCGCCAGTGCACGTTACGATATCAGCGGATCGAGGCCACATTGCCGACCCGTTCACTCTCCCAGAGGCCGACCCAAAGAGGGATGCGGTGTTTGCCAGACGACTGGATGAGACGACTCGCCTTCGACGTCGATTGTACCAGGTTGTTTTTGTGGGATGCTGCAAGAAGCTGAAGCTGTTAGACGGACTTCCCGTCAAGCGCCAGCACATGCTCGCCCGCGACCCATCATTCCAGGCGTTGGTGAAAGAAGGGCTATTGCCCAGCGACGTTGCCCAGGTTCCGACTCCTGCTTCAGCGGCGGCGCCGGCTGAGCCCTCAGCCCCAACTTCTGTCTCTGCCCTGGCGGACGAGAGCAGCCGATGGAACGCAGAAGACAGCTTCGCTTGAGATGGCGAAAATGTAACAACATTTGGGGGGAACAGCAAAACAAATCAGAAGAAGGCGTTGGTAGCGCAGCAAGGTTTTTGTTTTTTTCATATTGGACATTTTCAGGGCAAAGGAAGGGGCGTCTGGGTAATTGTTGAAAAAGGGAAGCCGGTATCATTAATGACGACACGAGGGGAGCATTGTACGAGTACGAACAGTAGAGAGCATTTCCTAAGGAACGTGCCAGAGAATACAGACTCTGTATATGCCATTTGGCCTCAATCAAGGTGCAGATGAAAATGGAGATGTCAATGTGAGCCCATCTGCCGGCCGTGCTGATCCGAGTGCTCGGGTGTTCGGGGCCCACTCCGTTTCTTCACTGCCGAGCCGATGCCTCCGGCAGGATCTCGTCCGGGGCTAGTGCCATAGACTCTGGAGACTGACGAGCCGATGGTCTCGTGTTCCAATGTTAGGTCGACGATGGTCAGAGCGCCACACGATTCTAGGTGTCCTGAGTCGCCTCATGTCCCGGAAAATTCTTTCGGTTTCAAGGGGAGATTATCTCCCAGCGAAACCTGGACAAGTGACCTACCAGAGCGACATTTGGTTTGGGACCGCAACGTTTCCAGGCCGGCTTGGCTTGGGCAACGCACCTTTGGTGGGGGAAATGTCGTCGCGGGGTGGTTAGAATAGGCAAGCCCCCTGAGATAATCTTAGGGCCGCCATACATAGCTCGCGCTGGATATCCGCGTCCCGACCAGGCGGCGTTCGGAGCCCAATGTCACAGTGAAATGCACAAAATAGGCGGGCGCGCGCCCGACGTGCATCAGCAATCCACATAACGAAAGTAGATCATCTATGGGACCCTACGTTTTTTGCCCCCTTGCCATCCATCCATTCCTTGGACGAGACGAAAGACCTCGTGGCCCGCGAGATCCAAAGTTGGGACGAAAGAGACAACAGACAACGACAGACAG
Organism: Colletotrichum incanum; assembly: GCA_001625285.1. Taxonomy (NCBI): domain Eukaryota; kingdom Fungi; phylum Ascomycota; class Sordariomycetes; order Glomerellales; family Glomerellaceae; genus Colletotrichum; species Colletotrichum incanum. The sequence continues at coordinate 24,783 of LFIW01002127.1, forward strand.
ACGGCGTGAAGCGTGCGCTATGGTGAGCGCGCCGAGGGAAGGGATTGCCTGCGGCTTTGGGTGTTGGAGGCAGCCAAGACAGGGAACGCGGCGGAATCTAGTGAGCTTTTTTTGTGTAGGGCTCGATAGTGAGGCTGTATTATTAGGAGTTGGGAGAGCCGAAACGGCCATTTCTGTGCTTTTTCTCTGGGGTTCTGGGTGGAAACTGGACGAGAGGGTTGAAGAAGTGAGGAGGGAACTCCCTTGGAGACAGGGCATGGCAAGGGTATGGGCAGGGCTAACTTGGCTGGCTGTCATCTTGGGCTCGAAGATGCCACGAGAACGAGGGGGGCCGGGGTGGCATGGAAGCGCATGGCATGTGTGTACCCTTTTATTATGCAAAGGCAAACACGATGAGTTGTGCGTGGGTTGGTGAAACTGGATGTCCCTTGGGCATCGGGCGAAGCTTCATTGCCAACTTGTGATGTGGCACCAGACCCTCCTTTTATTTTTATTTTTATTTATTTACGTGTTCATGTTTACATTCATGTGCACGTCCGCCACAGCAACTCTGGATTCTCACGAGGCTGGCGGTGACTGGCAACTGGACACCTGCCGGTACCTTGTGCTTGGATATCGATTGGTCCCAGTGATGTGCATGGTAAGGCAGTGATGATGGGCGAGGGCCGCCCCTCCTCCCCCCCTGGGATGGAATCGTCGAACTGGGCTAGAAGTGGATTTGGCAGTGGGCTGCAGCTGAGAGGCCTGAGGTAATCGTCAACGCATGTCGCCCGCCGGTACGTACCCTTACTAGGCCAAGGCGGCGAAATTGGTGGTAATTTGAGCTGAGCCATGTACTCGTACCTGAGGCGATGGAATCTTGATGGAAGCTGCGGGTAAAGTCCCCTTATCCACCACTGAAGGTACCCAGGCTTGCCAGAGCAACCCGGCACAACGCGCTGCATAGCACGGCGAAAAGCACCCCAGACATTGCTCCGAGAGACTTCGAGACTGTGCCCCCCTGGTTACGTCTGATGCTGCTCTGGGAATAGATTGCATAATGATATCGTGCCGCCCACACACTTTCGTCTACACGTCCCAAATCTGACCTCGACATTACGGTCATTCTTTGCTTTCTTCTCCGCCTTTTGTCGGCCTGCGTTCCCGTTCGTTTTCTACACATTTCACCCCTTTACTCCCTATAGCATCACCTCGCGCGAACTTGCGAAAGTCCCGAATCTTACCCGCGCCGTCTGAACTGAACCGGTACGCACACACAAACACATACACGCAGCAGCGCAACCTGCAGCAACCTGCAGCAACACCACCCCCTGCTGCGTTTGCCGGAAACCATGACGTTTGGCGACATCATCGCCCGCCAACGATGGACTCCGAGCCGCCTTCCCTCCCCCTCGAGCGCTCCGTCTCGCAGCATAGCGCAACGTCCATGAGGAGCGCCCGCTCTTCCACCGTACGAGCCAAACGATCAAAGCTGAACTCCCAACCATCAAGCTCTGCAAGCTCCATCGCCGCCTCCGAGGATAAGTCCCTGACGAGCTTCCCCTCCATTCCGCCCGACTCGCCCAGGGCCGAACACGGGTTTCCTCCGGATTCAACCCCGGAACCTGAGCCACCGGCGACGGTTCGCAAGATCTCCGATACCAGGCCCGGTCCTATTTCCCTGATAGGCGGTCTAACAGGCGGCTCCTCTGCTGAGCAGGCAGCCCGCGACGCTCTGTTCGAGGACTCGCCCATCTCGACGCACAAGATCCCTGGTGCCCTGCACCATGCAGACGACGAGCATATCGGGCGCCTGATCGCCAGACACGGAGCGGTCGCGCTCGTCAGACAGGTTGCGTCCGACCTAGCACAGCGCGACGCACAGATTGCCCAGTTGCGGAGGAAGGCCGACGAAAGGGAGAGGGCACTGCGGAAGATCATACTCGAATGCGGCCTCTCCAACCTCGACCTCGAAACGAGGCTGAGGGCCATTGAAAGCGAGGTCAAGACGGCCCGCCCAGGTAACCGTCGAAACGAGAGTGGTTTGTCTGATCTCATGAGCGATGCCATGCAGGACACCGTCATTTACAACGTCTTTGGCCAAACGGAGGTCAACGATGCGACGATTCGCGCTAGCAACCTCGCCATGTCCTCGAACCTTGACGGCAGGGGGACGGCGAGAGGCTGGAAGGATTACCTGTGGGGAGGAACGAGCAGGAAGGGCAGCGTTCCCAGCAGCGTCAACGGCGACGACGTAAGACCGGCCACGATCATAAGGGCACAGTCGAGCGCCGACAGGCGACCCGGCCTTCAAGATGATCTCTTCAGCCCACCCGGTGAAAGCGTGCCCCCTGAGAGTGTCCCGCCGAGAACTCCGAGTCGAGCGTCCAGCATCCAGTCTGGCCCCCCTGGCTCACGCAAAGCATCAACTTCGGTCGCAGCTAGTCTCATGAGGCTGGTGGCTGGAGGCGCCATCAATACGCGCGAGGGCGGCCCCAACCGCGGAAGATCTAATAGTGCTACTCAACCGCAGTCGACCGCGCGAGCGTCCTCAGCCTCCAGTGCCAAAACCACTCAGTCAAGCAGAGCAGTCTCAACACAGGGCGGTCCGAAGGCCCTCATGGCCATGCGCAGGACGGGGACTAACACAGCTGCTGCCCCTGCCGCCACCACTGCTAGGACTCAGCCGCAGGAGAGATGGGACACAATGGTGAACAGCCCGACGAATGCCGCGTCCAACCGCCAGGAGAGCTACGGCCCCGTCGAGATGGATGCGATTCTCCCGCCCGAGACTCAACCACCAACCCTGACGCATATTTACAACAACTACATCGGCAGCGAATACCTTACCGACCGCTTCGGATTCATTTACGACCAGCGTAGGAAGAAGAGGCAGCGTGAAGCTGCGCAGATGGCCCGTCACTTCAAGCAGGGCAGCCGCGCTGAGATGCTCTCCAACGGCCGGTCGGATCTAGCCTCACCAATGATCGAGGAAGAGGAGGTCCCGAGCCCCATGAGTGGCGAAGAACGACCAGACAGTCCGTCATCGACGGAGGAACGCGCAGGTGAGGGCAAGCCCAAGAAGTGGCAAGATTACCTCAAGCTAGCGACATTCCCGACCGAGCTCTTGTCTCACACGCCCGCCCTCAGCGCGCCGTCACTGGAAGTGCTTGAGGGGGGCGAGCTGGGGATGAAGTCGCCTGGACTCATCACTGCCGAGGAGCGGGGTTTCGTTCCCATTGCGAGCACGACAACGTCCGTCATCGACAGCGAGGCGACCCCTCCCGTTGAGACAGATGCGGCTGCAGGAACGGTTGTCAGAGACGATACGGAGCCGGTGAAGCTGCTTCTGCAGCATATGGGCGAGTTGCACGATTCCTTGCAGAGAGAAAAGGCTGCTCGCTGGAACGAATTCCTGCGCAAAGTGAGAGCCGAGAGGAAGCGAGATGGTGAAGCCGCAGCAGCAGCCGCCGCAGCCCTTGCCGAGGCTCGTTACGAGCGCCCGGCCGTGAATCTGCCCGAAGCTGCTCTTGCCGACGGCGAGCTCATTGGCATTACGGGCCTCGGAATTAAAGGCAAAGTCGGACGCGCCAAGAGGACTGAACTTAGGAACCTGGTACTCGGTGGAATCCCGGTCAACTTGCGTGCGAAAGTCTGGTCTGAATGCTCGGGCGCAACCGCGCTGCGCGTCCCCGGATACTACCAGGACATCATCGCTCGATCAGACAAGGACGACGACCCGCTCGCGGTGTCCCAGATCGAGATGGACATCAACCGCACTCTGACGGACAATATCTTCTTCCGCAAAGGACCGGGCGTGTTGAAGCTGAAGGAGGTCCTCAAAGCATATGCCCGTCGAAATCCGGAGGTCGGCTACTGCCAGGGCATGAATCTCATTGCGGCCAATCTGCTGCTAATTATGCCCTCAGCAGAGGACGCCTTCTGGATTCTGACCAGCATCATCGAGAACATTTTGCCGTCGGGTTACTACGACCACAGCCTCCTCGCATCGCGCGCAGACCAGCAAGTCTTGCGCCAGTATGTGGCAGACGTGCTCCCGAAGCTATCGCAGCACCTGGACGACCTCAGTATCGAGCTCGAAGCGCTCACGTTCCAGTGGTTCCTTAGCGTGTTCACCGACTGCCTCTGCGCCGAGGCGCTCTTCCGTGTCTGGGACGTGGTGCTCTGCATGAACGATGGAAGCACTTTCCTGTTCCAGGTGGCGCTCGCGTTGCTCAAGCTCAATGAGACGCAGCTCCTGCAGTGTGACACACCAGCGAGCGTGTACACGTACATCAATCGCCAAATGACCAATCATGCCATCAGTATCGATAACATGATAAAAGCGTCGGACGGTCTGAGGAAGGAAGTCAAGCGTGAGGATGTTGAGGCGCGTCGGGATAGGGCGATCCAGGCGGAGAAGGATGCTGCGAGGCAGAGGGAGGAGGTGAATGCGGCGAAAAAGGCCATCAAGGCTAATGGCAACGGCAACGGGAACGGGCACGGTAGCGGACACGAGGATGGCGAGGCGGCTACGCCGGGCTTGGATATCCGAGATCCGATGCCTATGGAGCAGGAGGGGCAGACGTGAAGATTTGGCAGGGGCAGCGTTCGCGGACAGGCGGAGGGAGCGCGGTGATGCATTTCAGGTGTTTGAATGGACGTCCATGATACCCCCCCTCTGTCCGATTGGGAAGGCACACAAGAATAGCGTCTTTTTTTTTAAATCATACAATACACAATCCTTTTAGCAATGAAGCCTTTAGTGTCATATCTTTTTGCGCATGGTTCTGAACCCGTGTGCCATTGCGTAAATCGTCACATCATACGTTGCGTTACAACTTGGCCTTGCCGGCCTTCCACTCCGCGGCAAACTTCTTGCCCGCCGCGACCCGCTCCGCCTCGAGCTGCTCTCTCCGGTTCCAGATCTTCTCCGTGCTCTCGTAGTTCTCCTTGCTCAGCACGTAGGCGCTCTCCTTCCACATCTCGGCCTTCAGCACGGCGTAGACCCCGGACTTGCCCCTCTCGGTCAATTTGTGGTCCGCAATCAGCTTCAGCGCCTCGTCGAGGCCGCCCAGCGCGTCGACGAGCCCGGCCTCGAGGGCGGCGGGGCCGGGGAAGCGCTTCGCCTCGAGGACGATGTCCTGGTAGATCTTTGGGGAGGCGCACTTTATGCGGAAGATGGAAGACATGGGCGGCTTCAGCGGGGCGCCGAACTCGAGCTCGTTCATGCAGAGGAAGCCCTTTTGCGGGTTCATGACGCGGTAGTCGTGGTGCATGGCCGTCATGAACCCGCCGGCGAAGGCGTGGCCCGGGATCAGGGCGACGGTGGGCATGGGGTAGGTGAGGAAGCGGTGGAAGAGCTTGTAGAGGGTGTCGGGCCAGAAATTGGGGGTGGTGAAGGCGTGTTCGAGGTCGAGGCCGTTGGAGTAGAATTTGGGGATGGCGGAGGTGGTGACAAGGACGCCGACGGGGTGGGAGAACTCGATTATGTCGAGGGCGGCGAGAAGGGCGCGGCAGAAGGGGGTCGTGAGGCGGTTGTCGGGGGGCGAGGACCAGGTTAGGAGGTAGACGAGGGGAGCCGGTGTTGTGCAGACGATGGAGCCGCCGACGTGAGCGCCAAGGGGCGGAATGGGGATCGTGAAGAGGGGGGCTTGGGAGGCCATGGTGGTGATGGCGACGAGTGAGATGAGATGAGGTTGGTGAGGTGAGACGGCGTTCGGAGGTGGTGTTTTGAGATGAGAACACACAGGACAATTATAGATGGGTGGACGATAGTTCAAAGACGATCCCAAATATATCAAAATTCCAATGATCTTTGGACGTGTAGGTTGGATTGGGTACGGAGATGGGCACGGTTTGATATCACAGAACAAGAGGTCGGGGGGATCGGCGGACGGAGGTACCTGGAAGTAGGTAAGCGGTTCTGACCTCGGCTCGGTAAAGAGGGCGAGAAGATGAGAAAACACGACGTGCGGCGGCAGTTCAGCTGACACACACCCAAGTCTAAACTGCCATGTTCCCATGTACTGGCGCTAGTGCTCCAATCAAGTAGCCTGTCATTGGAACTCAGTCGGCACCAGTGGGACAGTTAACCTTTTGCTCACAGGAACACCAGGCCAGATGGGCTTTCACATGTGAACAAGAGTGACCAACGAGTCGGTCGCAGCGGCCTCAGAGCGACGCCAAGCCGGCGCGCTTTTGATGCACCCCAGATCCGTTAAGCTGCCGCTTACCTTAGCTGAGTGTTTCCCCCCCCCAAGACCCAGACAATACCCGTAACCCCTGCGCAGGGGCTCCCTTATGTAAGGCGACATCCCACTTTACGACATCCAATCAGCGCCTGCCAATCACAGAGCTACCCCAGCTGTGACGACCCAATGCGCGTCCCGCTGGCTCCAGTGTCAGGTCCAGTGTCATCTCGTCTCAAGTCGCATTTCTGTCCTCTTGGGAAAGAGGCAGACAAAGACGGGCGATTTCTCTACAGCACCCCTCCAACCCGCTGCACCACACAACATCCCCGACCATGGCGGAAAAAGACGAGGACCAGAGGACCGTCGTCTTCTTCCACCCAGACCTCGGCATTGGCGGTGCTGAGCGCCTTGTTGTCGACGCTGCGGTTGGTCTGCAGAACCGCGGCCACAAGGTCGTCATCTTCACCAGCCACTGCGACCGGAGCCACTGCTTTGAGGAAGCCCGTGATGGTATGACCAGGACACTCTAGGCCTCTCTCTCGAGTTGGTGTTCCAAACAGACAGTCTTTGCTGACAATTTTGCTCCAGGAACCCTCGACGTCCGCGTTCGCGGCAACTGGATTGTCCCGCCCTCCATCCTCGGCCGCCTGACCATCCTCTGCGCCATCCTGCGCCAGCTCCACCTTATCGTCCAGATCTACCTCACCCGCGAGCTCCAGTCCCTCGACCCTGACACCTTCTTCGTCGACCAGCTCAGCGCGGGCCTGCCGCTGCTGCAGTACCTCGCTCCCAAGGCGCCCATCCTCTTCTACTGCCACTTCCCCGACATGTATCTCGCCCTTGGCCGCGAAAAGTGGTGGAAGCGCGTCTACCGCGTGCCCTTCGACTGGGTCGAGGAGTGGAGTATGGGCTTCGCCGACGAGATCGCCGTCAACTCGGGCTTCACAAAGGGCGTCGCAACCAAGGCCTGGCCGAAGCTGGCGAAGCGCAAGAACTTCAAGGTTGTCTACCCCTGCGTCGACGTCGCGCCGAAGAAGAGCGACACCTCCAAGATGGTTGGCGAGGGCAAGGGCGAGAATGAGGAGGAAGCCATATGGACGGACAAGAACATCATCCTGAGCATCAACCGCTTCGAGAGGAAGAAGGACATCGCGCTCGCTGTCAAGGCCTTCGCGTCACTCCCCGCGGACAAGAGGAAGGGCGTGCGGCTGGTCATCGCGGGCGGTTACGACTTACGCAGCATCGAGAACTGCCAGTACCACAAGGAGCTGGAGAAGCTGGCGGCGTCCTACGGCCTCGAGACCTTTACCGCCAAGAACATCATCACCGCGCTGTCGGCGCCGGCGCACATCCCGGTGCTGTTCCTCCTCTCCATCCCCTCGAGCCTCAAGGACTCGCTCCTCCGGTCGGCCAAGCTTTTGGTCTACACGCCCTCCAACGAGCACTTCGGCATCGTGCCCCTCGAGGCCATGCTCGCCGGCGTCCCCGTGCTGGCAGCGAACACGGGCGGGCCGACGGAGACGGTCGTCGACGGCGTTACGGGCTGGCTGCGCGAGCCGGACCAGGTCGAGCAGTGGACGGCAGTCATGGACAAGGTGCTCAACGGCATGAGCCGGGCAGAGCTGGAGAAGATGGGCAAGGTTGGGGAGCAGCGCGTGCGCACGGGCTTCGGGCAGGAGAAGATGGCGGAACGCATCGAGAGGATACAGGACGACATGGCGGCGGCGCAGAGGGTGCCGCCCTTGATGAACGCGGTGCTCAACTTTTTGGGCATCGGTATATTTTTTGCGCTGGGCCTGGTCACGTCGCAGATGTTTGCCAATGCGCGGGAGAAGAAGGCTTAAGAAGGAACATTTGACTTTTTTCACTATGAGATTTTGCAAAAGCAAACATTGTACGATACCAAGGTCGTCGAAGATTGATAGACTTGCATTTCCGGACAATGAATGGAATACCCACCCTTATGATGAAGCACTGATTCCCCACATCACCCAGGTGTCCCAATTGACCCCCACGTAGCGGGGTAAGTGAACGCAGCGCGTCCGGCAGATGTCTCACTTGACTCTCAATCCATCCCATCTCACCAATTCAACATGCCATCCGATAAAGCACCGGAACCGGCCATGTCCAGCCGCGCCGCCCTCGTCGACTTCTTCTCTCGCGGCCTGGCGGCGTTCCACTCATCCAAGGATGCGTTCCGCGTCGTCTGCACTCTGTCCCGACGGCGCCCGGTAACTACGGCGGGCCATGACGACGTTGCAGCAACACCGGTGCCGCGGTCGCCGAGGGAGGAACAGCCGCCGCGGCGGGTGAGGAGCCTCGTGGTGCTGGATTCGTCGTTTAACCCGCCCACGCTGGCGCACCTGCGGATGGCCGTCTCCGCTGTCCGGGACCTGCAGCGGGGGAAGCCACAAGAGGAGTCGGCCGTGAGGTTGCTGCTGCTTCTTGCGGTAAACAACGCCGATAAGAAGCCCAAGCCCGCGGCGTTTCCCGTGCGGTTGGGTATGATGCACGCCTTCGCCCAGGACCTGCTCGATGAGTTGAGGGGCCAGGTCTTGGCGTCCCCGGGGAGGGGGGATGGGAAGCAGGAGAAGGAAGTGGGGGAAGGGGGCGTGGAGGAGATTGACGTCGATCTCGGACTGACGACGATGCCGTATTTCCACGATAAGAGCCAGGCTATTTCGGACGAGGGGTTCTACGCCGTAGATGGGGAGGGCCCGGAGCAGGTTTACCTCGCGGGGTATGACACGCTTATCCGTATCTTTAACCCGAAGTATTACAACGCCGCCGCCCCGTCACCGTCAAGTGTAACGAAAGACGGGAGGGAAGAAATGGAGGTCGTGGCGCCGATTCGAGGGGCCCTGGATCCGTTCCTCGAGAGGTCTAGGCTGCGAATCACGATGCGGACCGATGATGAATGGGGCGACGAGGGGGAGCAGGTTGCGTACCTTGAGAGGTTGCGGGATGGTGGGTTGGAGGAGGTTGGCGGGCGAGGGTCGTGGGCGGAGAGGGTTGAGATGGTTCGGGGGATGGGGGAGGTTGTTAGTAGTACGAGGGTTAGGGAGGCTGCTTCAAAGGGGGATGAAGAGGGTTTGGGCCGGCTGGTCGGAGGAAGAGTCAAGGAATGGGTGCTGGGTGAGGGATTGTATCGTGAGGAGTGACGACGGGGATGTTGCAGTTGGCCTTTGTGTGTTTGTTAACAGAGAATCGACTTGTAGGTTTCAAGTGTTGAAGCATCCGCCTATGCATCGGCATCTAACAGTTGAGGCAGGCTTAAAGAGTAGACTTTTTGATAGTGACTGTAGCAGCTCGCTCCGTTGATATTGTCGTCCCGACCGATGCGGTTGACTGGCGGCTGAATCAGCCTGGTCCACGAGGAAGAGAATGGTACTTGGCGGAAGCCGATGCTAATCGTCGGGTCAAAGTCCTCATAGGAAATGGTTCCGACATCGATTGGCACATGTGCCGAGACAGACCAAAGGACGTTGGGTATTGGCAGGAGGACGGGGTTTAGGGTCCAGGCGCGTAACAAGGCAGTATATCTATGGCCACGCCTTACGCTGTATTGAGACGACGAAAGGATGGCAAACCTGGCTATACGTTTGGGTTTGTTACTCTCAACATCACCGCGACCGCCGCTTATAGAACCAAATCCGTTAGTCCGCATCAAGATCGTTCTGTCCCGTCTATGAGGCATTTACTCAAGCCGTTTACTTCTTGAGAGCCGCCAACATCACTACCTGACCCAGTTTCTTAGACAAAATCTGTAGATGAAGGAGAGAAGTTTTGTCTCAAAAAGATGCCTTAATCTTCCTCCCCTCCCAAGGCATCTCCCTTCCTTCTAACCCGCTCTTTCCTCCATTTCACGATGAAGAGTTTTGTAATCCTCTCAAGGGGTACGTACCCGCCGCCTCATTTTTCACCACCCTCGATTCCCATTGGCTGTTGGGGCTACTGATTCGTCCCCCACCCAAGACCCACTCCACCTCCCGTCAGACCTCTATATAAACCTCCCTTCCGACCGCGTCTCTTAGGATTTTCTCTTCTTCTTTTTTCTTCATGTCGACAATACTTCAGAGAATCATTTCTATAGTATTCGACCCTCTCTTGGTTCCCTAAAGGAGCCACAGATCCCACCCTGGTTGATGATTGATATCCTCGACACCCTAGAGTGAAGAAACTCTGGTTGCCCTCGCATCCTGTGCAAGCAGGACGGTTGTGCCTTCGTGGCGCAGCTGTATAGAGGGCGTTGATGATCTCGTCCCCATTCGCGGTCTTGCCTTCGCGGCGCGCGGATGGGGTGGGTGTCGATGGACGTCTGACAGGCTCTGAACTTTTTCTTTTTTCGTTGCGTACTGGAGCTTGCTCTGGACGTGAGGAAGACAGGATTTTCCAAAACCGTGATTTACTTCACCTTGACTACACTCCGAGATACACCAATGCTCTCCCATGGTCTTTCTCTATTTTGGTTCAAGGAAGATTGATGCTCTTAGCCCATTACTCACCGCGGCTTCCCACTACACCATGGAGGTCGAGGTCCACAACCGTGGCTAACATTTCGCCGCCTAGCAAGTGATTGTGATCAGGATGTTAAAACCGTTGAACCATGTCACCGAGCGTTCCTTGAACCCAAAGTCGACCAAGACAAAATCATTGGTCTGCTAGGGTCGGTCATCCGGCTCTGTTCTCAATTGAAAACTCGGCACTGGTCTGCCGGGAATACTCTTGCAATCGCCTAGAGTCTGGACATGGAATGCTTGCGACGATGGGACAATCTATTTTCGTCTAGCCAATCCTAGCTTTGAACCTCCCGTCGTCTAAATGACCGCTTTTGATGTCATGGTCTTGCTATTCCATGCCACTGCTCAGTACGATCTACCTGAAGCGTAGCTCTGCGGCCGACCGGACTCGTAATACCCATACGCCAGATCACCGCCATCGTGCTCCTCCCTCCGTGGGCTGGGCGTGGGAGCGTACGCCTCGTATGTGCGCGGCGTCCGCGGCATCTCGGCGTACGTCTCTGCCCCCGGGGGACCCGTATATCCCTCGCCGGCGTACCAACCGTTCACGTCCGCACTCGGGTACGGCGAGCTGAGGTTGGAATCACTCGCCGACCTAAGCTGACCCTCGCTCGCGGACCTGAATTGCGCGGCGGCAGCGCTCGCCGCTTCACGCGAGAGCTGTCCCCAAGCTGCGTGCGGCCTCAAGAATCCCTGTGCCGGGACGGGCGAGGCGGCTGGCGCAGCAGCAGCAGTAACACCAGTAACAGGCGCTGAACCGGGCACCCTGTGCTCCCCTGCCGATACCTCGAAGCACGCGGCGTGGGCGAGGACGAGGCCTGCGACCTTGACGAGGGTGAAGACCACGCTGAACAGCGAGGAAAAGGCCCACAACCCGACAATGGCGGCGGCGGCGGCGAATCCGGACATGATGCTCTGCGTCGAGGCGTACTTCCTCACTCCCAGGTCCCGGGCGAGGTCGCGGCCGTTGTAGGACTGGATGAAGAACCCGATCTTGACGACGCCGAACAGCGCGGCGAGGACGAGCCAGTGCGTCGCCAGGAGGGTGCCGACCAAGAGGATGAGGTAGACGTTACTGTGGCGGGGCAGGTTTGTGGCGAGGCGGTCGTGGAGGACGGCCTGGGAGGGCGGTGGGGTGAGGTTCTTTGGGTTAATGAGGTTCGTCACGGGGGTGTCCGGCAGGGGGCCCAGCTCGAAGGACGAGGACGAGAGTCGGGGCATGGATTGGAAGGCGTGGAAGGCGCTTTGGATGTTGCTAATCATGGCGGATGGGGAGAAGGTGTTGTTGCCGTGGCTTGGGACGACGGTCACTGGGTCCGTAGACGAGGATGACGATGAGGCACCACCGCCGCTGCGTCGCTTCTTGCGGTGCATGTCGCGGGGCTTGGACGGTCTGGCGGAGCGGGAGCGGGATCGTGAGCGTGCTCTCGACGATGAGGGGGCGTCTTGGGCCCTGGCGGTCGGCCTGAGAGAGTATTCAGCGACGTCCCATCTCGACTCTCGCGCGGATGAGGTTGGGTAGCCATAGGGCTCGCGGGGGGCGAGATAGGGCGAGTCCCTCTGGGAGGCGATGTGCTCGCCAGAGAAGGAGGACCTGGCCATCTTTGAGGTTTTCCAGAGTTTTGCTCGACAGGGAATGAGACAATGAGTGAAGACGAAGAATGCGTGAGGGGGGCCGCCGGGCGATCAAATTCCAGAGACGAGCGAGGATGGTTCAGGTCACACTCACTCGTGGGCTACCCGTTTGTGTTTGAACGAAGGAGCAGAAGCTGGTCAGTCAGCAATGGAAAGATTCGTGTCTCTCTAGCTGTGGAATGGAAATGCGAGCAGGCGTGGGTGCAGCTGCAGCTGAGCCCGACCCTGGAAGCGATTGGCGGGGGGAGCTCTGGTTCGGTGGAGCCGCATCCGGATGCCAGAGCCGGCTCCCAAGACGTGATGCGCGTCGGCCCTTGGCGATCTGCAACTCTCTCCTGTTCTCTCAACGTGCTCACGGACAACTCACCGGCGGTGATCTCTAGTTAAGTTGGGTAGACTGAAACAAAAAAGAGGGCATCCTCGGCAGTTTCGGACCTTATAAAACGCCTCAAAATCAAAGTCAAAGCAGCTGCGGTGCCGTCTTCGTCTCTGTGTCAAAGCTGGGACGGCCCGTTAGCTCCAGGGGAGAGAGGGGAACAGCCAACCAAGGTGCGTCATCACGGGCCCAAGATATTCTTGAAATATTCTGGAACCTTTCCAGAACTACCAAATTGTGCATGCCCCTCATCATGAACCTTTGGGTTGAACAGGACTAGATTAATCGACGAGCATAGACTGGCAAATGGCTACACCGTAAATGACCCCTGTAGCGACGCCGCTGCCTTAACCCGCCTCACCAGTGATCTCTCCATGCAATCACGGGTACACGCCTTTGACCGGCTCCTTCTGGAAAAACGATGGCGGCAGACTGAAAGATGGGTCTACCTTCTGCAGCTGTTGAACGCTATCGCGGATGATGTCGTACCCAAAGTTGTACGCAAAGAACTCTTCTGGGTTTTCTGCAACACGACACGGTCAACACCGTCACGGTTCCATCGCATTCACGATGTCTTAGTTGACTTACTTGGGACATTCTCCGCGGGTATGTACTTGGCTGCCTCTTCTCGGATGAGCTCCGGCTCCTCTTGGCCGGCGTTGCTGAAGATCTGCATCACGCTGGCTCGGTTCCTCCGGATTTCCTCGTAAATGCGCAGACGGCTTTCGACGTCTTCCGTTTTGGCGCCGACAAGTGCGATGCCGAGTGCCACGCCGTCTTCGATGCCCTGGGCGCCGCCTTGGCCCTGATCTGCCGGGTCGGTCAGTTTCAACGACTCTATCTGCCATTATCAGGAGAAATCACGGGATGGATTAGACTTACGAGGTAGCATGGGGTGCGCAGCATCACCCGCTAACGTCAGCTTTCCTCTCGTCCAAGTTGGGATCGGGGCTCTATAGAGCAGCGCCCATTGCTTCACATCGGTTGCCTTGCTGTGAGGGGTTCAGTTTTCGTTTCCAGGGGCCAAAACTCGTGCACTTACTCGAGAATGGCAAGAACACTGGGGTGGAAGTCAGAATATCTCTCAAGCAGTTTATCCTTGCTGACCGAGGCATGCCAGTCTTCCTTCTTGGTCGACTCGATGTCCTCGTTATGGAAGATGGCGACAAAATTATGAATTTCGTTGCTGTTCAAGTCAGTAACGACATCATGCCTACGCTGGTTTCTTCAAACATGCTCACTTCCTGCAAGGATATGAAACAAGTCGTTTTGTATCACCAAGCAAAAACTTGATCCGGCCATCGTCACCCTCATTCCAGAACCTCGTCGCCGGGTCTGCCTCGACATCGGCAGTCGGGATCAGAAACCGAAAGCAGAAATTGTAGTGTCCCTGGGGCACCGCCGGATTGGTGCGGCCAAGGATGGACTCGACGCCGATGGTGTGAACACCGTCGGCGGCAACCACTACATCACCAGTTACGATCTCGCCAGACGCCAGTCTTATGGAGGCTGCTTCGGAATCCTGACAGGTGTCAGCCTTTATGGTTTTCACGAGGGCAGTTGTAACTAACGTATGCCATCACCTCGCTCCGCAAGTGCACAACAACAGGCCGGCCGGGTCCGCCGCTCAGCTTTCCATGTCCGTTGACACCGTTCGCCGCCGTCCCGTTCAGCTCACCATGACTGCAAGCACGACTGTCCCCACGCTCCGTCGCCAACCTCTTCAACTCCTCATGCAAGTCGACTCGGTGCGCGAAGTACCACGGCGCCCCGTACCTCTCCTCGATGTAGTCTTCTGTGCCGACGTGGAACTTCTCGAGCGTGTCCCCCTTGGCGCGGAAGCTGCTTTTGACGACGACAAACTTGGCCTTGACAGGATCGAGGCCCCACGCGAGCAGAGCCCGGGCGGCGTTGGGGCACACATGGATCGCGGCGCCGATCTCATTGTTGAGGGCGGACCGCTCGTAAACGTGGACCTCGTGGCCAGCCCGGCGCAGACCTATGGCGGCAGAGAGGCCTGCGATGCCACCGCCGGCGATGAGGATCTTGAGGGGAGCCATGGAACGAAACAATTGGGCAGTGACACGTAGCGGGGAACATTAGGCGCCGAGACGAGATTTCATGGGGAAGGTGTTGTGCAGACGCTAGCTAGCGGCACAGTGAAGGCCCGAAGCAATGTGCTGAACGGACAGTTCATATGAAGTAGATAGATTGTCTACGAAGCGCCTCTCGTCATTGTAGATCAGGAAAGAAACACTCAGGCAACGCCAAGACCAAGGGTTCATATTCGTTTATCGTTCTAAAGCAAGGGCTTGTGGGGCGGAAATGCCGACATCGGGAATAAGTCGGACGATGAACCAGGGCGTAGAACCAAGAAGACAGGCCCAGTGAACAAGCAACCAGTACAAGACCCCAGTTTATGCCTCGTTCGGCGGAGTTCAAGTTTGCGTTACCAATGAGGTAGTGATACGACAGGAAAGCCCCAGTACGCAGGTTGGGTGTGTCGCAAAGCCTTTGATAAGACCCGGGTGGTGGGGAATCCACAGAGGGAAAACCCGCCTTTCAGAGTTGATCGAGCAGGTGTCTGTTTAGAGCAGGCTTCATGCTCCGCTACAGATGGTGAACTGGATTCATTGGTCATGGCACTGGATATCGTTTTGAGAGCTTCCGCTTTGAGAAGGTGGGACCCTGGGTTGTATTGCCAGCTTGGGAGAAGGGTACTGGTCCTTATCCGGTGCTGGTCCGACTTCCAATGAAGAGAGGAATGCAACGCCCAGGATGAGATGTAAGACACATCTCGACGCCGCAATCACAACAGTCACTGTTGGCTCAGAGAAAGAGACGCGGGAGAACAAGGCATCGTTCAAAGTCCGCGGAAACAAATTCCTAATACTTATAATATAATGGCCCCTCACGTTCTTCCTCGCTTCGGGGCCTACCAGGAGAACTTCGCAGCACAACTTGCGGCGTGGCCCTTCATTCTCCTAGAGTTATAGGTCTTCAATACTTTCCGGTCTTTTGGCACTACAGAATTTCAGGAGAGGATTTAGGTCATTGTATTGAAACACTATCCCCACAGCGGTATGTGTTCTTGAGAGCGCCAAAAGACTCTGCTCCTCGGATAATTGGTGGCTCGTTAACAGTTGCAGTTAACGGCGATCTTTGAATGATGTACAATGAGCCTCGTAGCACAATACATAAGCGATAACTATGGCGGAACGATTGGAAGCCAAGGGCAGAACACCCCAAAGCGGAACACTGAAGACTTATAAAAACACCACAGACGTTAGCATACAGCTATGGTGGACCACAGTAATTACCTTACGACACTTTCTTGACACGATCTTATGTACCTACATCTGAGGGACAACATGCGGCATATGGCAACGTTAACAAGATTGTTAACACCTGGGTTTGCTAATGTCACCGACACTGCCCTCATGACCCCTCATGGAACATCAAGCAATTGTGAGGCTATAAGGTCCGGCTCTAGGCCTGGCGAAGCGAAATTATGGCTAGCCGCGATCGGAAGAGATTTAGAGAATCACCCCAACGCCCGGTGCCGATTGCGGTAGGGGGGTTTGATGACGACTGTATCTCCCAGGGTTATCACTATGTTCTGCTATATCTTGGCGCTCAGTAACGTTTGATGGGTTTCCGGGGTGTCTCAGGGCTGGAACACCGGCCGCGAAGGAAATTCTTAAATCCTCAATCCTTATCACAGAACATGAAGTTTCGTTTCGGAACATTGTACGGGCATAAGAAATGAATTCGATTATCATGATACAGAATTCATTTATCAATTATCCCGAGACCGAGAAGTCTCCGACTGCAGGTTTTTCTCCTGTTCAGAAAGAGGAAAGCAGTCAATTTTGCCCAGTGGAGGATTTTGCGTTCAAGTTAGATAAGGTTGTAAAGAAATGGAATGGAAATCCTGTCCGAAACATAGGAGAAAAGGGAGGCCTGTATGAAATGTTTAAGGGTTGTGGGCTGGGAACGTCGTAATCGAGGCATTACTAGGCACATTGAGCTTATATGGTTCATAGCCCTGATGTGTATGCAAACCAACGGGAATCCCTTAAAGCAACGCGGCAAGCTAGTATCCATGATGCACATATTCTTATGCTACTCAATGCGTTTAAATATGGATCCCTTCCGGCTAGACTTCAAAAGGTTTCTTGCGCTGGTCTCATGTCCAGTTCGTGAGTCCAAAGGGAACTTGGTTGCTGCGACAGCCACAAATACAATTCCCCGACATCCTCTGCTCGCATCCTTTTGCCAGTCTTCGTGTCTTCGTTCTCCTCGTCAATGATACCACCGTTGGCAATAGCATGGATTACGTGCACGCCGAATTTGCTATGCTCCTTCGCAATGGATTGTGCTACCATCCTTGCCGCCGCTCGAGAGGCGCCGTAAGCGGCATATTGTTGATTGGTGCGCATGGCTCCCAATGTTCCAGTGAAGATAATGGTGCCCTTCTTGGCACCGTCCGTATCGGCAAGAAGCGTCTGCCCACCGTTCTGGGCATACATAAACTTCAGCGCCTCCTGAGCAAACACAACAGCACCGGTTGTATAAGTGCTCATGGTGTCGTTGAAGGCTTCTGGGGTCTCCTCGAGAAATGGCTTCCTGCTCGAATTCTTGACATGGTAGATGGCCAGCTTGAGTTTGAGGTCCTTGAAGTCTGGGTGATCAGCAATCTGCTGAAATGTTCGCCGGAGGCTGTCTGGTTGGGTGTCTGTCGGGAAAGGTTGAAGGATGCCGTTTGAAGATTTACGGAGATCAGATACAAGATTCTGGAGATTATCTGGGTTTCTCGCAAGCAGAGCCACTGCGAGGTTGCCATGTTGAGGGCTCGCTAGGATGCGGGCAATGCCTGCACCAGATGTTGGTCCTGCACCGATGAGAATCGCAAGTCCTTTGGGCGCCATTTTAGCGATAGTTATCTTGTTGGGGATATGAATGAGTTGGGGTGAAATAGAACGGAATAAGTTAACGTTCAGGCTGCTGTAATCATTTGACCTTGACCGCCAAACGAAAGTGCCGATATTCTACTTATGTAGCTCATTCCTTTTTACGTATGTCATTCTGATGATCCTAGCATGGACGTGTGAGTGCCCTAGCGGACTACCATAGCCGTGGACGTCATTGATCATCAATCAAATCGGTGCTCCAATGCACCCCACATCGTCCGCACAGCGGGAAGAAGGAGGACAAAACATGTTCGGGGATAAATCTAGGCTAGCTTAAAACATGTTTATGTCCGATTAGTGGCTGCAACCTGCTGACGGAAACATCTGTACCAATTATCTGAGAAATCTACAACCCAGTCTTTCCGCAACCGCCACCCGGTCCGACAACAGAGACGGAGCCGGGCCACGACATGGTGATGTCGTGAACGAAATCGAGCACGCAGAAGAACGCGGTGAAACAAGCAAAGTAGGGTAGTTGTAAATGCGTGATATCAAAATATTGGGTAACATCCTTGGTTGACTCTCTTAGGATTATCTAAAGCCCACGAAGCCCTGCTTGATGCCATTTCTCCAACCACTTCCGCACCATATCCACGTTGATTCTCTGGCCCCGCTCTACTTTGCCTACATCGAATATCACGCCCTCACCGTTTCCAGATCCCTTTGCCATTTCCTCAAAGAATCCTAAAAGTCTCAATGCTGGAATCTTCTGGTCTTGTGGTCTGGCAGAACCGGCCACGGTCTCTAGCCGAGAAACCCATTTTCTCATATCCACACATTCAAATTTGAGTCCTGAAGCCTCTTGTAGCAGAGAAAGCAGTTCTTCCCAAGAAATAGCGCTTGGGTTGACAAGGTTAGTTACGGCATACAGCGACTCGTCGGCACGAGAAAACACTGCTTTCTGAACGGCCTCTGCACAAAAGTCTACTGGAAGCCAGTCGACTTTGGTCTGCAGTACAGGCATTGCAGAGAGAACATCTAGACCCGTCATCATCAGGATCGGCCACATCTCTGTATGATTCCATACTCCCAGTTTCGAATGGCCGCAAAGCTGGCCTACTCTGATAATCTGAACAGGCATCTTAAGTGAAGAAGCGTAGTGCTGTGTGACTTGTTCCGTGATGAATTTGGATTGTGCATAGCCCGTGGAAAGTGCATTTCCTGGATCTGGGCTAAGAGGCAGTTCAGGGACTCTTGTACCGGACTTGTTGCCCATTGCCGCGGCAACACTGCTCATGAACACGAACTTCTTTTCGGTCCCTTCCCGGCAAAATGACATCAGGTTCATGGTGCCTAAAGAAAATCAGTCGCGACGAAATTTCATGAAATGAACAGTGAACCATACCTCTCAAGCAATCGTCTTCGAACTGCTGTATCGGCTCGTTGAAGTTTAGTTTCCAGGCGTTGTGCATCACGAGTGTTACTTCGTTAGCCAACAGCACAAACATGCGGCTGTCTAATCCTAAAGCCGTGTCCTTCATGTCGTAGTTAACCGCACAGATTTTCCCACTCTGGTAAATATGCTCCGAGTAACCCCTTGACTTCATGGAGTTTGTCACTCGACTTTGTGGGTCAGCCCCTCGAATAGCGCAATAAACCTTCTTGACTACTGGCAGCTGAACAAGAACTTCGAGCAGAGCATTGCCTAACGCGCCACTTGCACCTGTCAAGTATATGACTTGTCCATGATCTCGTTCATGATTGTTTTCTTGATGCCGGAGCGTCGCCCAACTGTCAAGTTCTTGGTTCATGCGCTGAATAGTGGACATAATCCACTCGTGGTGCTGGTTTGTGACTGAAGCCTTGTTACCGAGCCCATCTTTCTTATAGCGCTGAAAAAACCCAAGGAGTCCTTTTACTGTGGGATATTCAAATATGAACATCAGAGGAAAGCTTCCGAAAAACCCAATGAGTTTCGACCGTAGTTCGACGGCGCGAAGGGAATCAAGTCCAAGTTCGTACCAGTCTTGGTCCTCAGTGACGTCTTCTTGCGAAACGCCCAAAACATTTGCCACAGCTCGTTGAATGGTTTCTGCTGCCGAAAGATTGGTGTCGCCGGGTCGAACGTTTTCAAAATCGTTGTTTGGCTTATCACCAAGGAAGTGACTATACAACTCTTCTACCCTGCCCCCATAGGACTCCCACGCAATGTTGCGTCGCACATTCCCTTTGGGGGTGACGGGCAAGGTCTCGCCTCTTTCGAGGATTAGGATAGTTTCGCGGGGAATTCTGGAATACGTCGGTGCTCTCTCGTTGCACTCTAGTACCACTTCCCATACTGCACATTCAAGATTTATGTGCGGTTTCTCGTCCACCTTGTCCCAACGTATCTCAACAACAACAGAAGGACAGGGATTTCCTGTCCCAAAGACTGCCGTCTTCGCAATGACGCTTGTTTTATCTTCCTCAAGAGACATGGCGAGTGCCGTAGCATGTGTCTTTTCCCCATTACTGTGCACGAGGATATCGTCACGCCGGCCCTGAAGTACAAAGTACCCGCTGCCGGGGGGGTCTTCCAGAAATAAATCTCCTGTGCGGTATGGGTTGGAAGCTGACTTATCAAGCCAAAGCTCTGCTGCGAGAGGAAAGCCTTTGTAGACGACGCATTCGAACAAGCCGTCTCCCAAAGGCTCCATGCGCACCAAGGGCGACTCTGGGTAGAGATTTCGAAATCGATAAACGTCGGGATTGTCTCTCGTATGCGGGATTGTTCGCAGGGGAGGTCCTGTCTCAGTAGTTCCGTACGTAGTTTTCACATTTACCCCAAGCGTTTGAAGTTTTTCCAGCATCGTAGAGGACAGGGGAGCTCCACCTGGCTGCAATACTTTCAACCGCGTGAGAGGTGTAAAGTCCTTGGTAGTGAGAGAGATGTATTCGTACAAGTCCTCAATAACCGAAGGAGCACAATGAAGGCAGTCGGGTGGGTAACCAATATCCTCCAAATCTTTCCACGCTGAAAGAATGGAGCTCGGGGCTGGTGGCCAATGTGCAGGCGGAAAAGAGGTTGGAAGTCCGGTTGGGATGCCTGACAAGGCAATCGATAATCCTGCAATATGGAAGCTGCTCAGGCCGTATTAGTACTTGGTTCGAGGTTGTTCAAAAATAGGAACAAATCTTACAGGGGAAAACAAAGATACCAGTTCTCTATGAAGTATTCTGGCAATAACCTGTACATCCTAGCGATTTGGCACAAACTTCTGTTGGTGTGAATAATCGCCTTGGGCATTCCTGTGGAGCCTGACGAATGAATTATCATCGATTGCAGATTCCACTCGTCAGTCGTTTCGAATGCCGCCCAATCCTTGTGGATCTCCTTGCTGCTCTTTTGCAAGTCAAGGAGACTAATCAAGTTGACTTCCGGTAGTTTACAATCGTCTCCCTCACCGAAGGATGTCTCGTTTGCCTTGTCAACGATAATCGCGACTGCGTTGCACACCTGGAGAAGATGGTTTCTTGTTGCAGGTGAGTTTTTATTACTGAGCAGAAGGATCCGGATATGTAGACTGTTCAGAGCGATTTGTGTAATTAAGTAATCAATCGAATTTCCGGTTCCTAGTAGTGCGATTGTGGGTTGCTGGCCGGTCTTGTTGGCGTCTCCAATCTCTTTCCGAAATTTCTTAGAATAATATGCCGATGCATTACAGCAGAGATAATGAAGCTCAGCCCAGCTGAGCACGTGAAATGACTTATCGACAGGGAAAATGAATGCTGCCCGCAGTGGCTGTAATGAAGCATTGTGCTTGACCAAAGCAGCAATGCTCGCCAGATTTGGATTGGAGAATCTAAGAACTTTGAGTTAGAAATATGACAATCTGAATAATGGCCAGGACAAGGAGATCTTAATACTTTGTGCTGTGAGGCTCGCCATGTAAGTTCCAGAGCCTCACCAATTCTTTGTCCGCGTTTCCCGATGGAAACACGGATGGATCTGTCGAGATTTTTGAAAAAACGGGTTCCATATCAGAAGTTGCAATGGGTGCCATGTCTACAATGACAGAAGTCAGAGCTCCAATATAGCTGCGGTGGTTTTTTTGCAACTTGCAAGGTAGGTTTCACAGCTTCGGAATCGCTCTCTTTGATGAACTTCATAGAGCCCTAAGTCTTCCGTCGAGCTCGCTGGAGCAATCACAGTACATGTGAGCCATCTATCTGCAGGAAAGTTGCCCGGTTGCAAGCATTAAAGGACTTGGTGATAAGATTACGATGACCTATCAGCGTCCTTGCCGGCCTTGTAATAACCGACAAGATAGGGCCACAGACATGGGTCACAGTCTGACAGATAGCGCACGAACGCCTATCACGCCTATCTCCACATTATGAACAAATACTACAAGGGAGAACCAGCCCCTCATAGGTGATAGGCCAAGTGATCTGATAAGCGTTGTCGTAGAAATAAGCGTACCAGACGGCGGACGCGAGGAATGTGGTTTTATGAGTAAAAAGAATGAAACATCTTTTCACAAGCCTACCCCCGACCTGGGACTGCTCTTCTGCATTCTGCTTCCGACTTGACAATCCCCGAAGACTCGAAGCCGTCAATACCAGAACACCGCATTATGGGTCTCCGAAAACGCTTGGAGCTCCGCTCCGAAAGTGCCGAACTCGGCACGGAGGGAGGCCGGCTTTCAAACAAGGACATGGATCCTATCCCGATGGGCTCGCCTGAACGCACTTGGAGTTGGCCGAGTTTACTTGGTTTTTGGGTCGCCGAAGCATTTTCCATTTCTATGTATCAAGGTGCGTGACTGCAAGGATCTGGAAACAAGGATTTGCCACTTTTCTGTTTCTCTAACCATGTCAAAGACAGTCGCTAACTTTCTTCAACAATAAATAGTCTCCTCGACATCTGTCACAAAAGGTCTCAATCCAGGTCTTGCCATCCTGGCAGTATTCATCGGTCATGTTTTAGTATGCATTCCGGCGATGCTGGATGGATACGTTGGCTGCATTCTCGGAGTCAACTTTCCTGTTTTCACACGAGCCTCGTTTGGTATACGGGGCTCGTACGCCGCAGTATTTGTCCGAGGGGTTGTTGCTTGTATTTGGTTTGGTACACAATCTTTCCAGGGCGGGCAGTGCTTGCAAGTCATGATCTCCGCCATCTGGCCGCAGTTCAACAGCTTTCCGAATCATTTGGCGGCGGACGCCCATGTCACAAGCTCGGAGCTCCTTTGCTTCTTTCTCTTCATCATCATTCAGTTGCCGCTGCTTTGGTTACACGTTAGCAGTTTGAGATACATGTTTATGGCTAAGACGGTCATCATGCCAATTTTTGGCTTGACTCTTTTCATCTGGGCTATCGTTGCTGGTAAGCCTTTTGTTCTCTATCGAGCCAATAAACAAGGCATGACGCTGATATGTTTCAGGCAAGGGTTTTGGACCAACATTCTCCAAACCTACAATCATCAAAGACGGAACTCCAGCGGTTGTGGTATTTTTTCAATGCGTCACAAGCGCCATTGGTCCCAAAGCAACCCTCGCTTTGAATATGCCAGACTTCACCCGCTATGCCAAGGATCCGAAGCAAGTCTTCTGGACTCAAGCTGTGGGGCTGTGCATACTTGTGACGATGTGTGGAGTGTTGGGCGCAACGGTCAGTAGCGCCTCCGAGGTCATCTATGGTAAGGTAACATGGAATCCCCTGGAGGTTGCCAGATTGTGGGAAAACCGCGCAGCGCAGTTCTTTGCAGGTCTCTGCTGGGCATTTGCTGTTATTGGTACGAACATTAGTGCGAACAGTGTCTCGTTCAGCAATGACCTTTCGCTTTGGTTTCCGAGATACATCAACAATAGACGCGGAGCCTATATCTGCGCGGTCTTTGGTGTTTGTGCCGTGCCGTGGTACATCCAGTACAGGTAAGCTCGAGAACCCTTCCCTCGTAGTCGAAAATTCTTTGACGTGGGCGCGAACTACAGTGCCAAGTCCTTTTCCTCCTTCCTTGGTGGATACGCCCTCTTCTTGGGTGCCATCGCGGGCGTAATCGTGACCGACTTCTGGCTTTGCCGCAGGCGTAAGATCGCAGTCTGGTCGCTCTATGATCCGCGAGGCATTCACTACTACACCCTTGGAGTCAACCCTCGAGCCATAATTGCTTTCATTTTCGCCATTATACCCAACATGCCTGGACTTGCAGCTGCTTGTGGTGCGAAGGGAGTTCCAAATGGGGCGGTCTATCTGTACAGCTTGAGCTGGCTGGTTAGTACAGTTGTTGCAAGTTTTACGTACTGGCTGTGTTGGAGGATCCGGCCTTTCCCGGTTGACGCAACGCGAGAGCAGCTGTACGTTGATGGACTTCCGGAGACAGAAGAATCGATGGGATCGGAAAAGGGCATGGAGACTAAAGAGTCGGATGTCAAACCAATATGATGTTAGACCTACTGTCCATATCATCTTGATTCGCAAATGATAGATTACAATAATGGGAAGCCCCACGGCACATCTTGGAGGATCTCATTTCATTGTATGCCTAACACTATAATGCTATTAGGTATGATGTCGGTTACAAGTTCCGATTCGAAGCCGCGTCAGATGCAGCAGGGGTTAATTCAATGAGCTTTCCTAAACCAGCGACGAACAAAGCATCTAATCGAAGCAGGCTCAAATTCAGGAGATCACAGCTCCTCGACTTAATGCGTAGTAAGCCTCGCCACTGAGTCAAAAGCGTTAACGACTCATCGGCATCTGCTGTGGACGGGGACAATGCGAAAAGCAAGACAATGAAGTTACTAGCAATAGCGAAATTGATGCGTGAATCTGTGAGTGTTTTCAGTTAGGTAAAATTTCATAGGCTAGGAAGCTGACAAGTTGACTTACAGGAATGCCAGAAGGCTTCTAGATGGTGAGCTTCTAGTCTCATTAAAAAGTCGTACATCTCTCGAGCGACGGCCATCGCTCCAGTGCGTAATGCCGTGCGGGCCTCAACCGGAGCTTCGTTGCTTTTAGGCCGCAACAGAGCTTTGAATATTGAAATTTTCGCAGTGATGTAGGCAAGCTTCAAACTGCCGTTGCCATCCAAGCCATAGCAAGGCACGCATGTAGTAGGTTGATCTGCTACATCCGGGCGATCCTGCAACCACTGTGCAAGCTCCATTCGCAACGGACGAGCGACTTCAAAAGTTGCATCCAGAGATTTTGAAAGGACCCTAGTAGCCCTGACAGAGCTATGGAAGTCAGCAACGATTTCATAGGGTCTTGTCAGACGGATATCTATGTCGTAGAACTCACAACATGTACCGTTGAACCTTGGAAACGATTTTAGTCAATGAAGCCAGATGCAAGAAGTGCCTAGATGCGGAGGAATCGTCATCAAAATCTTGGAAGGGCCCAAAATCGTCTTGACGTAAAGGAGAGACGTCCCAGTCACATTCCTGAATGTGGGAGCTGCGACCAAAATTCAAACTAAGCCACTGATCTTGTACGTACACCGCCCAAGCAAGTCGTCGGCGAAGTCGTTTTTCCCATGATGGTATCGACCAATCCGTTGGGTCTAGGTTGAGACCGAGACATTGTGCAAGCGCAACGGTGTCTGCCAGCATGACCCATTTAAACGGCGTGTCTGCCACGTGCTTGTTGGTAGGCCGACGCTGGATCATGAGGAGCATCGTCTGCACGACGGCAAGTGACGGGGTATGAAACTGGGAGAGGGCTGCCATCCATGCCAGCCTAAAAAGACGATCTGCTGAAGGCAGCGTGTCGACGTCTACGCAAAGTCTGTCATCAAAGACACAAAACGGCAAAGCATGTCCGTATATGGCTGCCAAGAGACAAGTCGGCAATTCTGATGGTTCTCTGTGAGCATCTTGGATTGTGCGCTCTCTAGAGAGAATTGGAAAGTATGGCTGAACATATCTCCAGAACCTGAAATTGTCATTTGTCAGAAGAAACACTTGATATAACGTTAACAGGATGGAAAGTTTATGTCTTACAGACTAATCAGCCTCTTGCCGACCTCATCGGGAACCAGGTTCGCAACCTCGGATCGAAGGTCAGATTCACTGCCCGCAAGACCTCCAGGCTGTGCCTTCCTTGCCAACGAGTTGCTTTGAAGCATGAATTGCGTAGGCACTCCGTCGTCCAAGCCCATACTTCTGATGTGAAGTTGCTGAAACGCACACTCATTTTTCTCGCCAAAACGATACAGATGAAGCAGATATGGATCCGATTCGCCGCTAAGTCCGATGACCTGAGCGTTGTGACCGGGAGTCGCATCCAATGATGACAGCAACGGTGCAACTTCTCGTTGTAAAATGCTTTGATGATTCTCGGTGTGTGGTGAAACCGGACTGATTGAATCTGCCACATCCTTGCCGAAGTTCACTTCATTCATAGGTGAATCCGTTTCCGCAAAGGGAGATCTCATGCCGGTGTCGGAAGGAGTCCGGCTTTGACGATGCGAAGCCATGACATCGCTAGAGTCGCTCTGACGCCGCTCTGAGACCCGTCTTCTTTTATTTGGTTCGCCGATGAAGGTGCAGTCTTTGCCCTGTCGTCTGCACAGCTCGCAAGGCGGCTGATCGTATAACAAGCAGGCGGCGCGCTTGTAGCGGCAAAAGTCGCATGGATGGCTATTACGATGACTAGCCTTCCTGGTCCGGTTACGATTGGAACTCTCCATGGTATCTGCTAAAAGAGAAGAAGGAAGAAGGTTGTTGTTGTTGCACTTCATGTTCCCCGCGTCCCCAGTATTCATGTTGGCTGGGTCTATAGTTGTCTACGTACTCTGATAAGAGGACGATGGCCGATTGGTCAATTAGGACAATCCTTCAGTCAACACTACAGCCAGGTTAACCCCCGGAATGGATTTTTATTCGGCGGCTGTTTTGTCTTTTAATGCAAGTCAAGTTGGATACACTGGTCCCGCGGCGAACTCAGATCCAATGTTGCCCCCTTGCTTTACGTCCGTCACCAGAACTTTTGTATACGCCGCTTTTCGCTGTCCGGCCTCCCATCCTAACCAGTCCCACCAAGTGATGCACCCCGGCTAGCACGCCGTCGACTACTTGCACATCGTCGCCAACAGCCGCTTCCACAGCACCCTTGAGCGGCGTCATACCCGCACAGCCGAGAAGCAGCACATCGGCTCCCTTCTCCTCGACTAACCGTTTCCCAACGTTGGCCATGATAATCATCACCTCATCCTGGCTTTTCTCGTGAAGGTCCAGCACCCCCAGCTTGCAGGAGACAACCCCGGCGCACGAGGTCGAAAATCCATAGTGATGAATGCTGTCTTCATGCAAAACCCGAGACCGCTCACTCACAGCGATCAGTCCGAATCGCCCACCGAGCGTCCGCGCTGCGAAGAGTGATGCTTCCATGATGCCGATGACGGGCTGGCGGGGGAGCTCCTCCCTAAGCATGCGGATGAGAGCGTGGTCGGAGTAGCAGGCTACCAAGACGGCGTCATGCGAAGACGCAAGAGGGAGAACAGCTCGTGCGGCGGCGGCGGCCGACATGACATTGTCGAAGCTGCCTTCAATTGCCGATGGGGCGGGTCTCGGAGCCGTGAAGCCTGTGATGATCACATCTGGGGGTAGCTGGCTCTCAACCATGGCGACACAGGCATCGGTCATTGCTCGTGTACTATTAGGGTTGACCAGAAGAATGCGAATCTTCTTGTTCTTCTCTGCAGCGTTCACACCGGTACCGTTTGTCGGAGCATGCCCGTTGATTGACAGCTTGGGAGGCACTACAACGCCCGTCTGTTCCGTGATGCGCCCATAATGCTCCACACGTCGGTGCCTGGCAAAATCAAAGGTGCGTTCTTTGCCCGGTCGACAGTCGTCGAGATTAATTTCCGCATAGACAACCTCGTCCTCCGTTGTAGAAGCTTCAGCGATGAGGTCACCCTCCGGCCCTGTGATACAGCTGCCGCCTATGAGGTCATACTTTCCATCATCGAGACCGCACCTTGCTGCACTGATACTGAAGCATGCATTCGTGTAACTGTGGGCTTGCATGACCAGCTTGTGGTGGAACAGAGCCTTCCTGCGCGCCTCATCTGGATCCATGCTGGCGCTTGATCCCCAGAGGTGAGGTGCAAAGCCCGCCGTGTTATAGCCACAAAGCACGACTTCAACACCTTGCAAGCCAAGAACGCGCCAGCTCTCGGCCCAGCGTCTATCGTTGCAAATCATCATGCCGAAAATGGGCTCTCCTTGTTCTGTCGTCGATTCCACAAGGTCAGGCACCCGGAACGCATTGAAACCCCGATCCCCGGGTTTGAAATACCGCTTCTCCAACTGGTTGGTGGCGTCAGGGTCGGCGAATGGCTCGAAGTCGCCAGGGAGATGAATTTTGCGATATTTTGAGATGATTGAGCCGCTCTTAGCATGATAGTAGATGCAAGAGTTGAACGTTTCGCCATCGTCGGTCTTTTCGGCGAAGCCAACTGATATGTCAACCCCGAGTTCTTTGGCCTTATCAAACAGCGGTTTAGTTTGAGGTTGCGTTGCTATGTCGCCGCGTTCGAAGAAGGAGTCAAGCTCCACCGGGTCGTTTATGAGATGTCGAGGGAAGAAGGTCGTGAAGGCAGCTTCAGGAAAAAGAACAAGCTGTGCTCCTTTGGCGGCGGCGCTTTCCAGAAGTGCTTCCATTCGGCTTAGCGTCTTAGTTCGACTGTCGCCATAGTGTGTCGCCCCCATCTGGGCGGCCGCCACTCGAAGAACCCTTGATGCCATTGCTGTTTATTTTTGACTCTTCCAAGCTTTCGTGTGTCTCGATACCTCTATTTGAGCATAGAATTATCACAGCTAAAGGGTCGGACCAGACGTTTCATAGAAATGCCGGCTTTTTTGCGTCCGGCGTTACTAAAAGACCACCTCTCACCTACAGCTGGACTGCCTGCATCTTCTAATCGATCTCCTGCAGGCTCCATTCCAATCGCCGGGCGATAGGCGGTTGATAGGGCCACTCGCCAATCGCGGGGCTGCATCTTGCCTATCTTAATCTACCATGCCTATCTTCAAAGCCTCGTTATCCGCTATCAGGCCCATAAACGCAATGAAAGGCAGAACAGTCATGAAAAATTGCCGGCAGCCACAACTCACGTATTGAGGGGATGAGAGAGTGAGCAAATTACGAAGACCGAGAAACTCCATCGCAAAAGAACCACAGGAAGCAAATTGTCGAACTCACTTCTCCCGTCCCGATTAGTGGTAACATTCTAAGATGGAGGTCGACCTCATCATCGAGAACGCAACGGTTGTGAGTTTCCATTGCATCCTGGGAGACCAGACACACATCTGACGCCTGATGCATCACTAGGTAACCGCATCCGATGTTCATCCTCGCCAAGACATTGTCGTTCAGCACGGAAAGATTCTCGCGGTTGGCAAAAACTTACGTTCTCTCTTTTCGGCCGAAAAGGTCATCGATGCGCAAGATGGGTTCGTCATGCCTGGCGGCGTAGACTCACACGTGCATCTGGACCAGGTAAGACTGAAATGCATACATTCTGCCGACATTATTTTCTAATACACACTTAGGACAACTCTCCGACCGGAGATAATTTTGAGAGCGGTACAAGGTCGGCGATTGCTGGTGGAACAACAACCATCATTGCTTTTGCGACTCAGGAGCGCAACCATCAGTCTCTACATCCTGTTGTCGAGGACTATCATTCACGTTCAAGTGGCAAGTCTTACTGCGACTACGGATTTCACATAATTCTCACAAACCCTACGCCAACAATTCTGCGCGACGAGCTTCCGTTCTTCGTGAGCGAGGGAATCACCTCCGTGAAGCTGTACATGACGTACGAGCCACTACAGCTGAAGGATGGAGAAATTCTAGACGTCATGATGGCTACGCGAAACTTGGGAATGACTACAATGGTGCATGCTGAGAACAGTGACATGATCTCTTGGATTACAGCGCGTCTTGCAGAGCAGCAGCTCACTGCGCCGTACTATCATGCCATCAGTCGTCCCAATATCGCTGAAGACGAAGCGACATACCGCATCATCGCCCTGGCCGAGCTCTCAGACATCCCTATACTCATCGTTCACATGTCATCCAAAACCGCTGCCTCCCATGTCAGAAGCGCTCAAACGAGGCTTCTCCCAGTTCACGCAGAAACTTGTCCACATTATCTTTACCTCACGGCCGATGCGCTGCGCCCATCCCATCCAACAGACAGTTTCTCCGGCGCAAAACATATCTGTAGCCCACCGCTCAGAGAAGACCGCTTGGATTTGGAAGCCATGTGGACGGGCATCATCAATGGGACGTTTACGACGTTCAGTTCGGACCATGCACCCAGTAAATACGACCATCCCTGCGGAAAGAAGGCTGGACTGGACAGCGTTGGATCGATGCGATACGACAAGGTCCCGAACGGGTTGCCGGGCGTAGAGACGCGGATGCCACTTCTTTTCGAAGGCGGTGTGCTTTCCGGCAAAGTGACACCTCAAAAGTTTGTTGAAGTCACAGCGACCAACCCGGCCAAGCTTTATGGTCTGGGAGAAACCAAAGGCGCCATCGCCGCGGGTTATGATGCTGACTTTGTGATATGGTATCCAACAGCTCAGCAAGCTGCTGCTCACGAGGGAGATAGTACGGCTAAGATAAAACCCTTCGTGCTAGAGAATTCCATGTTGCATCATGATATCGATTATTCGCCTTTTGAAGGGATGGAATTCAACAACTGGCCACGGTACACAATCTTGAGAGGTAAACTGGTCTGGGATCGAGACAACGGGGGGATTGTTGGTGAAATGGGATTTGGGCAGTTCTTGCGCCGTGGAAAGAGCACATTGAGCAAGCCGAGGAACCGCTGGGTGAATGAGTTTCAACCCGTGCCAGAGGTTAAGAGACCAACCTTGGCATATCCGTAATTGTTGCTCAGAGTTTTAATCAATATTTACATCGTTCTATAAAATAAGTTCTTTTGTCATTCTCCTGAAGAGGTGCTTAGAAATAGTAAAAGAAATAAAAGACATCGCAAGTAGCGCAACAGAAAAGCTTCACATTTCTTGAGGTTTGGATAGGTGATGATGGGAAGCATTAACCCGCAGCAAGGATTATAAACGTATTTGCCACCCATTGAATCTGTGTTTAAACCCTATTCGGTTTCTTTTCTGATGGGAATCTTAGATGAAGTCCACTATCCAATTTGAGTCGTTGGGAAGGATCATAAGATTTTTTTTTGACGAATGAAACAAAACTATTTATTGACACCACCGACCGAAATCTACCTGCGGAAATAACGCGGCATTTCATCTATCTTGAACGCCCAGAACTCCGTTCGCGCCCGCCATTGACCCAAGTGATGACGTGCTTAGAGCTTTACCTAGTAGGACACAGATGTGTCGAAATCGACTTCTATTGCAATTATGTGTTGTCAAAAGAAGATGCCACCTGACTGACGAAACAAGCCAGAAGGACATAAAACCCCATGCCTTGACGTCTCTGTTGCTCTAGGTTCTTGTTGTTTCGTAACTATAGTATTCAGAGTGACCAAGAAAGGGCCAAGGACATAGAGACGCTGCGTTGATGGGCGCGATAGCCATAACAAGGACGAATGTGGTACTAGAAAGAACAAACAAGGCGGGAGAAATAAGAAGTGTGTTACTCCTGTTTTGTGTCACCTGTTTGGCTGGCAAGCAAGTTATCTCAATCTCCATTCAGTAAGACGCGGAAGCCACGATTGCCGGAGGAGCCACCAGCCAGGGATTCTTGATTGCTGATCCTGGTCTCGTCCAATTGATTACATTCATGATGCAGACATAAGATAGAGGGCAATTATTGCGACATAGCGGGGTTATGGCCAGTTGCGACTTCTTAACCGCATAGCCCCCAAGTTTGAGTCCGATCACATCTGATTGAGAGAGGACCTACCCAAATTTCAACTTCTTGAAACTTAAGCAAGCTAATGGCGCTTGCTCTTTCATGTGCTGTCCTTATGGCAGACACAAATCAGCGGCCACTAGGCTATCCCGTGACAATTCTCAAATACTTCATTGGTCTAGCTCTCCTTTTTCTCGTTGGATACCTTTTGCAAAACGAGGTCATTCGATATCGGAGCAGAATAAAAAATCTTGCTGGTCCCCGTGGATGGCCAATTGTTGGCAACCTACTCCAAGTATTCTACGACCCTATCTGCGGATGGCTCAAGAGACTGACCCAGAAGTAGCATACAAACCAAGTGCCGGCAGAGACGTATCGACAATGGGCGAGAAAATACGGACCTGTGTTTCAGATCCAACTCGGAAACACTACTTGTGTCGTCATCAACTCTGTGGAATCAGCCAAGCACCTTTTTCTTGGGCAGCGCCACGCAATGAACTCTCGACCAATATTTTATGTCTTTCACAAAAAGGTCAGCAAAGCCGTTACAAGTATCGGTACTAGCCCGTGGGATGACTCCTGTAAGAAACGACGCAAACTCGCAGCTGGCGCGTTGAATCGCCCGCGAGTAGAGAGTTATGCACCCATTCTGAACTTGGAGGCGCGAGAGTTTCTTAAGGATCTATATTCCGAGTGTCGCAGCGGCTCAGTGAACATTGACTTTCGCCCCACTGTACGGCGATTCGCCTTAAACCTGAGTCTTACGTTGAATTACGGTACTCGAGTCTCAAACGTCGAGTCTCTTGAAGATGATCCGCTATTGGCAGAGATCATCTACGTCGAGTCTGAAATCTCAAAATTTCGCGATACGGGCAAGAACTATGCCAACTATGTTCCTTTACTCCGGTACTGGGAGCCAGTTGCTGGCTTATTTGGTCTGGGCGCGACGCCCATGAACCATGCTGCAGACATTGGCCGTCGAAGATTGGACTACAACGACGTACTCTTGAATCGACTAAGAGACGAAATCGTACGAAAAGAAAACAAACCATGCATTCAGAGCGCTGTTCTGAAGGACCTAGAATCTGCAACTCTAACTCAGGAAGAGCTGATTAGCGTCAGCCTGAGCATGATGGCAGTGAGTTCTTTACTTTCAAATTCGAGATTGACATCAAATTTCCTGTTCGGGTCGTCCTGACTTTGTTATTCAGGGGGCCGACTCAAATCAGCCAACTCTGGCTTGGGCGATTCTTCTCCTGGCGCATCGCCCTGATATCCAAGAGAAAGCATATACGGCCATAAAGAATGCTGATGTTCTAGAAAAACCCTCAAACACTTACGCTTCTACCAAGATTGACTATGTCGACGCACTGACAAAGGAAATCTCAAGGTACTTTGTTGTCTTGAAGCTGGCTCTGCCCAAGGCCACTTTCACGGATGTAACCTGGGGTTCTACCACAATCCCTGCCAATACTATGGTATTCTTGAATAGTTGGGCCTGTAACAGAGGCTAGTCTTAATCATCTCTTCTTCTCAACGTGCTTCGGCTAACGTGAAGCAGACCCAGAGGTTTTTCCAGAACCAGATGTTTTCGCACCTGAACGATGGCTCCCGGATGCACCTAATCAGTACGCCCATCAGTTCGCCTTTGGTATTGGTGGTAGGATGTGCGTTGCCTCTCACCTGGCACACAATGCATTGTACACGGTATTTCTGCACTTAATCGCACGCTTTCACATCTTTCCCGCAGACGGGAAAGATTCTGAAGAAATTGACCCATTAAAGGGTTTAAAAGGGGTCACATTTGTTGCCACGCCAAGAGGCTTTCAAGCAAAATTTGTACCAAGAGAGGGAGCTGGATTAGAGGCTTGGCTTAATGACCCTAATGCTAGCTTTTGACAGTGAATTCCTATTTGTAAGGATAGAACGACAAGACACATAAGTAACATAGACGCAGGGACAGCATTGGAACTGATGTTATGCACCTTTATTGTCTCTATACCAGTTCTTGTATCTTG
Source organism: Colletotrichum incanum (assembly GCA_001625285.1). Classification (NCBI taxonomy): domain Eukaryota; kingdom Fungi; phylum Ascomycota; class Sordariomycetes; order Glomerellales; family Glomerellaceae; genus Colletotrichum; species Colletotrichum incanum. The sequence goes on from LFIW01002127.1 coordinate 58,264, forward strand.
TTTGTTCCTTCTGCTCTCGTCTTTTGCATTGCCCCTAGCACCTTGGTTGTATTTTCCGGTCCGTCTGAATCCTTTAGTACTATATGGACGTTGGAAGGGGGACGACTACAGGGGCCAGGACTCTAAGTCCATCTAGCTGTATTTCCGGTGTGCCGCGTGGCAGGCAAGGATATCAAAAGATTACTTCTTAATGAACGGTGTTATGCAGTCACAGGTCCGACCGCGACATGCTGCCGACGTCCCCGACGCGAAAGTTTAACATAAGCCCAATGCTCAACTAACTGCCCAGTCACCCCGCTTGGTATCCGAACTGCGGGGATCAGCCGCATGAGACCCGCATTCAGCGATAACGGGCGGCCCAATGCTAAAATGTCGCAATAGCGCATGTGGGGTCATTGACCACCCCGCCTGATGACATTTAAGGCTCCTGTTGCACTTCTGGCGTCCTTATTCCCTTCGTTCTACAGTTAAGTTTTTGTATTCTGCCCATACATAGATCTTTGTTGAAGAAAGAACTTGGATCTAACATGGCATCTGCAAACATCAACGCCGCTGACCTCTTTAGTGTCAAGGGGCTCATCGCCGTTGTGACTGGTGGGGGCACCGGTACGTCATTCTTATCTCAAAAGCGGCGCCTACGGAACGTTGAACGCTTTGCTAAGCTCAAGAAACAGGTATCGGTCTTATGATTGCCCAGGCCCTCGAAGAAAATGGTGCAATTGTCTATATCATTGGTCGTCGGAAGGAAACTTTGGAAAAAGCAGCCAGCACCGCTGTACGTTGAGAGGCCTGGAACTGCCCAACTGCACTATCTCTCCATGAGGATGCCAATGACTAACTCTCTTTACCATCATTTTAGAAACACGGCAACATTCACATCATTCAAGGCGACATCACTCAGAAAAATGATCTTGAGCGAGCTGTCACAGAGGTCAAGCAGGCTCATGGATATGTCAACGTTGTTATCGCCAACTCGGGTATATCAGGCCCAGCTCTCAAAGACCTACCTCCGAATCCGACCATTGCTCAGTATCGTGACTTTGTATTCGGCTGGGAGCAGAAAGACTTCACGGAGACTTTCGCCGTTAACACCACAGGTGTATTTTTCACCGTGGCAGCATTCCTTGAACTTCTCGACGAGGGCAACAAGCGCGGCAACTTCAAGCAAAGGAGTCAAGTGATTGCAACAAGCAGCATCGGTGCCTACAATCGCCAGCCAATGGGATTTGCCTATGGATCATCAAAGGCAGCCGTGGTACACATGTTCAAGCAATTGTAGGAAACGAGCTCTTAATCTTGCTTGTTGGACTCATTACTAACGTCCAAAAAAGAAGCACGGTTTTAGTACCCTTCAATATCCGCGCAAATGTGATTGCGCCAGGATGTAAGTCGACTTCCAATTTACTGTTGTTAGCCTTCAATTCACATACGTGTACATTAACGTTTTATGAAATTTCCCACACCTACTGACCATACTGTGCCAGTTTACCCGAGTGAGATGACCGCGGAGACAGTGGAAAAGCACCAGGACGGTTGGCCCAAATCAGTTATCCCTGAGGAAAGGGCTGGAGACTTGGAGGATATGGCCGGCGCAGTACTGTTCTTGGTCAGTAGGGCTGGCGCATACACTAATGGCAATGTGCTTGTGACGGATGGTGGAAGACTCGGTGTGGTGCCATCAAGCTACTAAAATTTCAAAAGGCCAGATTTAGCAACGCTTGCCATTCCTTAATATTATTTTTTGTATTGTTTTATCAGGGTTGATCAGAACTGTTCAGATTTCGATGTCTGGCTGGTACGCCGCCCAGAAAACATATCTTCCTTGGGTTGTATTCCAGTCGAGGGCTCCTCATACACAATTGAGCCGGGCTTTCGCATTAGCTTCTTGAAGAAGTTGAGCTGTTCGTATTCGTGTCACTCGACAAAGTCACCCTGAGCGAGGTCCTCGGGAGGTCACGCCACTTGAAGTGTAAGAACTGCGGAGAACAGAGCGGGCCCCGCCGTGGTGATGTCACCTCAACACAACCACCAATTGAGTCTAAGGGTGCAACCGAAGGGATTGTCACTCAATTAAATGCCACCAAGGGGTGTATATTCAACTATCCGTTCAGACTCTTCCCATTTTTCTCCAGTTCTGACAAATTCTTTTGGCCTAGGACTCGATATCTTGCTGGTAGGGGTGCACCATGCCTTTTCCCCTAGTCACCGTTTGTAAACCTCTCCTGATCAATGAACGGACTCAGCTAAACCTGTGTCCATGCCTTCCCTTGCGGTTCAAGATCGATATGAGCTACCGATCGGTGGTTCTTGTAACAGTACCGAAGCGCCCAATGGGAACCGCGACATTAGTTACAACTTTTCGATGATGCGCACTTCGCCGCTTGTTAATAGTGCAGCTGTCATGGTTGGTCTCCATGCCTTACTAGCAGTCAAGGCGATCTAGTCTGGACCCATTCGCGAACACAATAGTGATGCCCCGGTGCCCCCGGTTGAGCCTCCGCAAATCTAGGCATCATAGCGTTGATCATGTCGCCCGCGTTTGGGTCCGGATGAGACCACAGGATAGTGGGCGACTTATCCATGTTGTTTTTGAAACCGTTTCTCTGACTTCCTGTGCCTCCTTTATAGCCTGTGGCTACCCTACACACCCCTCGCCCGAAGCTGGCTGCTGCCATCTCTACATTGACTTTGAAAGCCACTCAAATGAGATAGTTCATCATGTTGAACCCTTTGATAGTAGCATTCTTAGCGCTACCAACGCTGTTGCTGTATCTTTACTTTGCACTGAGCTATCGTCGATTCAAGCAATATGCCCACTTTCCTCAACTAAAGCCTTCATTGACATGGGGTCATCTCAAGGCGATCAATGATTTTCATCAGAGGCGTGAAGAGAAGAATGCTCAGATGGGTTAGTTGAATCTACATCCCACGCAGAAAATTAAACCTCAACGACTAACCTAGCACAGATCCAACAATGGGAGACATGGCCGAGTCAATAGGAAACCCTCCAATCATGCTCTTCGATCTTCGTCCAGTCAGCCGCCCGTTGCTCCTTATTCGAACTCATGGGATTGCGGAGCAAGTGTCGAGACAGTCAAAAATGTGGCCTTACAGCACCCCCAAGTCTGACACAATGTTATATCTGACGCCATTGCTGGGCGAGAGGTCCATTGTGATGTCCCAGGTAATGAGATCCACCTTTGTTGAACTGTTCAAGTTTCTTCTCAGGCACTTACAAATACTCGCTCATAGGGCTCGGAATGGAAAGACATGAGAAAGCATTTCAACCCAGGCTTTGCGCCCCAGCATCTTATGAGCTTGATGCCGGTAATTCTGGACAAGGCCCAGGCTTTCCTGGAGAAACTAGACACATTTGCCCACACAGGAGAGGTCTTTGAACTCGAGTCTCTGTGCACAAATCTTACCTTCGATATCATTGGTTCGCTCACATGCCACTTTGCATATCTTTCAGCTCGAGTACTTATCTGTTTTCCCTAGGTTCTGTGACTATGGATATCGATCTCGGTGCTCAACTCCCAGAAGAGCTGCAGGGTGACTTCATCAGGGGCTACAAAGAGTTCCTCCTATCATACAAAGAGAGCACAGGTGTCCTTAAATGGTGGGAGGGTCCCCAAAAGAACCATCGACGGAAGAGACTATCCAAGGTTCTCAACAGTTTTCTGGAGGATCTCATTCGGCGCAAGTTTGATGACGTCAAACAGAACGAAGACCTGTCAAGTCGCAGTATCTTGGCGTTGAGCTTGAAGGATACTGAAGTACTGACCCAAGAAATCATCAACGACACTAAAGACCAGCTTAAGACCTTTATGTTCGCAGGCCATGACACCACCAGCATTCTCCTTCAATGGGCTTTTTACGAGCTTTCCCGAACTCCCCGTGCGATGAAGGCTCTCAGGGCCGAGCTGCAGAGTCTTTTTGGCCGAGATCTGAGCTCCGATTCAGTCCGTAAAGCTCTGCTCACAGGGGGTGAAGAAATGACGCAGAAGATGACATATACCTCAGCAGTCATCAAAGAGACTTTGCGCCTTTATCCGCCGGCTGGATCCGCGCGGCTTTGCCCTCCAGGCGCAAACTTCCACCTTCAACTACCAGACGGTACCAGCCTATGTGTCGACGGCATGGTTTTGTACAACTGTGCTACCCTGATCCAGCGAGATCCTGAGGTCTATGGAAGCACGAAGGATGACTTTGTTCCGGAGCGATGGCTTGGTAACACGGATACATCCATGGCAACGAACGAAGATGAAAAAGCAGGCATTAGTAAAGCCGGAGAGAGTGAGATCCCCGCTGCTGCGTGGAGGCCATTCGAGAGAGGTCCCAGAAACTGCATTGGACAAGAGTTGGCCAACATTGAAGCTAGGGTCATTCTGGCCAGTGTAGTCGGGAAGTATCAATTCGAGAAGGTCGGGCTGGGAGAGGCAACTTTCGATGAGAAGGGCAATCCAATCATTAACGAAAAGGGACAACACAAGTGCAATACGCAACTATACAACGTAAGTCCATATCACATCTTCGTGCGTCACCACTCGGCTATTTCTAACTTGGATATTAGACTAGACAGATCACTGCACGCCCCGTCGACAATATGAGGGTCCGTGTAAGGCTAGAAAATGCATTCAAAGATTGAATAAGCCAGACCGTATGATTCATTAACTATGCCGAAAGTTTAAATAAGTATTTAGTGGATCTTGAATCTGAAAGACGAAAATTTTGAAATGGACACGTTGGATGTCATAGTCAGTGTGAGGAGTATCTAATTATCTCCGCACGAAAACATATGAACTAGTAGCTACTTTGTTCTTTCTGGACTACAGATAGGCAAAATCACCAAATCAGTTGACTCCTTTTGAATCGAAATGGAGGTGAATGACGAGCAGTTGACTCACCAATTGAGCAAATGACGATATTCCTGAACTTGATATACTACAGTGACTCCAGGGCCGCAATGGTGTATGAAGCAGCCTTTGTCTCTACGGCATGTGTGCTTGTCCTCGTAGTCGTAAGTTGCTTCGGACTTGAACTTGAAGTAGAGGGCATGGGTGTCGATAAACTATTTGACGTTCGAATTAACGTGTTTGGCAAAGGTTGCCACTGTCTTAGGCACAATACGGTACGAATATTACGGCACAATTGGACTAGGTGTAGGATCTTATGAAGTCGATATTTGGAAGAAAGGGGGATTGGGTCATCATATTCAACCACAAATGTTCCATCGAATGAAACCAATGCAGCCCGGCTCTTTTAATCAATCACCGCAAGACTATCGTTACACAACAGAGATAGTCTCCCAATGGTTCATCATGTGCCCAGTATCGGGTTCGAGTGCCTCTTCGTGCATTAATCCATGGACATATGCGCCACCCACCAAGCGATGGTCATCAGATCCATGTTTGCGAAAGATCAATGGTACCCGAGAGCCAGGCACAATCCATATTGAGTCATCCTCCTTAAGAGACTCCGATCCGACCCCGATATGTCCTTTCGACGTGCTGAATATTTTCAAATGGAGTGCGTGAGGGAACGCGATCTCGTAATGTTCTTTTGATGGGCTTGAGGGTATATGTTTGCTCAGCTGTTGGAATTCAGCCAGAGGTGCTTTGTGCTTGTTGGGTTCTTGCGCCGGCGTGCTCTCGGACAACACCACAAGCTTCTCCACAAGCCAGTGCACAAAAGCTCCTCTGTAGCTCTCGTGAATCGGACATTGCGGTGGATCACCGCCGGTGTTTGTCAACAGAGTGCGCCAGACTTTATCCAAGGTTTCATCGTCAAAACGAGAATGATTGCCCTTTAAAATGCTCATCAGCTTCGGAAATGGTCTGCCTGCATGAATATCGTGTTTGGTCTCCCCCACAAAAGAAATGATATCGACTCTTCGAGCATGAATCTTAAGGATTCTCGATGATTCGTGAACAACTAATTTGCGTGGTAGGCTGCCAGCAGCACTGAAACGGCGGTAACCGGTGACTCTTAGTCCAAGAGCCTTTTCGCATCGCCAGTCGGGAACCCAGGAGGGCAAGTCAGGGCTATTTTGAAAGTTTTCCCCTTCGAAGCAGTAGAGCAGAAGAAAGTCATCCGTATCTTTGAGGATCTGAATGGCTGCTGAGATATACGCCGATTCAACAGTACGGTTGCCGTAGACCGGTTGCAGTCCCGATTTATCACAAATTTCACTTCCTAACCCAACTAGCCCAAACAAGGCATAAACCTTGTCGCGCGGGTCCGTAGCTTGGAAGTGACGGCAGCGGATCAACGAGTCTGTGAGGGCCTCTGCATAGCCTTTTTTTCGACGCGAGACCTTGTTTGCTTTCAGTACCGTTGGCGTATTGTGATGACATGGCCCAGGAACCTGGTCGTCAAGACTCAACGTGCTAAAGTAGCTTGACCATGAGCTAGTGGTGAGAAAATGGGAAATGACTTCGAGATGTCCCCATGAAGTGGCATAACTACCGCAGAGCACAAGTGCATACTTGGCGAGAACGACTTCTTGGATGATCCAGACTCTGTGAAAATAGGTCCGGCGGAATAGCCTCCTGATAGCATCCCAAGACGCGGGGTCGCAAAGCAAGTCGTGTGCAGTAAGCCTTCCCCATACTCTCGATATTTTGCTTTGGGTTATTCGGTGCGGCGTCAATTCGGCAAGCTGGCTTTGGTCTATCGTGGGAAACAGGTTGATGAGATCCATAGCCTGGCTTGTGTCATTGTCCTCTTCGCCTAACCAGACCAGAACTGAATCGGCGGAGCCGTAAATTGTTGCCATGAGTCGCACCTGGCTTGACCGCTCTTCGTCATCCGTTTGGTTGATTGAGATCGCATCAATCCAGAACTTTTTGTCCAACATTTCTGGCCTGCCTCTTATGCGCACTAGTGCTGCCTTCAAGTTGTTTGGGACGAGGATATCCTGTCCATTGCAGGTAATGGGGGTCGCTGGTGTCGTGGTTTCATTGACACTCGCTGGGCCCCAGGTGTACGAGACAGCAAGATATGGGACCAAGTCATGATTCAAGTTCGTGACCTCAAGAGTACAGCTGACTTTGCTGATCTCACCGTCGTTTTGAGGCTCGATCGAAATGAGTCGAATATCCCCAGCGCTGAGAGAAAGAGCGGGGTAGATGGAGGATGGAGCTTGTGTATGGATATTTTTGACATTCCCACTTGCTGTGTTTGGCATTTTGCCGATAATGTTGAAGGTCTGGCCTATTGACACATTATTCACGAGGTTATAATTACAGGGAAATGATGTCTCCTACTACCAACTCTTCAGTTTGTGCCTCGACACAGTGCAAAATGAGGGCCTGCTTAAACCCCGCGATGAGACTGGAGCCTAGAACGCCATAACGAATTAGTGTTGAATCGCGGGCTGCTCAGCCTCAGAAAGCATTCAATATTTCGCGCAAGCCCCCCAAACAATGACGCGCCCAACCTTGTTCTTACCACGCTTACTTATTCAGCTAACCCCATGTACTCCAACTTCACCCTCCCTTGTTTCTGCCTTCATCATTATCCGTAGCTGTCAGGTTCATGCTCCCTCGAACCATCTTCCCCGCACTACTCGCAGCCACCAAAATGGCCGCACCCACCAATCCTGTTTGCCGCTACAAGTTTACAATCCTTCCCGAGTACTTTGTGGACTACTACCAGGTTGCAAATAAGAGCCCTGGTGGAAAAGCAACGACACAGCCTAGCCTGGGACTCCTCGATAAATCATTCGGGGGCGCGACTACTGAGGCAGATGCCGAGCCATGGGAACGGTTCGCCGCCCACATCAACAGGCTCAATGCGGAGAGTCCAAATGGCGTTGACTATAAGGTCTTTTACCTTACGAGACACGGACTAGGGTTTCACAACGTACAAGCAGCCAAGGTTGGAACGGCTGAGTGGGATGTAAGTAGTTATTTTCCGACCGACTTTTGGTTATTGACAGTTGTCCTGTGGCAGAGGTACTGGTCACGTCTTGACGGCGATGGGGTAGTTACATGGCTCGACGCAGAGCTTGTGGATACGGGCATCCGGCAAGCGAAAGAGCTGAGTACATTCTGGGCTGGCGCCACAACGACTGAGAAAGTTCCCTTCCCAGAGTCTTTCTACACGAGCCCGCTCCGTCGTTGTCTTGAAACAAGCAAGCTCGTGTTCGGCGTCTTGATCGAGGAGAGAGGCCAAGAGTTCCGGCCGCTCATTAAAGAAGGACTGAGGGAGCGTATGACCGATCACACGTGCGACAAGAGGAGCCCAAGAAGTTGGATTGAAAGCGCATATCCAAAGTACATCATCGAGCCAGGGTTCACTGAGGAGGATCAGCTGTGGAAGGCTGACCGATTCGAGACCACTGAGGAGCATGTTGCTAGAAAGCAGCAGGTTTTGGACGAGATCTTTTCGACGGATGCAAGCCAGTTCGTGTCCTTAACGGTTCACTCATACGCTATTTCGGCCATTTTGGGAGTTGGGGGACAAGCAGAATTCAGGGTCAGGGAAGGGTCAACCGTTGCTTTGTTAATCCGTGGAGAGAGATCTGATGTTTCGTCAAGCTAGTTATCAAAATGACTTTTTGGCTTCATTGCACTACACCCAGCCAGTTTCTCTTCGTTATACCATGTATTGCCTGCTGGATTTTCACCTCACGCTTAGACAGTCTTCTACTCCGACTGGTGCTTGTCCTCGGCCTTCTCTATCATCTGAGTGTTCTTGTGAGCCTTGAGCTCGGCAGCTCTTTCGGTAAGTTGACGTAGCAGGGCCGCGTCCGCTGCGCCGTTCCCCTTTTGGGTTGCCCGGCGAAGGCGATGTCTGTCGGCGGCTTCCTCGCGCCCGCGCCACTCGTCCCAGGTTGGGCCATGGGATATCCAATACGTGTAAGGACCGTAGAACGACATCATAAACACAGTAATGCCAATGGCCCAGCCACTTATGGGGTCGAGCATTGTTGTGGATTTGGTAACTGCGCATTAGTCAGAACACTTGGACACCGACCGCTTAGAGGTAATGAGACTAACACACTAGACTGGTGGTTTTGTCATTATCGACCTGATTTTGTCGTGTTCTGTTGACTGTTGGTGGCAATAGCAAGAAGGATTTGGAGGTTGCCTTTTTTTCAAACGTGAAGCTGAGACACATGGACAAGGAGGCACATGGAGGAATAGTGCTTCGAGGTTCGGGCAGGAGCTGGAAATTTTGCTTCAAGCTCCAGAACCAAGCTTTGTCTGATCCTTGGTTGCGCCGCGGTTAAGCCAGACTATGGCCTCGTGAACCAACGGACACGGTCACGGAAATTTACCGCCTTAGGCTTTCGGGTCCGAGTGGGGCACCACAGGGCTTCCGCGTGGAACAGTTCGGCGCTCCGTGACCGAGAACCCACAGCTTCCGGAAAGTCTCGACAATGTAAGGTCCTTCTTTTTCCGCTGGCCTCAACATGCGTTATGGTCTCGTACCGCCATTTCATCACCCTTGCCGCAACGCCCCCGCCGTAATCCTCGCCGTAGTCTCCGCCATCCCAGCTGTCTCCGCAAAAGAAGCTATTTGGCTGACCCTTCAATGTTAGCCCATACTAAAAAGGCTCGGGTGCCAAGACGAGTCAGGTATTACTTTCATCGAAGTTTTATAGTGAACGCTCCCAATTAAACGATAAAGTAGCCTATTGGATTCTATCTGTTCATAGCTCTCAACGAAAGGAAGTGGCAGTCAGTTTGCCACCTCGGTCAGCTCAACTAGTACCCTCTTTCCGTTGCGAACCTGCACGTTTGCCAGAGTCAGACTTGAGCTCTTTACGGCCTGCCCACTCTTCTTGTCAGTCAGAGTGAAGTGCGACATGTGAGCAACACAACCACCACCAGACCCATCCGGGGCATTCCAGACTTGGATTTCATTGTTCGACTGGACACTCATGTTGTCTTTGGCCCTGGCTTGAGTAACCGCATTCATGAATTCTTCATAATTGAAGCGCCCATGGTTGATTCTTGTGGTGTGGTTAGTAGTTTGCATTACTCAGTAACATGAAGTCTTACCTGACAATCAAATCAGAGGCGATGTACTCCTTGAAGGTTTCATTTGAGAGTATGTCGTCAGGCTGAAAAAATATTTTCTTGAGAAGCTCATCAACCCAGTCACCGAGAGCAGCCGAACTGGAAGTCAATTGAATTTCGGACATTTTTTCTAGAGGTTTTGTGAGATTTGTAAGTCCCCAACTGGCAGGTTGAAGTTTTGCAGGGGGACTCACACTGCTGTGCAAGATCTTTGTTGATAAAAGGAGATGATGAGAAGGGGAATTTGCTTCGGGTTGGAGAGTTGATCCCGATTGAAGAAGATTCAGCTCACATTTATCCTCAAGTTTCTACCAGCGAATTCCTTCGACAAAGTTCACACTGATCTCTAAGGAAGTGTTCTTGATCAGTTGGTGTCACTTACAAGCGGAGTCCCGCGTCGGAATTCCGCGCTTGCATTGACCCACCGCTTTCCGACAAGGCTAAGCCTCCATGCAAGTAAGATGATTAGTCAACCGTGATTCTTCACGTCACACAGCCTACCACCGTCGACTTCTGTTGTTTTCTAACACCTCCTCACGAAATTGCTTATTGAAAAAGTCTGTGACATGCTCTCCTCCCGGCGGAAATCATGCATCGCCTGTGTCAAGGCGAAAAAGCGTTGCGACCTAGGCTTGCCAGTTTGTCGCCGCTGTGCCACACGACCTTCAAAATGTATCTATCCATGGGCAGAAGCCAGCGACACAAGCGCCTCTTCTTTGGGCTCCAGGACTCTGGGTCTTGAACTTGGAGACCCTTCTCTGCTTGATCAGGAGCTGATGACCCCGCAGGCCCACCACCTAGTGCCAGAAGCCGAGCAGCTGAACAGAAACAACGCCATCGCAGCAACCACAAGTCCACTTAATCTGCAACCACTGTCGCCCATCATGTCTGGTTTGATGGAAGTTGCCATGAGCGATGGCCAAATTCTCTTCGATTCTTACCATTCAGTATTTGAGACAACAGATCCAACCGTTGGCCAACAGCTCGTGCCACTGATCACTGGAAATCCTGAACGAAGTTCTGAGTCAACAACCAGCAGTATCTTCCAGGCTAGAACCGAATATGCAGCCCGTCGCCTGAGCCTTCAACCTCACACTCTTATAGATACGGGGCAAACGGCGTTCATACATCATACGCATGTGGCTGGGTCCATAGATCTGCAAGAAGCGTTCGCCGCTAGCGCCCTCTTCGCAATGCAGAGTGCAACAAACGCACAACTGGTCGCATCAGAAGTCAATCGACGTGCTACTCTTCTCATATCAACAATATCAGAAAAGCTATACTCTGACCCCCTTTCCAGTCTCAATCTCCTCGCGCCAGCCCAAGCCCTGCTCATCTACCAATGCATCCGCCTCTTCTCCTCAAATATCCGGCAACGTTCTCAGGCCGAGCGTGACGAGACCATTCTTCTGTCATGGGTCTCTCAGTTACGGACGCAGATTCGTCCTTTTAGTGACAGGGATGACTGGAATGGCTGGGTTAGAGAAGAGAGCATCCGGCGGACGGTACTGACGGCGGAAGTTCTCTGCGGCACTTATGCGTTCCTCAAGCAAGGCTGGGACCAGTCAGAAGCGCGGGTGATGAGTTTGTCATTCACAGCTCAAGCTGCTTTATGGGAAGCACGGTCGAGGGCAGAGTGGGAGGCTACTTGGATTCGGGGGCCCAAACTCGAGGTTGAAATGAGACATTGGGATCGTGATATGGTTCTTGCCTCTCCCGAAAACGCTGAAGAATTGGGCGTCATCATTCGAGCAACTTACTTGGGGTTGGATGCCCTGGAAGAATGGATGGGCGGGCAGAAAGAAAGATTGATCAGATGGGGGTTGAGACCATGAAGCTGTCTCCCAAACCTTGGATGCAATACTGTGAGAAACCATCGCCGAAGTAGTGAATTTCGACATTCAGAAAGGCAACGATTATTTCTGGAGCCGGCATGATACTTTGAGCCTATACGATCTAAATCATTAAGACTAGGTAATGTCACCATATTACTGAAGGTGCCCGAACGGTCCCTTTACACGGTGCCAGCACCCGCTGAACCAGATACGTTTGCGATGAAACACCATCAAGTCTCATTTACAATGGGTAAAGTCAGAAACCGTCAATTTGTGACGTTTACACGATTTTTGAGCATAGCATTGGGCCTTATATGCCGAAGTGAACTGGCAAAAGCAGTGGGTTCATGTTATTCTTCCACCGTCATCTTTTGAGCAACTTCCGGCTCAAAACATCTGTCTCTCCATCTTTCCATTCATTTGTCATGTCGAACACAAGGTCTCTGCATAAGCTCATTGCAGAAGGAAATATATCGCTGGCCTTATTTTTCGGTTTAAATAATGCATCCCTGCTTCTTCCCGAGCATGGTCTCTATGATTATAGTTTTTGGTAATTAGTTACGGCAGTGGGTCTCTTAGAAATGATGAGAATGTTCAAAGAGCGACTCTGAACATGACAGTCTATCTACACAGTAAGTGGAAGATGTCATATACAGGTAAACCTTGGGTTGATTTACTTAGCTATGCTCCTGTCAGACCGTATGTTTTATATGCAGAGCCGAAGAACTGCTGCAGCAACGAATTTACCGAGCTAGGTTTGACGGTAGTTTTACAAATCCGGTAGAGAATTCTAATCATGCAAAAAGAAGAAGCCGCTGGAAGCCAAAACTTGGTTTTAGTCCATTGATTCTTCACGACTGCGGCGGGATAGTCTTTCTTCCCCTTTTCTCATCTCTGCATGTGATTACCAGAACTTGATTGCCGCGCTGTCAAACCCAACAAGAAGCTGCGATATTGAGAGCAACAATCTTTCCATCCTCTGTCACAGTTTGTTTACCGGACTCGATAGCCCCCTTCCTGTAGTAACATAAAATATACTTCTATCACTCAGAGTTCTTCCAAAGGTAGCCGGTGTGGCTCCTGCGACTGTCATCTGGAAGCCAGAACCTGCAACGACAATGCTCTGCCCGTCTGTCAATACAGCCATCACTTTATTGTTCGTGTTTGTTGTGATCCATGCAGTTCCAAATCTTGTCGAATGCAAAGTCGTCTAGAGCAGTTGTCGTCTTCGCCAGAATCTCGACCAGCGACCCTTCCGCAACGAAGCCCTCTCGGTTCATCTGAACGCGATAAAGCATGCTCCGCATGGCATTGGACCAGTACAAGCTTCCATAGTGGATGTGGATTCCATTGATGTCTATGCTGATGCTAGAGTTTGCTGGCGGTGCCATTTCCGGCACCTCACCAACAACCTCGCGCTTTGTCTCATTGACGCTGACTTTAAATACCCGTCCCAAAGGAGAGTCAGCGGTAAAGACCTCATTTAAAAGCTGCCGGAGATACTCACACTAATCGAGTTGAAACTACCTCCAGCCAGAATAAAAGTGTCATTGATAGGTTCGGTGATGTCAGATAGACCCATGAGAGTTGGGAAGCGATGGACCAGCTCCATTTTCGGTGATGAGTCGTGCGCTGCGTGAAGCTGATAAAGCACTGGGGATGTTAACAGGTTGAGGAGGAGATTGCCGTTCGAGCGTACTGCGTGTTCTCAACAAAGGCTGAGTTAGGAAACTGGTGAGCCACGCGGGACGGAAAAGGTAATTTCCCAGATGGCTCGAGGGGTGCCGCCAGTGTGACGGGTAGGAAGAACGATAGAAAATGCGGCAGACGCATGTTGGAGTGTCGGTGTACGATTGTAAATTTACCGGCTAACATCAAGATTAAAGGACTAGATGTAATCTGATATCTAAGTTTATAAAGTTGTGGGAAGGAGGTCTTTGCTCGCCTCTATAAAGTCATAGGGGTGAGAGATCCTTTCGATACGAACTTGGGTGAATGAAAGCCCGGTTGATGGGGTCAAACTTAGAAAAAGTCGGGTATTAAGCAACTTTTACCCTTATTCTGAACAAGCGTAGAATGGATAAAACAGAGATTAATAAGGGTGTGATTATCAGACTCCGCTTAGATTATATTTCTTGCGTGACTGGTTATACTTTATTACAGAGCTGAGGGTTTGCTTCCCGTTTTGTTTTCCCTCCTTTGCAGTCCCTAAGCACAGGCATCTAACTCCGTTGTTGAATTTTTTCCAATTCTCTGCTACTTCTTATTTCTTGATATTTTGTACCAAAGTTCTCCTGGTTTCTACTCTAGAGATGTGGCTTCAGTTTGTGGCTTTTTTTTTGAGGCATTTGAAAGTGGTTTCAACAACGGGCTCAGCTCATAAAGCCCCCATTGATAGCTTGGCTAATGAACAATGACGTTGACAATTGATTATATTGGCCTGTAGTGCCGGGCGCGCAGCTGGGACGGATTTAGCCATAGAAGGGTTACTTCCAACATGTAATTTTGACCCTTACAATGCATTAGGACCGGATTTCAAGTGGCTAGCGAGTAGGCAACATCAATAACACCAACTACGAGACTCATATTGATCAAACGCTTGGTGACATAAACAAATTCTGTAGCGTCAGACGCGAAATCGTTCCTCTATCCCGGACAGGTGAAGGCGCGCATGAAGGTTGGCTACACAACTTCTTTTCCTATGGAAATAGCCCATCGTCCACTGCTGTGTCGCGTAATTAAGCCAGTTAGCAGAGCGGGTGGGGCTCTGAGACTTGCATTGCCGGCAGCATACCAAGTGCTTCCATCTCCCGATACATCTCGAAAATGCTCTCTAGGGAGTCGACAAACCCTGTCCATCCATTCTTCCTCGCTTTGTTCAAGCACAGGCTACCGAATCGGATGTAGCCCATGTCCGCCATGTCGAAGGCACCATCAACTTTGAAGGGATTGTTCACGATCTTGCCCCCAGACTCCTTCATAATCTCACTCCACACTGCTGCATTCTCCTCCCTTTTAGCCCACTCCGCCATTGAGAAACTTTGTCTGGCGGTAAGTGGAGGGCCGTAGCCTAGTGGAGTCTCCTTCCCAGGCTTCCCAACAACCAGTCTGAGCTTTGACTCGTCGTCCGGCGGTGGGACAACACCCTTGGCGCCGAACCAGCGGGCAAGCTCGTGAAAGTAGCGCTCGTAGCTTAGAGGACCTCCATCTTGAGCGTTGAAAGCCTCGTTTGCGCATTCCTTCTGAACAGCTGCCCATTCAGTGAGATAGCCAGTCATGCGGGCTGTGCAGTGGTAGTACTCGAACTGCCACTGCTCCCAGTCACCTCCAAAAACTAGCGGCTCGCCCTTGTGCGCCTGAACAGCGGCGTAGATGGCAAAGTCGTAAAACATGTTCATCCCCGCGTTTGTCGACGCGCCAATGACTGCGGCAGGTCTGATGATGTTCCATGTCGAGCCGGTCCTCTCGCAAAATGCTTTGAGAAGGTCCTCTTGTGGGTAATAGAAGTTAGGCTGGAGGTGGCGAGGTTGGGGGTCTGATTCCAAGAGGGGTGTGCGAACGCGGCCGATGTGCATGCCGTAGTTTTTACCACCAGTCTGTAGAGTAAAGCGGGAAGGCCGAATCTCAGCCAACTCAAGAGCTTGAAGGAAGTTCTTCAGCAGTTCGACGTTGTCTCTCACCAGGGCCTCCGACTCAGACCAATCGTGGTGGATATAGGAGTAGTAGAAAACGTTGTCAGCAAGGACGCCAGCTTCTTTCATGCTCTTAGCGATAGAGGTGGGTTCAGCAAGGAAGTCGCAAGTGACCACTTCGATTCTAGAACGGGCCTCGGCAGACAACATTGCCATCATAGAATCAGGAGGCGGGCGGCGAGAGAGGCAGTAAATGGTCTCCCAGCGCTCAGGGCTGTCGAGAAGGGCTCTCAGCGTGTTGAAGCCTGATATTCCATTGGCTCCCGTGATGATGGCAGTGAGCCCCTTGACAGATGAGCTGAAGGTGGGCAGGTTTCGGTAGATACCGATGTTGCGAAGACGAGACTCGGAGGAACTCATCGTTGGTGAAGGTATTGAAGTGAAAAGGGGGAATAAAGTGGGTGTTGAAGACCAAGTTCTTGGGTGAATGAGACGGATGAGATTGATGCGATGTGGAAGAGCTGGATGTTAGAGAAGAGATTGGTGCTACATGGAGGGATGGCCTTTTATATTCCTCTTTTTCCGACATGTGCTCCATTGAATCTCTGATTCTGCTGGTTCATGCCTCCAGTAGGACTGAGTGCTGTACGTCATGATGGTCTCGCTGCTTCACCTCAGAAATCTTCGATTTTGTGACTTTGCCAATCTTACAGTGCTGAGAACTTCCGAATCGGCACAGTACATGTTCACCGGTGTGGGACGCGGCGAGAAATAGGGGCCCGCAGGCTCCCGTCTTCGAACCAGTGGCGGCGTCCGCAAGCCTTCAATTTGCAGAGGGTGAGAGTGAACACCCGCCGCCAAGAAACGATGCTGTTCACGTCCCTCACAGTGCTTTTGGACCATTTTATGGGCTTTTCTCCCCTTTTCAGCCCACCAACCTCGATTCAGAGTCATCACGGACGACGCGGCTGTACCGAAGTCCGCGTTCCGTTCCAGCTAGACAGGTTGACGCTATAGCATGTGGATGAAAAATGATTATGGAGAGCGGCAGTGAGAATGTCAGAGAGCAAGAATTTTTGTCTTATTGGACAACTGTCACTGCCACCCGAACCAGACGCAAAACACGTTAGGAAACTCTGTTAGTCCTGAAACAAGCCCAGAATGAATTCGATAGAGGAAAAAACCGAGCCTTTTTCTCTCCCTGAGCCCAACGTCAAAACGGAGGCAGAGGTCGAGACTGAAACTGGCCAGGAGGCAAAGGCTTCCTTCCATATCGCCAGGCAAAAGCTCTCAGACAGAACATTAAAGGACTGGTCGAAGCAGGCCCACTCGTCCCCTTATCCAGACTCCCTGCAGCCGACACCCGGCCAGTGCCAGATCGCCCTCGAAATCATGGAAAAACTGTACAGCGACCAAGTTCGCGAGAACTTCACCGATCGGGACGCACCACCTCAAGAATATATTATACGTGCACGATGGACGCCTTTGTTGTGGCTGCGCTCATCTAGGCGACAAGCTGGACCAACGTTAAGCGGCCGATGAGGAATATGGAACTGTATATGGGTAAACGTTTGACTACAATGCAATTATGAAGGGCAGCCTGAATAAACTGGTGGACGCGCTCCGCCCAGGTGGCATGCAGAACCATAAGGCCAACATCCTCATGTAGTTACTAGACGACTTTAAAACGTGCCACGAAAAGCGGGATCAGCAATTCCTCTTCAAAGCGACTGATGAAAAGCCGTCAAGGAGTTATTCAGCTGCTGGGGTTTTGGGTTGAAGACTCCTTTTGCCTTCGAGTGTATATCTCGAGAGGGCCGGTTTTTGTATTAAAAAAACAAAAGAAATAAAGAAGAAAAAACCTGTGATTAGGAGTAGCACGATTGCCAACGTAAGTATTGGAATAACAAAAAGCTAGATCTTGGTTTCTTGATCCCCAGCTTCTCTTTAGTCAAAAGGGCCATACCTACCAAAACGCTTCCTCAAGCTTTACAGTATTGCAGCTGGTTGCTATGCTATACTCGCGAGGGCAAAATGAGGCCAATAGCAAGCTCACAACTGAAAACATGGCGCTGGTAAAGGAGGCAAATTAGACCAATTTGCGACTCGAAGGATGTCATGGGCTCAAACAAATCAGGAACCCGTTCTTCAGAACTAGTTGTAGACAGTGACTTCACTGGGAAGTTTAAGTCCTTGAAGAAACCAAATAGCACAGAACAAGCAAAAATGTCTGTAGGTCAACAGAATCTCAACAGACCATTCGACAGTACTTTAAGCATCTAAATTGGGTACTCCCACCCAGCCCTCTTTGCGGGCAGAACCTCCAGTGTTCAACATGCTGTTTACAACTGACTGTCCACACGACATAATGGTCTAGTCAGAAAAACCGCCAACCCTCCTCTTGGAAGTATAATAAAAATTTACATGGATTTCGATCTCGACGCCTAAGGACATCAAGCACTGCCAAAAGTGCATGTTCTTTTTCCTTGGCTACACCAATTACGCCACAGAGTCACTATCCGCCTCATCCAGCTCTTCAAAGGGTAGAAATCTATTTTTTTTGTCCTTTCGTGAGCCGTTGTATTATGCGCGCAATTCACGGAATTACCGGAGCTGGTGAGCCACTTGGTTTGGGGTTCCCGGCGCGACAGAATGACAACACACGACGTGTCCCTGTTAGATCATTACTGCGTACGACCCATCAGGCGGTGTTGGGGCACAAAGAGGTCTCCACGAGCCCTAGGCAGCTAGCACCCATGATCAACAAACTCACCGCATCAGTTCCACCAAGGGAGTAATGGTGCCCGCGTGACAAATGGAAGCGGTACTTCCTGTTAGGCTTCATGATCTTACTCGGTCTTCGAAATTAGCCGACTTCCGTCTGACGTTATTTCTTTTTGATCCGACACACTGCCTCTCATCACTGTTGTATTTCTCCTACTTTTCTTTTCCTTCTCAGCTCAGAAACTTTGTTCCCAATTGAGTTCGTTCTGTGACGTGGTAGCATAGGGTGACTTCTGAACCTAGTGGCTCGTGTGAAGCTTGGAAACGGAGATGCGGACTTGGTAACTTGTTTCACGCATAGCTGCTTTGCAGACCCGCTTGTCATGATTCATTGATTTTCTTGTTCTTCCCAGCTTCGGGGTCTATGGGAAGGCCGTGCGGTGTCGTCGACTTCGCGTGAGGTGCCGAACATGAGAGGGAAGTTCCCCCAAAAGTGGGCATAATGAGTTTGAGCAAAAGAAAGACCATGGATTTGCTAAAACTTACAAGTAGCATGATTCTTTTCAGTAATCCGTATCTTTTTCTTTTTTTTCTTTTTAAGAGCCTGTAAGTTATAATATATCTTTAAACTTAATGGTGCCAGCAGAGTGAAGACGCAATAGGTTTTTGGATAATCTCATCAAGAACATACTTCGTAATGTGTAGTACATTGTGTTGAGCTGAAGCTGCAGTTCGAAAAGATTTCAGCGAATGCTAGAGTTGCAGGAATTGACACGGTATTAAAGCTCGTGGAACAATCACCAAGTGAGGTAGTGTTGAAGTCAGTACTTCGCTCGGAGATATAGTGGATTTGATTGTAGTATATGCTCTTATGAATACATAAAATAAAATAAAAAAAGATTCCAATGACAAACCCGGGGTTTTGATTTATTTTCTATTTTTACTTTTTTGAATTCCAAAAAGAGTCAAAGGGGCGGGAACAAGCAAATGAAAAAGAAATCAGAAGCCAGCAAAAGAGAAGCACTTCCAATGATTCCAACGTTGGCATCAACGTCTGTTCCGATAAGGTTCCAGGATATTCCGCGGTCTTGGCGTATCGTGGCTACGTGCAACGGTGTTCTGAAACACTGTTATCTTTTAAAACCAGTACTCAAATACTATCAGTGGCATTGCAAGCGCTATTCCTCAATATCGATAAACTCTAATCAAGCTCATGGAAGTATTTTCGACATTTCCAATTGCTTTTGTGGCGATCCAACGAGCGACGTCGTCATTCTATCTTGTTTCACGAATGACAAAGAACTTATAGCGCGCAAACTGCTTTAAAAGCGTTTGTCCCAAGCATCTGCACTTTTGGAGGTGGACGGCACATGATATAATGTAAAGAAAGTTGCGGAAAGAGGGTGTTAGGAAATTCTAGGTCTACTACATTCGCTGTGATTTGAGTGACGCCATGGTTCGTAATGACTTCTAAATCAATGGCTACTACTTGTCTGCTTAATTCAATCGCATCTTGTGTATCATTTATAGGCTCGCCTAGTATTTGGTTTAGATACTAGCTCTATGAACTTCGCAAGGCACAAGACACTGAGTATTCTGGGTTGGAAAGAGCGAAGATTGACTAAATCTATAAACAGCACCTGCCGTTTGTCGATAGAGAGCAGAACCTCGGTCTTTCCCTGAACATCACAACGACGCCGCCCATCCGGTGTCCCACAAATTCGGCCGACCCAGCCTCGGCGTTAAGGCTGGCATGCAGACACCGCAGAATTTCCAAACAGGGTTTGATGCATCAAGCATTATATTTACGCCCTTCTGGGCCTATAAAGGTAAGATATGTACATGAATCTGTCGTTGGTAAATAGTGTACCCAACTCTGCCCCCCCTATTAATCTCGCTGAAGCTCCGGAGAGAAGCAATCATCAGCTCAAGCTTAGATCTTGCCGAAGCCGGCACTGGTGGCAGCAGCCTTGGCGGAGTTGGCATTGCCAGCAGAAGCAACGTTCTTGCCAGCAAAGTTGGCGAGGATGGAGGTATCGCTGCCGGCAAGAGAGCCGCTGGAACCGAAGGCGTTGAGCTGACAGACGTGGCCGAGGTTGGCGGAGCACTTAGCGTTGCTGTTGGTGTCGGGGGAAGCGAAGACCTGGCCAGCGAGACCGGTCTGGTAGGCGGCCTTGACGTTCTGGAAGACATTGCCCTCGGCGACGATCTTGGCACCGGCGTCGGCCTCGAACGCGTGGCCGGTGTTGTCGTACCAGTAGTTGTTGACAGCGTGAAGGAGGGTGTTTCCGGCTACCTTAGGAGCTCTACCGGACGTGTGGTGAACGTAGTTGCTAGCGCGGACGTCAGCTCGCCGTCATAACATGAGGAACGATGAGAGTTGTGGATATATAACTTACCCCTTGAAGGTGACCATGTCGTTGCTGCCGGTGAAGTAGAGACCCCAGTAGTGGTGGCCGTCACAGGTGGCAGACCAGGAAGAAGAGCCGTCAATCTCGTTGTTGGAGATGGTGACACGGTTGGAGGCGCCGTTGCCCAGGACAATGTGCTGGCGGCCGATGAGAGAGGTCTTGACGTGGTCGATCCAGACGAGGTCGCTGCCATCGAGAGTGATGGCATCACCACCCCAGACGTACTGGGGGTTCAGGTTGGTAATGTGAACATTCTGGATAATGATGTTCTTGGCGCCGCCGGTAATACGGAGTCCCTTGCCGATGATGACGCCCTTGCTGCCCTGGCCGATGAGAGACTTGTTGGAGCCGACCTTGATAGGGTTGAGGCCAGCGTTGTCGTACCTGAAGGAGTCGAACGTGTTAGCTTACAGAGACCAGGACTGTCGATGCTGAGAGTTGCAAGACTCATATAACATATCAAAGCAGGAAAGGAGTCTGTGAGGCATACTTAACGCTGGTCTTGGGGGCGTTGGGCTGGTAGTTGGTGCACCAGTTGTCCTTGTTAATTGCGGTCTGGCAAGCAGACCCAGTACCCCAGGGAGCACAGCCGGTTCCCGAGGTGGTTCCTTCCGTACCTCGGAAGTCGAATGTCTTGCTAAGGACGATCACACGAGGCGAGGAATCAGTCAGGTAGGATACCAGCTGGGCGGTGGTCGAGGGGTAGACGGGGGTGGCTGAGCCACCACCCGTGGTGCCCTTGGCGAAGCCCTCGGGAGAGCCCTTGACGGCATCGGCGGCGAAAGCCAGAGGCGCGAAGGCCGCCAGGGCCATAGAGAGAAGAGCAGATTTCATGTTGGAGGCTTTCGGATAAGAATAAAACGGTGGATACAAAAGAACGAATGATTTGGTCGGATGTAAAAGAGAGACAAGAGGAAGAAAGCCACTGGAGAGAAAGGATCTTCCAAGTCAAGCAGAGTGGCTGACGGTCGATAATATATGCTTGTTGGGCTGTCCTGCCTTGGCTCCTTGAGACTACAGTCCCGTTATCCCACGCGCCCCTTTCCAACCCCTAACTACCATGGCAACTCCCCACCAACAGGGCGGACGACAGCTTCATCTCGCAACTCACAACTCCTACCTTGCTTCTAGCTCTCCAAGGACCCAAATGTGCAATCGGCCGACGACATGGCTTAATCCACCCACACTACCTGTCCAAAATTCATGGCGTGTGTGCCGGAGCCGACTTGTTCAAGGGATAGAATGGTGGAGAGTCTCCACTGATTCGTGGGGATTTGATGCGGTCTGTAACCCCTTCATCTACCACGTCACCTCCGTAGGCCCGGGGTTACGGTGATAGCTTCGGCGTCACGCCCTAATCGAGCAGCAACAATAAGCTGGTAACCGTTGTCAGGGCTTCCCGTCAATAAGAAAGAGGAACCGAAGTCTCCGCTGGTAGGGCCGTGTACTGGAGGCGAACCTGTCGGGGCTAGTGACTGCCAGCGATGGAGCCCCTGCTGCAGTAAACCGTCACGAGGTGCCAGATAGCAAGGCCACGAGCGGCAGTCATCGCCTGGCGTGCTGCCCCTTCGCAGAATAGCTCCGTCGGCAAAGTGCAAGCATGGGTTCGTGTACCTTAGTATAAATTTCCGCCACTTAGGGAACATGGAAAAGGAGTCCAGCATGCACGGTAGCGCGTTCTGGGCACTTCTTAAGCTGTTCCGATGAACCGGTTTGAATTTCCCGCGATGGCGTATTTTTGCGAATTTTGCGTCTTGCTCGCACCGACCAACTGAACACCCGGCGCAGCGAAGACCCTGCACGAGAATTAGGCTAAGAAGCTTCCAGCCTCGGTCGTTTTCCGTCTCAATATGTCGGCCTGAGAAGGATAGGATCTGTTAAGCATAACGGCGATTTGTTGCATCGGCTCCATTTATTTGGTCCAAGCTCCTTTGTGGACATTTTACTTTTCGTTGCACGTGTGCATCGCAGCGTCCTACCCCGTGCTCAAATCACCCAGACGGTCAAGGGTACGGTTTGCGGTGGGAAGGAAGTCGATTGCGAGGGCAGTAAAATCGGTTTTCTTATCCGCGCAATTCCCCTTGGTGTTTCGAGTCATACTGGCGCGGGCAGCGGATGCCTCGAACGGGTTAGGCGGCCTCAATGGGAATGACGGCTAATGTTCTTTGCTGAGATTCGCATTCAGGGGTCACTCGTGCCGGACGAATTGTCCGAGCTCCCAAGACCAGGATATGCATGCCAAGCGATAGATTGAGCCTCAAGCCTAGCCCACGAGGCGACTCCATCTCGAAGCAAAAACCAAGCCACATGAATGACGGGAATGAATTGTGGTACCCAGCGTCAATTCTTCAGGGGAGCATGTTTCCCGGTGGGACGGAAACTCTTGTGGGAACACCCAGTATTCCCGACGCGTTCTCTCTCGTGCATCAAAACTGGATCTCGGCTCTGTTTGCCGGACGCATCGGCAACAGCGATAGGTGGTTAGGATGCCTCTCGAGAGGCGGATAATGGCGAACAGCTCCAATAATCAAGGCCGCCCCAGCGCCTTTGCCCATGTCATCGAGATTTTCCTTTTCTCAGGAGGGTTACGTTCCATAAAATACGACGTCAAAGTGCCACTCATTGTTGCGCTTCATATATTTATATTAACCGTCCGCTCAATCCCCTCTTATGGCCTAACCAATGCTGATGGAGCTAACTCGCACCCCCCACCATGCTGACCAGCTCTTGGTTTTGCCATCTCCAACTCATACGACTTTTAGACATGACCGGGGACTCGGGTATCCTCAACAAACTCTCGTTCGCGCGCCAAGATATCGCGCTCAGCCTTAGTGCCGCCTTCCTTCGGCAGGTACGAGAATATTATCGGGATCAGCGCTGCCAGCAGGGTACCGAAGCCGGTGAAGGCGCCCGTGGTCGCAAAGCCCTTGATGAACCGGGGCCCATCCGACGAGGGCCAGAGTCTGCTTCCGTAGACCGCCGAGAGATTTCCGACCGAATTGACCAGGGCAACGACGACTGCGCGCTTTTCCGCAGGGAGGGAGATAACCTCCGAGGTCCAGTTCAGCATTAGCGGCAGTGCCGTGTAGAGACCGGCGATGTAGAAGCACAACATGGCGTACACGACCTTCGGGTTCGAGACAGTCACACAGACAATTGTGCAGATGAAGCTTATACACATGCAACCCGTGATGTGCCATCGTCGGTCTCTGGTCCGGTCGGCAGTATAGGACAGTACAACCAGGAAGACCGCACCAACCATCCAGATGGGGATGGTCATGTACTGAGCCATGACCGACGTGTATCCCATTTGCTTGACGATTGTGGGGATGAAATAGGAGATCGTACAGGATCCCAAATCCATCGTGAACAGTACCACAAAGACGTACGTACGTGGATCGGCCAAAGCAGCCTTGAGGGATTGCCAGTGGGTAAGACGCTGGCCGTGCCTGGCTGCCGTCGTTTGGCGATCGTGTATCATTCGAACCACGGCGAGTTGTCGTTCCTCCAATGAGAAGCGCTTCGTCGTTTCTGGGAAGTCGAGCAAGACAAACTTGAAAATAATGGCGAATCCGACCGTACAAACCCCTTCGATCAGGTAGAGCCACCGCCAACCGCGAATGCCACGCACACCTTCCATATTACCGGTGATTGCGCCAGCGAGGAGGCCGCTCACCGCGCCAGAGAAAACAGAAGCGGTGTAGAAAATCGAGAAGCGCTTGCCTGGAGTGCAATTTTACTTAGCAAGAGCTGACGTAGACAGTTTGTGGGGCTTGGCGTTCCGCTGCAGGTTGAGGGTCCTTACCAATTTCTGCCTTCTTGTACCAACAAGTCATGACATAGAGAACGCCTGGAAAGAATCCAGCTTCGATGCATCCAAGAAAAAATCGAAGTGCAAGCATTCCTTGGTAATTCTTGACAACTGACATGACGGCGCAGACCGTGCCCCAAACAACCATGATGCCAGGCAGGTAGTATGACGGCCGCGAACGCGTGAGCAACATGTTTGAAGGGACTTCACAGATGAGGTAGCCGATAAAGAAGATGGAAAGCAACATTGCGTATTCCATGAACAGTCAGCAAGATCTCGGCCTTAATGGGCGTTTAGCCATGCTCACGAGAGTCATCAAGCTGCAGGTCCGCTTCCATGCCAGCAACTTTAGCGTTTCCCTACAGGGAAGTATATTAGATATCCATACTTTGTTGAGGTGGCGCAATGAACTCACAATGTTTTGTCTATCAATGTATGCCAAGATGTACATAAACCACAAAGTTGGGCCCTGCCCATTGCGTTATTATTGGGAACGATTTTGACTTGCCTCGCGAGCAAGCGAGACGCAAGAAGAGTGTTACCATATAAAGGTCGAGTTTCCGCACTAACGCTTTCTCTTCCGCGGAGTCGGGGACATAATCTTCTAAAGCGCGCTGCAGTTCCAGATCATGTTCAGACAGCACAGTTTTCTCTGTGTACGCCTCCGCGATGTCTGAAGGTTCTGGCTGAGGTTTCTCTGCCTTAATGTCTGCCATCGTATACAAAGAACTAGCTCAAATGAATGCAGTCAAATGGATAGACTATAAGGCCTGGATTCAACCAACACCGGGAACGGGACGATCGTCTTATAATGTCTCAAATACTCTTATCTACTTTGTTGGTGTTGATGATCCCCTTGACCTATACAACACTGAGTCGGCACTCAGTACTTGATACTCAATAGAGATGATATATCTAGACCCCGCACGGTTATCAGGAGTTCGGTTAAGACGAGGTGAGTGAGAGGCAGCCGAAATCACCGAAACGACTGGCTATCTCCATTGCAACGGCGACATATCTCGAGCCCCACTCCCACCCCCGCGTTCCCAGGGTCAAAGAACCATGTGTGCACCACAGTACAGAATTAGGCGGAGTTCTGTCTGGCTGACAGCAGATGGTGATGCGTTAAACTGCCTGGGCAGTATTAGCTAGGTATTCTTCCGAATATCGATAGCCATGGAAGAGTGGGTCCGGATCCTCAACCGGCTGGTCTCCCAGACCGGCCCGGTTCATTCGTGACCGGACAGCAAGAGTATCAATCAGCGAGCCGGCAGAACAATTCCCTACAGATACGATGCGGAATCTACAACGGCAGTGAATATTTTCGAGGCCAATCATCGATATCGAGCAATCGGTATGATGCCCACATTGTTGTCCCGCTACACTAACCATATCACCGCGAACGCCGGCCCCCAAAAGTCAATAATTTACGTTATCTCAACGTTATCTCAACGATGGCCAAGGCTCCGCAGTTGCGGGCTGTGAGATAGTAAATTTAAATTTAATCTGCTTCTTAGTCTTACTGCTCTTGCTATTTGAATTGCAATCCATCGAAGGAGGTCGATTTAGTTCCCTCCTGTTTGTCTCGCTTTCACCAATCTTTTTGGAAACTGTTGGGATATTCGGATCACCATGGGTGAAGTACGGCACGTGGTATCCACGTGACGTACTTCGGGGTGGCCAATGAGATCACACGGATTCTCCAGCAGCTTTGGAGATATCCTCTCAACCACCCAGCCCAACTTTCACTTCCATACTTCAACAAACAACAACAAGAACAAGAGCAATTATCACCACTTTGACGGTGACCGTTGCTATCGTCAGATACTCGAGTATCCCCTTTTCCACCTGTGAATCCAACAAAAACATTTCACGCTTACGGGCGCCATGATGTCTGAAATGTTGCTTTTATCAGAATCCTAGGTTGCTGTTCCCTAATTACAGCTAAAAGTTCGATCACTCTCTCATTGAAATGACTTGGCCTACGGATTGGATGAATCCCGAGTTGATAGCTGTGGTTGATGCTGCGGCCTATGAAGATACTAGCATCTCTCCTCGTCTTTAACTGCATGAGGCTCTTGAAGTCTTTTGTGTAATTAGGTACACGCAAAAAAGGTTTCACCAAGGCTATACATATTTCTCGGTCCCTTGTTCGGGAGACACATAGGTGGAGATTCTCTTCACAGTTCCGCGGCTCAGGTTTGACCGACGGTACGACTTCCAGCCTGTCATTCAGGACTTAAGTCTGGGTTTTGTAAGCTCTAGAAGTGATAGAATACACTATGTATGATTATTACGTCAAGAAGGACAAACTATAATGATAATGGCTGCAAAATGGTTTGCTGAAAGGTAATGTTTTAGCAGAACAGTAGAGCTCTAGGTCTGGTGTAGTAAGAATCGCATTGACGCCCTAAACATTTAGATGCCAATCTGTTTGGTTAATTTCACGTATGTTTATTACAGCTCGTTCTTGTTGCAAAACCTCATCTCAATTTGCAGCGACTCTTTTTATTGAATTCTTCTCAACCCCGTTTAGTGTTGACTGTCAAAGATTTGATTAAAAAGAACCTTGTTTAAACTTTCATCACCTTGTGTCCGAGTCAAACGTGCATCGCTAGTCGCCTCATATTCATCTGTGTCTCCTATGACTGCTTTTGGCCACTGGTATTTAATCCTTTGTTATGATGCTTTTGTTGCCAACACTGGAATAGCTGGACTTTGATGCCTCCTTTATTGCGACCATAGTATTGTGATTTTTCTCCGTATGATGTACGTTCTGGGAAGTCGGAAAGAAGGGCATAAAAGCTACACAAGCGTTCAAGTTCATTCCAGAAAAGAAACTCTCCATGGCCTAAGCAGTCTTGTTCCGGTTGAGTCGTCACGGACGCAAGAGCACCTCTAACCCTATTATACCTTTATGAGAAATGGTTCGCTCTCATTGGTATCAAAATCTATCGCAGGAAATCTTGACTATTATTCGATGCCGGTCATGACCATCTTGGTTACCAAAAACTCGTCAATACCATACTTGCTGCCCTCTCTTCCAAATCCACTCTGCTTCACGCCGCCAAAAGGTGCAGCTGGGTCGCTGATGGCGCCTTTAGTTGTTCTTAAATTAGCGTTGTTCAGTTGTTGTTGATTCATTTGAGTCAAAACTTACCAATATTGACACCAACCATGCCAACTTCCAAGGCCTCCGCCACACGCCAGCATCGTGATACATCCTTGCTGAAAAAGTACCCCGCAAGGCCAACATCGGCGTCATTTGCAAGTTTGACTGCCTCCTCTTCGGTTTCGAAGGCGAAAAATGCCGCCACAGGACCGAACGTCTCTTCGGAACAGATCTTCATGCCAGGCTTCATGTCGGCCAACACAGTAAGGTCGAAAAAGTTAGGACCCAGTTCAGCCCGGGGCTTACCACCCAGTAGCACACGAGCTCCCTTGGACACAGCATCCTTGACATGCTCATCCACCTTTGAAACTGCACGGCTGTGGATCAAGGGTCCGTGTGTCGTCTTCTCGCCGAACCCGTCGCCAACCACGAAGCTCTTGATGGCATCTACCACCATGTGCGAGAACTTCTCGTAGACCTTACTGTGCACCAGTATACGGTTGGCACACACGCATGTTTGGCCCGAAATTCTGAACTTCGATGCGATCAAGCCCTTGAGAGCTGCGTCAAGGTCTGCGTCCTCGAAGACGATAAAGGGGGCGTTTCCGCCGAGCTCGAATGAAAGCTTCTTCAACGTCGAAGAGCACTGGTTCATCAATAGCTTTCCAACACCAGTCGATCCTGTGAATGATACTTTTTTAATGACAGGATGCGTAGTCAAGACCTTTCCCACGGATACCGTGTTGTCCAAGGCAGTGATGATGTTGACCACGCCAGCGGGGATCCCCGCTCTGTGCGCAAGCTCTGCCAGAGCCAACGCCGTTAAGGGAGCTTCGGCGGGTGCCTTCACAACTACGGTGCACCCCGCAGCCAGTGCCGGACCGACTTTGCGAGTAATCATTGCCGCAGGGAAATTCCACGGGGCGATCAGACCGCAGACACCAATGGGCTCCTTAAGGGTCACAAGGCGACAACTGGGGTTGCTCGCCTGAATGGTGTCGCCGTAGATTCTTGGGGCTTCCTCTGAAAACCACTCAAAGAAGGACGCAGCGTAAGCAACTTCTGTCCTTGCGTCTGCCATGGGCTTGCCGTTTTCAAGAGTGATGATTGTAGCCAAGTCCTCGGCGTTCTCCATCATAAGGTCATACCATTTCCTCAATAACCGTGCTCTGACCCGTGCGGGCGTCTTGCGATAGGATTTGAAGGCATCATAGGCCGCGAGGATGGATGCCTCGGTGTCTACCTCGTCAAATTCGGGGCAACCAGCTACTTCAACAAGAGTAGAAGGGTCTGATTTGTTCTTTAGTTCCGTTTTGCTACAATATGACAAATGGTGGTACTCACTTTCAACAGAGAACACTTTGCCAGAATTTGCGCCAACCCATTTCCCGTTCACGTAACATGAGGTCTTCAGAAGTGAAGCATCTCTCAACTCAACTGGAGTCAACTTCAATCCACTCTCCAGCTAGGATGAATACCCAAGTAGAGATGACTTACCTGGTTTGCGCCTGATGCCATTGTGAATATGAGCAATGCAATTCAATTTGGTAGCTGCAGGAAAGTGGTCTGAAGTCTCAAAGTCTGCCGTGGCAAGCCCGAACAGCCTTATGCGGCCTGCTGTTTATATGAGCTTCTCGTGATTTCGTCGAATCGGCGACGCTTTTGATGCGACATCGCCTTGCCTGTTGATGCCGGTGTGGGAACAGCATTTGGGTTCAGTGGGACCGGACCGGAGCCGGAGTGGGGCACGTTGCGGAGGGGTTTGACACATATCAATCTGCTGCATTTGTTAAAGAAACGGACCAATTCCACAACAAAAAGGAAACTGTCTAAAACTCTTCAACAAGCTGTGTGATCACAACGAGCCGCAATCGGCTTAAGAGGATGGATCATGCCAGATCCGATGGAGATTCGGTGGGGCGTTCTTCATGGTCTGGGCCCGGATGGGGCCGGTCCCGAGCCGGCCGGCTCGTCCCCGGTTCACAGTCGTGAGGGGCGAACGGAAGCTCGTGGACACGATCTCGGACGATAAATACTCGACTCCCAACACTTGAAGATGAATACTTCTTGATACCAAGCCAAAAGAGTTTTACCATATCAGGTCTTCTTACGTCTTTCTCTCAAAAACTCGCCTAAGAAGATTACTGCAACCCGTTCTTTGAACCGTAAGAACATCGAAGCCAAGATGCCTGCTGTCATTGAGCACTCGGTCACTACGGAGGTGCCCGGACCCATGTCCAAGGCCAGTGCCAAGAAGCTCGATACCTTCTTCGACGCCCGCGCTGTGTACTTCGTCGTTGACTACGACAAGAGCTCTGGAAACTAGTATGTGGACTCGTTGCCATCTAACTATATAACGCTGACATTGAGACTTAAGTATCGTTGATGTTGATGGCAACAAGTATCTCGATGTGTAGGTTCCTGAGTCTGCCGATCATTCTCGGCAGCCCATCGACCCGCAGCTCGCTAATCTTACCCGGCAGCTACTCCCAGATCGCCTCCATCCCAGTTGGCTACAACAACCCCACTCTCATCGAGGCTGCCAAGTCACCCGAGATGATTTCTGCCCTTGTCAACAGACCAGCCATCGGCAATTTCCCCTCGGCATTCTGGCACGACCTCCTTCAGGATGGTCTGATGAAGGCGGCTCCCGAGGGCCTCAACCACATCTTCACCGCCCAGTCTGGCTCCGAGGCCAACGAATTGGCCTACAAGGCCGCCTTTATGCTTTACCGCCGCCGCGAGCGTGGTGAGGCCGAGTGGTCCAACGAGGAGATCCAGTCTTGCCTTCATAACACCACCCCTGGCTCCCCCGAACTCGCCATTCTTAGCTTCAAGAACTCCTTCCACGGCCGAGGCTTCGGTAGTTTGTCCACAACCAGATCAAAGGCCGTTCACAAGCTCGATATCCCCTCTTTCAACTGGCCGCAGGCCCCCTTCCCCGCTCTGAAATACCCACTCGAGAAGCACACTGCAGAAAACGATGCTGAGGAGAAGCGCTGCTTGGAGGAGGTAGAGAGGCAGATCAAGGACTGGCACTGCCCTGTTGCTGCGATCATTGTTGAGCCGATTCAGTCTGAGGGTGGTGACAACCACGCTTCCCCAGCTTTCTTCCAGGGTCTTCGTGACATCACAAAGAAGCACAGCGTTGTCATGATCGTTGACGAGGTTCAGACTGGTGAGTTGATCGATGATGGAATTCCATACAGATGTGCTAACGTCGGTTGCAGGTTTCGGCGCAACTGGAAAGTTCTGGGGACACGCCCACTGGAACCTTACCTCCCCTCCCGATATCGTCACCTTCTCCAAGAAGGCTCAGACTGCTGGTTACTACTTCGGCGACCGCATGTTGGTCCCCGACAAGGCCTACCGTCAATTCAACACTTGGATGGGTGATGCTGCTCGTGTCATCGTTTGCAAGGCTGTGATTGACGAGATCCGCAACAAGAAGCTTGTTGAGCAAACCGTAAGAGCATCACACTGCCCTCAAACTTGATCCTTTTCATCTAATACCACATAGGCTCGCGTCGGAGACGTCCTTTACTCCGAGATGGAGAAGCTTGCCCAGAAATACCCCGATCACGTTCAGAACCTGCGCGGCAAGGGACAGGGGTGAGTGAAGCCATAAGTGACGCCTTGAATCAGAGCTTTTCCCGCTGATACATGTCACAGAACCTACATTGCTTTCGATACCCAGAGTGCGGCAGCTGTTACGAGCTCGATGAAGCGCCTTGGCGTTAATATTGGCGCTTGCGGCAAGGAGACCATTAGACTCAGGCCTATGCTCATCTTTGAGGAAGCTCACAGTAAGTCTTCAACACCAAACGACATCTGGCATTATGTTCTGACAACAATTGCAGTTCCCATCTTGATCTCGGCATTTGAGAAGACCTTTTCATCTTTGTAAATTATTATCGGGGCTCTGCACGAATTAAAAATGGAAAAGACGGATAGCATAGCATGGATTTCAGCTCCAAGGCAGGCCAAGAAAGGCTGGTGCCATTAGAGAGCGTTTTGCATAGATACCATAATGATAGGAATGGCTACGGCATGATTAAAAGAAAACAGCCATATCTGACAAGCTACCTTTGCTAATATTGAATTGCATTATGCCCAGTGACATGGCGGTAAAATCAACCTTGGGAGCGGGACCACTAGATGCTACTGACGCCGCAAATATTCCATCGCAATGATTTTGTGGGATCAATCCTCGTTTCTAACTCCAACTTCAAGGAAGAGCCAATTCCCCAGTCGGTTTTTCTCTTTAAAGCTTAGGCACCTTCGAGGCACTCGGGAGGCCAATGCCCGGTCGGCTTTGTAAACATAGCAACTCAAGTGCTAAGGATAACGGCTGTCCGTCGACTGAACACGTGGAGACCCTTCTACCGTGCGCCCTTCGTTTGATGCCTGGTCAAATGTAACTGCAATGGCCAAGCAGAGCTGTTGTTAGGCGGTCATGCTCGCCAACAGCCGGAAGCAAAAAATGATACGGCCCCCAGTCGGTGGCTTATCATGCAAGACCGGAGAACTTGCTCATGCTCTCTTCCGAACATACTTTCCCGGATGGGTCGGCCGCCAAATGATACACAACCGGTTTATCGGCTCCGAAAGAAGCCGGCTTGGGCAAGAGGGGAAGTCGCGGCATGTTGCAGTACCCCGCTTATCCCTGCTGGCCCAGACAACGAGATAGGAGAACCAAGTACTTGTGACGAGGCTACCTATGTATTTCTTTCGTGATCGCACGATGTTGGTAATCAAAAGGGTTCCACGATAAATGCATATAAACTTGCTAGCCATGGGTTTTGATCAACATTCTCATGAGTTCAAAGCTCGCTTCCTATTATTGTAGTCAAAAAGTTGACATTCAATAGAATACAATCCGTGCGAATAACATGTCTCCGCCGAGAAAGCACGTCGTCTTCGACATCGTAGGCACCTGCATGTCCTACGATGCCATTTATCGCGCCATCGAGACCCGTCTCGGCCCCAAGCTTGCAGAATACAACATCAAGCCCGCACTGCTCGGCTTCGCCTGGATTGAGGCAGCGGAGCGCGAATACACCTATCTCAGCATCCAAGGCCGCTACCGGCGCTTCTACGATATCTTTCACAGCCTCTTTTATCGTATGCTATTCATGGCCGGTGTGCCTGAGCCGCGTAAGCTCGCCACGGATGACGACGCTGCCTTCATCATGGACCGCTTCCTCGAGCTTGAGGCCCGGCCCGGCGTCAAGGAGTGCTTCAAGCTCCTGCGCGAGGCGGGCTTCACGGTCTGGGCTTTCACGGCGGGTGATGCCAAACGCGTGGGTGGCTATTTTCAGAAGAATGGCATCGAAATGCCCGCAGAGAACCTCCGGAGCTGCGACGCCGATGGTATTGGAAAGCCGGACCCTAAAGCATATAAGCCTATTTTCGAGAGCTTCAATGGCGAGGAGGCTTGGTTTGCCGCGGCGCATATGTGGGATGCTTCGGCTGCCAAGGAGTGTGGGTTCAAGAGCGCGTGGTGCGCTGTGTACGAGGGGGAGCCATGCACGGACTTATTTGGTGAGATGGACGTGATGGCAACTGAACTGCCGGAGATGGCACGGAAGATCTTAGCCGCGTCTGAGGGCTGGGCGGCGTGATTCGGGACGGAGGGGTGCGGCTTCGTTTCCGCACCACCATTCTACCTCTGTAGGATCAACTTTGCAAACTATATTCTTCTGGTACCAAAATCTTGGTGTCGTCAAATCATGGAACCGATTTGTTGTGAATGTCACTGAACCCATGTGATTTGTTTATCGTGGAGGGTAAGAGCCGGCAAATTGCCGGTTCCGTGCTGGCTGCGTCCGGATCGGCTCCGGTCTCGGACACCCCACCACACTTCCCGCCCCAAAGTCCAGGGAACACTGACATACGCCCAGGATTTTATTGGAAGATATGGGTAGGTATGCAGCCGATAGTGACTCTGCTTATCTACGTGCTGCAACCTCAACACTGACATCAATCTTATCCTTGATATCCAATGTTCCCGGTCGCCAGTCAGTCATTCCATCGCCGACCACAGATGCACAGGACCTGGCCATTTTGATGTCTGAACTGGTTCGAGTACAGAAAGTCAGTGCGTATTTCTTATCAGTTGAATCTCATACTTAGCTTATCCAATAATTTGCCCCTCTTTCGTGAATGTCAAGTCCGCCAAAATGGCAGCTAACGACCATGACCACAAAGGAGCTAACGAGCCGATATTCGGTTCCCAACCACATCATATCGTTCTGGAACTCATCCTCGCGAATCCTCGACGATGGTTCTACCCCAAAGAGCTTCCCGCTTCCAGCGATGTCGTCATCAATGAGGCCGGGTTCGCGGTTGCTACAACTGCATATCATATCATGAGAAACAATCCAGCATCGCCTTCCATCACCATCCTGGAATTCAGTGACGTTTGTTCCGGTGCTTCAAACCACAACGGCTGGCAAATCAAACCCGATATCTGCTTTAAAGTGCCGAAGTATGCGAAACTCTACGGTGCCGAGGAAGCGGCGAAACTAGCTGCATTCAAGGCCTCATATGGTTACGCTATAAAGGGCCTCGTCGAGTACGAAGAGCTGATTGCGAGCTCTATCTATTGCGGCTTTTCGACGTGTACCTTGTTCCCGCCATGCAAAAGAGAACTAGAAGGCACACCGGAAGCTCTTGAAACCAGCCAAGGTTAGCCTGAAGGATATTGCATTCACTCCTTAGAAGGATGTAGAAAGGGTGAGTTCATTCCTCTTACATCATGTTAAAAAGACCAGTAAACCCGAGGTGTTTGAAATTAGACATCAGGAGTTAAGGGTGCACAATGCGCCATTCCCTTCACAGCGGCTCATCTATTTGGCCTACAAATATGGTCCATCAACTCCTAGAATGTCTTTTAGAGACCGGAACGAACCTACAGCCTGACACGCCGCTTCCTTCAGCTAATGCCATTGG
Source organism: Colletotrichum incanum (assembly GCA_001625285.1). NCBI lineage: Eukaryota > Fungi > Ascomycota > Sordariomycetes > Glomerellales > Glomerellaceae > Colletotrichum > Colletotrichum incanum. Next base: position 92,774 of record LFIW01002127.1, read on the forward strand.
GCGGTGGACGGTAGAAAGTTTCCCTCGTGGTTCCATCAAGACAGGCAAAATCGTCGTGTCCACCAATGGCCACACAGCACGGGTCCTCCCCTAACACAAAGACCGCATTACATCTCCTTGTGGCCCCGGCAGCTCACAAACCTGGTAAACACAGAGGGCATCTGCTTACACTTACGAAACTACGACTATCTATTCCCGCGGGCGGACGGAAATATTCTAGTCGGTGGCGCGGCGGCTGACTTTGAAGAATCCGTGCAGAAGCATCCCCGGTACTGGGGGTGAGCGGTACCAAGACGGAGCGGGCGTGGACCGGTATTATAGACTACAGTTGCGACCTTAGGCCGCATCTGGAAGCAGTTTCCGGAGAGCCGGGGCAGTTTGTCATTGCTGGGTTCTCGGGCCGCGGCATATCGGCAATACTTCTTTCTAGCAAAAGTGTTGCGGAGATGGTGCGCGGCGGTGTCTCTTTCGAGGCCAATGGTTTGCCGAGCATCATGCAAACGCCTGGAGCGAGGGTCGAACGAAAGGATCGCCGGCTGGAGAAGTCGTTCAAGTCTCCGAGGGAGAATAACTTGAAGCCCAGGTTATAAAAGATGTAAATTTTAGCTGCGTCCAGAATCCGTTATTAACAATCTCTGCCAAAACGCCATTACAGCCATTCGGCAGAGGTTTTGGCCTCGTTCTCAAGACCGTGATCGAAGTGAGACCAAGCGCTTTCACAACCTACACATCAATTTCGTACCGCGATGATTGTACTATGTAAATGTCTAGCAGAAATCCAGACCTCTATCAAATTCTCCTCTTTATCTCCGCACAACGAGTCAAGCAACTGCAGCTCCTGGGTTCAAGGATCCGTGTCTCATGCAAGTTCGCGGCTCCGACCGGGATATAGCCGGCTTCCCCGCGTCTTGGGAAAAGGCGGGTCGTGCTCCGATCCCCGACTGCGGCGCAGGTTTCGCCGAAAATCTGCCTCTCCTCCCCTCTCTCCGAAAAGGAAAGGCGGCATTGGCACGTTGGTGGGCATCTCAGCCTATCTTAGCTCATCACACTCAAACCCGGAACCACCGCTCATTCAACCGACTCACTCACTTTATCCACCCGCATACCTTGCCCGCCATGCACCGAGGAATAGCAAGGGATTGACAAAACACCGAGAGAGCCCAGACCTTCCTTTCTGAACCACAGACTTGCACTTGCCACGGCGGGGTCACACAGGCACGCACCCGCGGGCAAAGGCCATAGGCAAAGAGCCCTTAACTCGACCGGCCCGGCCCTCGGCTAGCCTTGTTGATCGGCGCTGTCTGCCCAGCCGCGCGCTATCCACGTACTTTTTTGCTTATCAGCTATCGCAATTCCGAATCATAGATGGATCCCGAGGACGGACTGCGTCTGCAACGACACAAGCAGCGCCGTGTCGCCGATAAGGAGCGGAAGCGGGCGGTTCGAGCGTACGATGAAACCCATTCTCTCTCTCTCATTCTAGGCCTTCATTGATGGGAACTGCCTCATGCTGACGCGACCAAGCTGCGACGGATGTCGGAGACTCAAAGAAAAATGCGACGGAGGAGTCCCATGCCGCCGGTGCACCCGCTTGCGCCGCCAGTGTGAATTCCTCACGCCAACGACCAGAGACGAGCCTGGATCTGAGACCACGGCAAGGTATATACTTGGAGCCCCATTTTATCATCAGGATATGCTTAGATCCCATTGATTGCGCCAACACATGGCTGACCAGGCCCTCGGCGAATGTTACAGACCCCGCCACTCACAACAGGAGGATTCTCAATTGAGGCAGAGGATGGCTTACATGGAGCGGTTGCTGGCGCATTACACCGGCAAGAGCACACTAGACGCCGAGACGTTGAAGACCTTGGCCGAGTCTGTCGAGAAGGGACGTATCGGCCCGGGGCCATCTAGAGCTGGGGCAGAGGCGCACGGTTCCATGGAGGCAGAGGTCGGCGCCGAGGCAGAAGTGCAATCGCAGAGCTCTGACTCGTTCAAGGTAGACGAGATAACGGTGCAGCCTCTGGAGAACAACATCACACGTAAGATGGTTTCCCGGATAGCCCGATGCTCGCCTGAAGACAGCTTGTTAAGTTCTGGCAGATTATTCCGGCGAGTTCTCCCACTGGAACTTCTCTATGCGAATAAAGCAGTGGATCGAGCAGTGTGTAAATGTAGGTCTACTCAACAGATGTTTGTTTAGAAGCTTCGTTAATCATAATCTAGGACGCCCCGGATGGCCCCAAAACGCAGTTCAAGGAGTACTACCGCCCAGAAGAGTTGCAGTCGTCCTCAAACACAGTGGCTTCACTATCATCCCTGCCGCCGCGTTACGTCGCCGACTTTCTAGTTCGCGCTTTCTTCAACCATGCCGAGACCAGCTATTTTTACGTTGAGCGTCATTGGCTGAATGACAAGCTCGATCTGGTTTATGAGAACTCGGCGTCCCTGACACGGCGAGATGTTGGTACTGTGTGCATGATCCTTATAATATTTGCCATCGGGACGCAGTATGCATACTTGGATTCTCGCGACGAGAGAGGCGGGCCACCTAATGCCGCTGCCGACTCGAGCCCGTTTTCTGAGGATACTATTGGTATCATGTTCTACCAGCAAGCTTGCCGACTGGTTCCTGACGTGATCACAATATCGTCTTTGGAAAGTGTCCAAGCATGTCTTCTGATAGGCTTGTATACACTGCCTCTTGATGCCTCTGGCCTATCATACGTTTACTTGAACCTCGCAGTCAAGCTGGCAATTCAGAACGGGATGCATCGGAAGTATCCTGGGGATGCTATTGATCCCGTTATCCGTGAGACGAGGAATCGTGTGTGGTGGACGGCCTATACGACTGAGAAGTGAGAGAGGTACTCCTCCAAGGTTTGGATGTAAGCTGACTATGTATGATAGGCGCATTGGCATATTTCACGGCCGACCGATATCCATCGCCGCCAGCGATGTCGATGCAGAGTTGCCAATAGACCGGCCAGATATCTGGCCCGGGCCCGCGCCACCAAACACAGCGCACATGTTGGCAACGCTCCAGCTCAACAACGCTTTGAGCCGGATAGCCCATCAAATGTCAGTTACCATACACTCCCATAGCCAGTCTTCATCTAACGTAACTCCATAGATCATTATTCAAGACGTACGAAAAGCACGAGATACCCGAAGGCATGGCCAAACTCGTCGAGATGAAAGCCCAGCTTCACAATTGGTGGAACAGCCTCCCAGAGCCCACATTCTGTAAGGATCCTACCACCGGCCCCGCCGTCTTCCGGCCTACTATGCACTTGAGACTGGAGTACTGTCTCGTCCGTATGTTCGCTGGCCGTCCATTCATCTTCCCCCGCGACTCGGCCCGCAGCACCGCAAGTTCGTCCGGATCACCTGCGGACTCGGTCGTGCCACCACGTACGAGCAGCTCGACGAGCAAAACACATCCTCGCTCGGTCCTGGTTGCAGATTGTGTCGATGCGGCGTTGTGCGTAGTAGAGACGTGTCGCCTGCTTCGCAACAGTGTCGGCCTCGCAAGAGCGTCGTATACGGAGTTCAGCTCTTGCCGCGCCGCGTTGCTCGTGATAATCACGCAGTGCCTGCAGAAGAAAACGGACCGCCTGCGCGATGCGCTGAGAGAGGGCATGGCGATGCTCAAAGAGATGTCGGCGGGCGGCGAGTCAGCCAAGTCCGAGATGTCGCTAATCGAAGCATTTGAGCGCGCCATTTCAAGACTGGACACGGCGGACGACACCAGCTCCACAAAAGAGTCAGATTATGCAAGGTTCAAGAAATGGGAAATGCTATGGAAAACGGACACGCCGGCCCCGGATGCGAGGAGCGACAGAGGCCTGGATGCGGCGCTGCCCATCCCACCGCATCCTGCGGGATTATGGCGGGGAAACCATGGTCATGGAGGACATGTTGCTCCTGGGGCGGGACGGCAGGGTACAGGGTCGCTGCCGCCCGCGATGCCATTCTTCGGTCTTGACGGGAGCCTGTCGCCGATGCCGCCGGCTCTCGACGAGTTCTCGGCTATGTTCGGGAACGGGTACGTGCCGGGCTTCGAGGGGATCGGCGGGGGCATAAATGGAAACTGGATGGGTCTCTGAACAGAAAAGAAGCATGAACAACGCGAAAGTGAAGTCAGCAACTTCCGTCTGCAGTGTTTGGTAGAAGAGAGAGCATATTCACGCTTCTATTGATCAGCCCATCTTCTCAAAACGCGAAATATTGTATTCATGTGCTCTCAGCACTCCAGACGGTCTATGTCGGTGTCTAAACATGACTCGAGTTGTTGCAGGTCTTTCGGGCTTGACCCATTCAACATCTTGTCTAACATACGGTAAGAGTTTGAGTCAGAGCACACATCTGCAACAATCCCTTTCCGAAAGTCGCAGTCTCTGCCTAGTAAGTGGACGAGTGATACTGCTCAGTAGTTATCGGTGTAGAGTTAGCAGCAAAAATAGCATGGTAACAAAGTAAGTCCGATGGCCTGTCGCAATTTTGCACAGACACGACAGCATAGACTACTCAGAGCACCTGAAGAGACGGCACAGATGCAAAGAGATAAGTCAGGCATAGTCAGTAACTACAAAACCTTGGTTAAAAAGAGACGTTCTCCGAACCCAGAGTCGAACTAGGGACCTTTCGATCATCTTGGTGGAACCATTACAGTCGAACGTGATGAACCAACTACACCATTCGGAGGAAACGTGATTTGACCACGTGAATGATTGGCTGACTGCTGTACAGCGGAGCTGATTGGGGAAAGTTGAAGCTCACAAGCGTGTCAGTCACAATACTTTTCTAAAGCACTCTATCAACTGAGTACACTTTCCTCACCATCATCCAGAACTAACTGTCGGCTAAGACAAACAGCATAACATTTTCTTCTACTTTGACAATAAATACTACCATATAAGATAGTGCGAGTCTTGGCAATGCTTTTATGTCCACCTTCTTAACAGTCCCGGTGGGGTGGGCAGCTGGATGAGTGGTATTCTATATCCGGGCAGGTACAAATGGTTAGCACGAGTTCATGCCTCCTGCCCATCTACTCCTGTAATTATGGGCTCTTCGCTAAACTCTACTGATCTGAGGGCGCTCCTCGTTTGTTGTCGATGCCTTCCCTTGCTAGATAGTTATTAGAGGCGGACGTAAGGTTAAAATACGAATGAGGAAGGAAGAGACATACCTCAGTTTTTTTCCCAAGCTCGCCAAAAGTACCCGCCCCGTGGAGGCTGTTGAACTTGGGCAACTTCGCGTGTGTGGTCGGTTGATGCGTCATTTCAGAGATGGTCGATTATGAAGACGTGTATTGAAAGACTGAGGAGTGTTTCCGTGTGCTTGGTAGAGCGAAGTCAAGAATTAGTCAGTTGCTGCAAACAAAAGGTGAGGGAAGATGAGGCACACCTACCAGAAAAACAATAACTGCTTTTGTTTGTGGTGAGGAAGGAGCAGAGGAAAAAAACCGTACAGTAAATAGTTGTGGCTTCTCCAAATTTGATTGTTTAGCTTCAGCTCCTGGCGGAAAGTAGTTGTTTGTTCGTAGTTGCTTCCCTCTACCGCTTTTGATGCCTAGCGTTGTGCTTTCTGCTGCAACCTGCTCCTTTCCTTCTTCGTCTGGATATTACGACTCACACACGCCTATCAAGGCCCTACTATATCAGGTGCGCGCCTACTTTCTTTGAGCGAGCCCTTAACTCCCACCGAGCATCATTCCTTACCTCACTCCGGCCACCCCCAGCCAACTCAAGCTTCCTTATTTCTCCTCCACGCCGACACTTCCAATACTGACCGTCTTGCAAAACGAAGTCACCACGGTTCGATAACGCGCCCCCAAGTACGACACTCTTCTTTACGGCGATCCGCAGAGAATCTGGCACCATGTCACAGCAATCATACACCTGTGAATCCGACAATGACGCTCCTAATGATCAGAGAAATTAGGTCAACGAGGCGCTTGCCATTTTCAACGCTGATCCCTACAATGTGCTGATACCAAAAGCCAAAAAATAACTACAAATACTAGGTCAACTGCCCCGGAAGTCCTCCCAAAGTGAAGAGCGCGGCAACCCGAGAGCCAGCATCAGTAACGATAAGGAGTCAGAGAAACTCATTACGTTTCTGCAGGGGAATCGGAAGGCGCCAGGCAAGGAAATCCCGACTCTCGTCTACCACAGCCTACTACGCTACAGACTCAATGTTCTAAGAACAAATTTATGGAAGGAGGTCATTATCTCGACCTACGAGAGGCCCTTGAGATATCCGGAAGATTGTGTGCGGAAGAAGAGGACAGCAGAGAAAGACAAGCTCCAATAACTCCTACCGACTTTCCCCTCGAGATGTTACCGAAACCACCGGCGAAACGCAGGAAGACAAGAGATACATCACCAGGTTTCCAGACCATCGAAGATCAAGACGGAAAGAATTTAAGCTCTAATGCTGAAGACAACACCCAAATTGTTGAAAACAAGCCCAAAACGCAACCGTGTCCACAGAATGCCGATACTCCGATCGCGTCCGACGTTCACTTACTCCTTGAGAAACTCCGGAAAATGATCCGTCGGAATCTTGAGGACGTCAACAACAGTCGGTCAGACTTCATTACAATAAGAGATTATATTCAATTAACTGGAGCAGCCGGTGTAGCCAGTCTGGGAGAGCCCATGGACATATTCCTCGCCGAGCCATAATGGGAAGGCTTTCACATCGAGGCACTGGGATGCATGATATCGCATGCTTCATCGTGTATTCCCGCCAATATACATGCAGCGGACCATTCTTCTTGCAAACGCCGCGTCCCCGGGCCTTCTCCAGGCGCTTCCTTAACCCAGAAAAAACAGCGTGTCGAAAGTCGGTCACTGCCGCATCCCGAGCCTCCCAGCTCGTCCACTCTAAAACCGTCGGAAACTCTTCAGCAGCCGAAAATGGAAATACTTTTCACTCCCGAAGTCAAGGGTATCATTCAAGAATTTCTACTATATACTTCCACTCCTAGGAACAGAAACCTTGTTTTGTTGTCCCTGAAGATGTGGAATAGCTTAGGACTTTCCGCCAATACCCTGCTAAAAGCCACTGCCGATGTCAAGTTCATGCAAAGTTTTCTCTTCGAGCCGTCTGATGGGCATTGGACTATGGACGGTATCATTGAAAACGAGAAAACCGGCGTCTACGCCTACATCACACAAGAGTCAATCTTCGCTAGCTTTATCAACGCGAGAAGACTTCTGCTCAAGAACACCAGACGCGGCTCGATCGGAAACGGGATCTTGGCCCTGAATACCACAGTCTGGCAGCGACTCGTCATCGCACCCTCGGTAATCATCGAGACCATGCAGACCATTACCACGACAACCCATTCGAACATCAGGATTACGGACGCAAAAGAAAACGCGGACATGACGAGTGGTGAGGCGGAACTACTTGAGAAGTGTCTCAATGAACGTGACCCAGAGTATTTCATCGAGATGACGATCGTCGTCTGGCTTGGTGTAGGCCAAGATCTTAGGCAGTTGGTAGAGCTTTGGTTGAAGGGTTAGGCTAGACTGGTATCATTCAGCAGGAGCCTTGCTATTTGCTGGTAGGCGAGATGGTTCTGGTGTTTCAAAGGTTGGTCTCTACAACTCAGCAAGGGTGGACGATGTTCTTTCAAGGAGTAATTAACCCCCTTCACTTCTGGCGGTTATTACAAGAGCAATCCACTAGAATGAGATTCCAATACCGGCTAAAGAAACGATGGAGGCGGCAGTCAAACAGTCCCATGACGTTTCCTTGAGTTTGCTTAGCCGCAAGATTGGATTTAAGGCATTTATAACGAGAGTTTTCCTTCACCCATAGATCCATTACGTTAAAGGTCTTGAACCTGGATTTCGTTTGGAGATTTGCATATCAACTTTGGTTACTCCTGACTTGCAAGCTCTTTTTGAAATAGCTACTTGCACTTTATCATATGCCCACAGGTTGGTTTTTTATTTCTCTCGGATGTGGGAATGTGACCTTGCTATATCCTGCTGTGACCAGGGTCTCTCAACCGTGTTGCGGCATTAATGTAACGGGCGCAAGATTATAACTCAAAACATGTCCGCGGGTGTATTCATACAAACGGTAAATTGGTCGTGAAAGGTGCAAATAAGCTACACCAATGCAGACAGCAAGCCCTGAAGTGACCCGACCAATGCTATGTGCGGGGCTTTGTCGTCTTGTGGTTCTTGCCCGTCCTCGTCCGGTGAAGAAGTTGAAGTAACAAGAAAAGTTCGCCTCCAGTGACGGTTTAGGTTGATCACTGTATTGGCGAGGCAGCTTTCCGGCGCTGGGATATAAGTGGAAGATCCAAACCTTCATAGGCATCTCCCATCTGTCTCGGTATCTGACAAGCTACAGCTTATCACCCAAGGTGATTTCCCTGTCACTGAATGGAAACCTTTGCCTGGGCATGTAACAGAATGATACGTTTTAATCTAAAGAGAGAAAACATCCATGTGTAATCGTTATAGCTAATTCCCACACAGCAACATCGCCATGCCTGCGATGCTACACGCGCTGACGCAACAAGGTCTACATCTCAAGTGCTCTGAGTCGACAAGATTACATCTGAATGTAGTCTAGCACTCTCAGTCTTGGCTTCTAACTCTACAGTCACACACTGACTCTGTCTTTTTCATGTCTTACAATGAGCTGCGAAGGGTGGGTATGCAACGAACCCGTAGCCAGGCAGCCCAACCGTACGTTTGATATCGCAATAATGATGGACCAGATTAACAGCCAATGTGGCTCCGGTTTGGAAAGTGTTCCTTTCGGCGGGTTGTGAAACCTTAAGGGCTTTGGATCGCAGAACCCCCCAACGCAAATTATCAAAAACCATCACAATAACAACAACAACAACGCTATGGCTACGTAAGGATGATACATCCGAAACTGTTCGAACCAATATTTTGGGGTGGAAAAGGGAGGCAGTATACGACAGATACGGGTTGCGTCAAGGTTGGACGGGTGAGTTTGGATTGTCATCAGCTACTGCAACAGCTGAGCTACGCGAAGAAGTGTAACGTAAATATCTCGACTGAGGACTATGCCATTAAACAAAGATGACCGGTGTCATGCCAGCGAATTTTTATCACAATACGTAAGTACAAAAGATCGTCGTGCCCGAATTACAACCCTCGAACCAGAATCTGGCAGCTGTACGATCGTGTAGGGTCCACCAAGGCACTAGTTTCGAGTGTGCGTTAAGAGTGTCAAAATAAGTCTAGTGTTAGATGTCCTGCAGGAAGTTTGATATCAATATATATCTAGATCTTTCCAAATCTGGTGCATCCAAGGGCACAACAGGACCTATATCTTTGAGACTGTTTGGTAGTTCAATGTCGTCGACAGTCACCAGCAACGCTGTGTGCCTCTTCGAGCGAACCGGGGACAGGGAGGTCTTACCATTTGTTGAATGTTAGTACACACAAACAAGTCTGCCTAGCCCAACCGAATTTCAGTTGGTGATCACGGATCACTGGGGTCGTAGTGGGGCTGTGGTGAAGAATAAATTCGTAACTGGAAAGTGCTGCAGAATTCTAAATACCCGACACAACGACGGCAAGAGTCTAGTTCGTCAACCAGTACATCCCATCTCATCTTACTCCTCCGGATCACGACCACCCTGAGCCGCCATGTTCCTCTCATACTCCTCGTCTGACTCCAGATCAATCTCGACAGGGTGCGTAATCGGCACAATGGGAACCCCTTTCTCCTCGAGCTTCTTCAGCCTGGCAGCCGTCTCAGGTCTGGACCGGTTCATGCTGTAGACCTTGATACGGTGGGCCGAGGACGTGACGTGGAGATCCCAGTTCCTGTATGGCCGTCAGCATTGTGTCTCGAAACCCCTCTCGTACCAGAGAAGAGACGGGATAACTAGAGGGGATGGAACAGAAGAGAGAGAGAGAGAGAAAAAAAAGAAATCTCACCAAGCAGATCGCACATAGGTAGGCTGCGTGTTACACGCGTTGTCCCACGTCCTTACGCAGAACTCCAACCACCCCTCCGCGTCGACCGGCAGATCAATCTCCCACAGCCGCCACGCGTGGTAATACTTCTTGGTCATCTTGTCGTACGGGACCTCGTACCACACCGAGCCGCCGTCGCTGCTGACCTCGACCCTCACGGGCCAGTGCCCGCCGCCCGAGTACGCCCAGCCGCGCAACGTGATCTTTCCATCGTGGATGATCTGGTCCATGTCCTTGGGCGTCATGATGGCCGACGACACGGGCATGTCCTGGATCGAGAAGCCGTTGCTGTACTTGACGTTCTGCTTCCCGATCTGCGGCGTGTAGTAAATGTACTCCCGCCTCTGCACCGGCGCCGCGCTCTCGTGCGCGATGGCCCGGACCTCCGTCAGCCACTTGGTGCTCCGCGCGCCAATGTACCCGAACACGACGGTCCTCAACGGGAACCCGTGGATCTTGGGCAGCGGCTCACCGTTCATCTCCCACGCGAGGAGGACCTCGTTCAGCTTCACCTTGCGCCACGGCACGCTCACCGCGTAGTTGTACACTCTGCCCTTCTTGAAGTACGTGTCCGCGCCATAAAACTCGAGGTGGCCAGCCCCATCCTTCAGCCCGCCGCAGTACTTGATCACCTTCTTCAGGCTGACGCCCGTCCAGCGGGCCGTGCCGATGGCGCCCTCGCCCCAGGGGGCGTTGATAAGCTCGTCGCCGTCGCCGGGGTACTGGGCGATCTGCTCGATGCGGCGGGTGCCGGAACACTGGAGCGAGACGACGCTACTCTGGTGCGGGAACTTGGTCTTGAGGTCGTGGAGAGTAAGAGTCTGCGGGTTGTTGACGAGGCCCGTGATATCGAGGGTGTACTTGTCCTCGTCGATCTCGGGGATGCCACCATGGTTACGGACGAAGTGGTCTTTGTTGTCGGTAAGTTCCGTCTCGACGAGTCGTTTCTGTGCGGTGGTCAGTTCTTGTCCGGGACGGTGTTAAGGGGCCGTGGTGGCTTACACGCGGGGGTTCGCCGTTGTAGGGGAACTGCAGCACGTGGATCATGTCCTCCGACTTTTCCTTTTTGACGATGTCCCAGCTGATTTCGGGGAGGTGTCCCAGTCCGAGGGCATAGTGATACTGCTTCCATCGTTCACCTGTGAGAATGGGGTTGGTATCGGGTAGCGGTCCAAGTTGGAATTCAGGTGGCTAAGACTCTGATGTTAGCACGAACGAGGGTGAGCCATGATTCGAACATGTCGACAGTCACTCACGTCGGGAAAGTCATATTGGGCCATGAGCTCCTCAACCTGCTTCTTCTTCTCGGGGTACTTCTCCCACTCGATGTATCCCTTCCAACCCTCCCTCTCTTCTTTGAATTCAGGAATCTCGCCCTTCGCCCTGAAGGGGATGGCGTTTGGTTCAGCGGGAGCCATGCTGATTGATTGATTGAAGGGTTTTCTATGTAAAGTTGGCAAAATGTGGTTGAGGCGAGGGAGTCGACCCGAGATTAGACGGGAGGACGGCGTTGATATGGGGGGTAGCGTCCGTCACATCCGTCTATTCCAACTCGGAGGCTCATCCAGACGTGCCGTTTATCCTACTGCCACCCGATTCGTCCTCGGTAGACGCTATCATGCCGAGCTGCCTGCCGCATGGCCGCCGCTACCACGAAACGAGAGCCTGGATTTACGGCAGCACCAATGGGCAGTGTCCCTCTTGCGAGGTAATGCCGTCATGGACACATCAAGACTTGAGTTGCTCCATAAAGTGGGGGAGTACGGTCTTTATCGCGCTAATAACTTGCATCACTCATGTGTCAGAGACGCTGAAGCTTTTGACTGTAACCCCCTCTCAAGGAGCAATTGACTTTAGATGCAGCGTCTCGGCTGGCTCTCATGTCACTTGCGGGGGTAGATTATCTGTTGTTCGAAGTCCCACCCAAAGCCAAGATTTCTTCCCGCGTGCATATTGTTGTGGCTGTGGATTTCATTACTCCACTTAGTCATGACGATGATCACCTTGTCCCCTGTCGTCCAACGAGAGAGCGTCTATGCCTTTGGTAGGTAGACTCGGTCAAAAATCGGTGATACTTGGCAGACGCATGTCGAGGACAAGAGCCCGGTGTCTGATATCTCGGGATTGACGGGCGACAAGAATAATGGCTTGGAGATATAGATATTAAGGATGTGTATTCTCAACAGAACGCGATGAAGGAAAGGGTAATCTAGGTAAATGTGTCCTCTTCTCCGTAACGCCGTCAGAATCCCATCGTAGCCGCCTGCCAAAAACAATGTAATGCAATGTCCCTTACCGGACAACCAGATGCCAAAGCTGCTCAGCTCTGACCAATCAACTCAGGAAAGTCAACACGTGATTTATCAATGTACGCTACGCTTCGGGTATCATAACCCCATCACCGTCCATCTCATTTGTAAAGCCTCTATCCTTGGAGAACAGCGCCGTTCATGCGACGACCGATCGTCTTGAAAGACGAGTACTGTCCGTCGGCGCCCATGACGTCGAAACGGCTCACGCTCATGGCATCTTCGGTGTATCCAGACAGGTAGTAGCCGACAACAACTACAAGATAGCTCAACAACAGAATGCTACCCTTGAAATAGTTGCTCTTTCCTTCGCCGTACATGTAGCTAAGCAGGAAGACGCAGATGATCACCGTCACCATGTCCCATTGAGGGAACAGGAGTGCAAAGGTGTGCGCGCTCACGTCCTCAACGCCCTCGGTGGTAGCGTAAATTGCAGAGTACAACACTAGCGCCGGGACCTGGAGCAAGCAAACTTGGAGGGCGTAAGCAGAACCGATTTCCATAGACAATGCAATGTTGCCATTCATGGCGAAGGAAATGGCGTTCTATAGAACATTAGTTAACATCCAAGTTGGTCTGTGACGAGTCAAACTTACCAAGAACTCAGTCGTGTTGGGGACCAGGGCAAAGAGGGTGATGCCCAGGAACTTCTCGTCGATGGCGAAGCCCTCAAGAACGACATCAACAGTGTCAACCAGAATCTCGGCGATGATAGCGTAGAGTACAGTGGCCCCCATGAGAATGAAGGCACTCTTGCCACGGCTCCAGTTTGGAGCGTCATGACCACCGTGGGGCACTTGTGCAGTGCTGGCAGCCGCGAGATCCTCGTTCTCAGGCAACGTTGCGGTACGCAGAGCAGGGGGACGAGGGGTAGCCGCAGTCGAAGCTCCGGGCTGGGCTGAGGTCCTGCGCGGCATCCGCTCCCGCGCGGCAATGGTGGCTGCGGTGGCCGCCATTTCTGCAACCTCGCGGACAAGAGCGTTGTTTTCTGCCTCTGAAAATCCTGGGATGTGAACGGTGGAGCGGACGGTGTCGCTGCCGCTTGACTTGGGCGGCACGACATGCGGGATGTTGACGCTGCCGTTGCCAGTGTTCAGTCCCAATCCAGCGACGGAGCCATGCCGGGAAGTGTCGTCGCCCTTTGTCGCAAGGCCGACCTGTTTCAGCGACTGGCCGAGGATGCGCTTGTAGAGGTGAGAGTCGCGGACGTCAACGGAGGTGCCAGTGGTCTCGGCGAACGAGTGAGGGCCCGACTGCCTAGCATGAGCGTGCGCATGCGCCTCTTCGTGCTTCTTCTCGTCAATCTCGGAATTCCAGATGACAGCCGCGTGCGTTCGCAGGGTGAACCATAGGCCCACAATGTAAGAAAGGAACAACAGCGTGGCGCAGAAGTAGCAGAACGGGCGAACGGCTTCGAGGTAGAAACGGTCGTTCAAAGCCGGAGTCTGGGAGAAGAAGCATCGCTTGCAGTCACGGCCATCGCCGACAGGCGACAGGCCGCCCCCGATACCGCCATGGTTAACGCAGTCTAGGCAATTGAGCTCATGAGTGCCGTAGATTTGGTAGAAGAGCGTGGGACCGAAAGCGCCGAGGACGGCGAACAGCAGCATCGTCGAAGTGACACCGGCAGATCTGGCATTGAACCGTTGAGTTTTGCGCTTGATGGCACCGAAGCACATGGAAAGGCCAGGGAGGAAGAGAATACCCGCGAAGATGCTTCCCACGATACTTCCCTCGACGAGCTGACCCTTGCCTTGGTTCAGGGCGACACAGTAGAGGAAAACCTCGACAATGGTGGAGAAGAAGGCGTTGATGGCAGCACCGACTCCCATGGATGATTGAGCCGAGATGGAAGCGACGGCCTGACCAATGAAGTAGGCGAGCGGGACGATCGAGAACAGGCCGGCAATGAAAAGGAAGGCAGGCGAGGTGATGAAGAGATCCAGGTGAAGGACGTTGTCGAGAACGAGCCAGTCAAAGATGACGAAGAAGACGACACCCATGAGATTGATCAAGAACACGTTTGTGCCGTCGATGGTATACTTCCAGTATTTGATGCCAACCGCGCGGTAGGTGCACAGCAGGATGGACGAGTGCGGTGTATCGGCAGTGCGGGCGAGCACTATGTCGGACTCGAAGGAGAGCGCCAAGGGGTGTCGTCGCAACTGGTCAAACAGCAGCATAGTGACCTTGCCCATGGGGATCGAGAAGACGAAGAACCAGCAGATCAGGGAAACCAGGATCAGTGAGGGCGAAAGCAGCAGGTAGAAGAACAGGAAGAAGACGACACGTCCAATGTTCCACTGGCCTCTTCCAAACAGACGGCGCTTGGTTTGCGGTGGTGTCTGACTTCGATCGCCGCGTCGAGAGCGGCCCAAAAGGCTGTCCGTCTCGCTCGGCTCCGAGTCGATGCTCCTCCGTGAGCGGCCAACAATGGATCGGTTGCGCTCAGAGCCCTCTGGACCAAAGAACAGGCGGCCATATTCCAGGTCACCGCTCTGCCATTGCTCGTACTCGGAAATGCTTCGTCCTTCGCCTTGGTCCTCGTCCAGGTAGGCCTCGTCCTGCTCCAGACGGACATACTTGCCGAATGGGTAGAACAAATAGCTGGCCAGTCCCCAGAGGACTCTGCCATACTCTCTGCCGCTCGGGGTTGCGGCGAACAAGAAGCACACGAGAGCGCCGAGCGCCGAGAAAGCTGCCATCCACCAACCAAACAGCAAGGTCCAGAGGAGATTGAAGAAGAGAAGCCAGCTATGAACTCTGCCACCAGGAGATGAGTGAATGTCGCCCTCGGCATTCTTCTGCACCGAACGATCCTTCTTGTACAGGGCAGGCTTCCACAATCTTATACCAAAAGGATGTGTTTGGTTGATGGCTTGCTGACGGTCCTTGAGCGTGAAGCTCTCTGCGTCGCTCACATCGCCATCAGACTCGGCACCGATGTCTTCCTCGTCGGAGTGTACCGAGGGGTCGCGCTCCACCTCTTCGGACACGTTCTCCTCGACTCGGGGGGTTCGAGGACCGTCGTCCTCGTCCTCTTCGTCCTCGCCATTTTCGCTGCGGGAGGATTGCACGCGTGACAGAGTCGTCGCCAGCTGGGGTCGGCGGCGGGTGCCATAGGTGGTACTGCGTTGGCCTTGATGACGCTCGGCAGCATCTGCCTCGACCTCGTAAATATCGTCGTCGGCCGAGAAGACCTCACCGCGATGCGGTGCCGATGGATTGGTCGAGAGTCGACGGGGCATCGGGGGCTTTCGGGGTCTTGAGGCTTTTGAGCGTTCGGGGCCCATCATGGGTGATCTGGTAGCTTGGGCGGAGCGAGAATGAGAACGGTCGTGGGCTGAGGATTCGCCCAGGTATTGCGAGCCGGAACCTTGGGTATGTATAGAACCTGCAAGCGCACCGGGGGGGTTGATGTCAGCCAGGGATTTTCTGTTGGGTTACTCGGTAACTCGGACGACCAAGACGTATTGAGTTTCTGGGCATGCAGCGGATCGGTCGTACGTACCGTAGCCACCTTCTGGGCGCCTCCGCACCGTGTCGGTGGACTGGAAGGACTGGAAACTCTCGGACAGACCTTCGTCGCGAGACGCGACATAAGAGTCGAACCTTGCGGGCTGATGACGAGTATCAGTAGGCGAGGCGGCGGTCGAGCTATCGTTGGACGGATGGGACGGTGTGCCCGGCCCGGTCGAGGGATCCATGGTGGGCGACGACGATAGGGCGACGACAGGGCGCGCAGTTTTTTGACGACGATGGAGCCTATTGGGGAGAAAGATGGGTGGAGGAGATTGGTAGGGCGCCAGAGATGTGGGTTATTAGTACGGACGGGACGAGACGGCAACCAGGAAACCAGACGCTGAAGACGTGGAGGCGGACGCGAGTGGCTTCGACGTTGGAATTTCCAGGTTCAATGCTGTGTGGGAACAGCGAACCGGTGGGGGGTGGAGAGAAAGAAAAAGAAACAAGAAACCGGACGTCGTGCTGTCGACGTGTATGAGGTTAGGCTCGAGGTGAGATGTGAGGATTCCTCGGAGAACCCGAGTATCCGTATTGGGTTGCGGTCGAGGAGTCGGTGTCGAGGCCCCGGGCAGGTGTCCGCTGCCCAAGGTTTGTTGTTCGGAAACGAGAGAAAAAGCTCGACGGGGTAATGTAAGCAAGGGGGAGGGACTGTTGCGCAGGCTTAGTGGGAAGGAAGGTATTATTGTAAACAACACAGACACAAAACGCACGACGGAAGAAAGACGCGAGAGTTTAGATCAAGGACGAGAAAAAGAGGGGAATGACGAGATGGTCAGACTCTACCGTTCAATGAAGAGAAGTCTCGCCTTGCCCATTCCTGGGCGGTGCAAATATTGTTCTATCTAAGGATGCTGCTGGTGGTAAAGTGATGATCCGATGTTATGCAGTGCACCTGCTGCCATCTGCGGTGGAGGTAGGGAGGTAGGCAGGTACCTTATCTTACACAAGGCGGCAGGGAAGGTAGGTTGGTGCGCAAAGTAAGTACTACGTGCCAGGTAGCGTAAGCTGCTGGACTGGAATGTTTGGTCTCTTCCCCCCAGATTCGCAGTCTGAGTCAGGCGTTGCCCGCTGTTGATCAGTTACATCTGCAAATGGCGGTCATGTGCACCGTTTGTGGTGTTTGGATGGCCTCCAAAGGTAAGGAACGGCATGGAAGATGCTATTATGGAGTATGGGGCGTGGATGGTGGGTGTGGTGGTGGTGAGCAAGTGCCACAGTGTGACTGCTCCTGTTTTTTTGTGTCCATCGCCTGAGGAAGATGGATCATATGAAGAAGAGGCACGGAGGGCCTTGTGTGATTTTCCGATGCATGGATGTTATCTGATGTCTCCCGATGTGAGAGTGTCACCATCAAGCAAAGCCCGCTGTTTGGTGTTTACTTTCTCTTACCTTCCGCGGACGATTGATAGGTAGGCACGCAATTTAGTGGAGGGGCTAGCGGAGACCCACCAGTGCTGCGGTGCTTTGCTTTGGTGCTGTCGACGGTCGCGCGCGGGTTGGGCTTCAGCGATGGAAGGTGCTGTGGAGCGGTTCTCGCCCAGAGCCCACTACGGGAGACGCTGCGGCGGCGGTCAACAACATGGATCATCGTGTTGTGGCCCAGACATACCATGTACCTAGCAACAGCGGAACCAAGCTTCCCTCCCAATCGGCCTAGCGTCCGCCTGCTTCAGAATCAGGGTGCAACCTCAATCAGCCGCGACAGGCGAACCTCGAACCCTCCCCAAACCTCTCTCTCCGTCTCTCCCTTCTGTCGGTGTGCGCTGCCGCCGCCGCCGCCGCCTCCGCCGCCCTCTCCTCCTCAGCCTTCCATGTCTCCCGTCGTTGTCCACCGCCCTCTTCCACCGCGGCCACAGCTTGCGCTCTGTGCAGCCCCAAATGACCTCTTCTGCCTCCTCTTGATGATGATTCGATGTCAACAATGCCCCACCCGCCCAGTGCCTCGACATGTGCTCTGATCTCGTGCTGCACTCCACTTTCCCAACTGGGAGAGCAAAACGTCACTGCGCATTCCACTGTGCCTTCTCTTGCAGCACGCAACAGAGACTCTGACACACGGACCACCGCAAGACCTTCCAGAAGGCCGGGGCCGGAATATTGTGCGCTCCGATGTATGAGGCCCGGGCTCAAGCTCGAGCAGAGAGCCAAGTGGGATCCTTACCAATCCGGCCTTTCCCGTCACGTGATACGGACCAGTTGAACGCGTCGACCGTCGTTTGCCTGCGGCTGACTGACCGACCGACGGAGCCAGCCAGACCTCCAGCCCTGTCACTCCGGAACCCATCTGTGAGCTTTCCACCACGACAAGCTTCCATCACGACCCTCTCAACCCCGGCAACGTCAACCATCAAACCACCACAAACCCCGCCCTCGACGACCGATTGAATCCCCTCCACAGCGCCCCGAACAAACCTCCCATCGAAAAGCAACCGCACACTTCCCGCCGATTTCCTTACCCTCGGGGCATCCATCACGATGGCGCTCGACAGCTACTACCAGAACAAGATCGAGGCCATGAAGCTCGAGATCCTCAAGGGTCAAGCAGTCCTCCGCCGCCTCGAAGCCCAAAGAAACGACTACAACTCCCGCGTGAGGCTACTGCGGGAAGAGTTGGGCCTGTTGCAGCAGCCCGGTTCCTACGTCGGCGAGGTCGTCAAGGTCATGAGCACGAAGAAGGTCCTGGTCAAGGTGCATCCCGAAGGCAAATATGGTATGTCACTCGCCATTGACCACGATGCATCCCGCCTACCCATGCTAACTCATCCGCAGTCGTCGACGTCTCCGACAATGTCGACATCACAAAGCTCACCGTCGGCAAGCGGGTAACCCTGCTGTCCGACAGCTACAAGCTCGAGAAGATGCTCCCCTCCTCCGTCGACCCTCTCGTCTCCCTCATGATGGTCGAGAAGGTCCCCGACAGTACGTACGATATGATTGGTGGTCTGGACCAGCAGATCAAGGAAATCAAGGAGGTCATCGAGCTGGGCCTCAAGCACCCCGAGCTTTTCGAGTCGCTCGGTATCGCACAACCAAAGGGCGTCCTGCTCTACGGTCCCCCCGGTACGGGAAAGACGCTGCTCGCCCGTGCCGTCGCCCATCACACCGACTGCAAGTTCATCAGAGTGTCCGGTTCCGAGCTGGTGCAAAAGTACATAGGTGAGGGTAGCCGCATGGTCCGCGAGCTCTTCGTCATGGCCCGTGAGCACGCCCCCTCCATTATCTTCATGGACGAGATCGACTCCATCGGTTCCTCCCGTGTCGAGGGCTCCTCGGGCGGCGACTCGGAAGTCCAGCGCACCATGCTCGAGCTCCTCAACCAGCTCGACGGCTTCGAGCCCACCAAGAACATCAAGGTCATCATGGCCACCAACCGTCTCGACA
The DNA here is from genome assembly GCA_001625285.1 of Colletotrichum incanum. Lineage (NCBI taxonomy): Eukaryota > Fungi > Ascomycota > Sordariomycetes > Glomerellales > Glomerellaceae > Colletotrichum > Colletotrichum incanum. Next base: position 111,984 of record LFIW01002127.1, read on the forward strand.
TCCTCGACCCCGCCCTGCTGCGTCCCGGACGTATCGACCGCAAGATCGAGTTCCCCCCGCCGTCCGTCGAAGCCCGCGCCGACATTCTCCGCATCCACAGCCGCAAGATGAACCTGACGAGAGGCATCAACCTCACAAAGATTGCCGAGAAGATGAACGGCTGCTCCGGCGCCGAGCTCAAGGGTGTCTGCACAGAGGCCGGCATGTACGCCCTTCGCGAGCGCAGAGTCCACGTCACCCAGGAGGACTTTGAGCTCGCCACCGCAAAGATTCTCAACAAGCACGACGACAAGGAGGTGTCGCTCGGCAAGCTCTGGAAGTAAGCGCGCAGAGGGGACGCAGTGCAGTGGAGGAGAGAAAAGAGCGAGAGAGAGAGAGAGAGAGAAACAACGACGACATCTTTACTGGGTTGGCGGGAGTTGGACAGGCAGGCAGGGCGGTGGCGGTGGAAATAGCGTCCGCGCGATTTGCGCGCGCAAGTGGCGCTTGTACGGCTAATTATGTACGACTACATAGACATGGAATCAGCCACAATGACTTGCAAATCTTCTCCCTTCTGCTGTCCCACCGTTGTACGTATGATGATGCGGATTCTGGCTGTCTTCGTCCATGCAGAACAACCAAAAGTTGGGCTCCACATATCAGAGAGTCGATGGTCAGTCGAGTGGCCATGTGGCTGCCCGTCCGTCTCGCCGTCCCCACCACCTCGCCCTTGACTACATGTAGCATGCAAGAGGTGAAGAGACAGACGGCCAGAACCCCATCCATCCCCTCTCACATTGACAGCAAGTTAGTTCGCAATGCTTCCACATAGTGCGGACAGATCACATGAGCATTCTTCGTCGTCATCGTCCTGGACAAACCGAAATCGAAAAGGAAGAGGAAACGAAGACAAGGAGAGAACCAAGTGGCCCGAGAAGCAGCTCACGGGTGTTGTTCAGGCTGCTCTGTGTCTGGACTCCTCCATTCGTCACAGCCATACTCGGCCTTGGAAGATGGGTTGGGGGGGCATGGCATTCAGCGTTTCCCCCTGACACATCGTTCGAAAGAAACAGGAAACCCCCCTTCCGCCCGCCCCGTAGTTCTGCTATCATGCTCTGGTGATGAGCCTCATCACTGATATTGAAGCATGAATAGATCAGACCGAGAAATTAGGACTGCGTATCGGATACCCTCAGGGAAACGACAGCGCTTATGAGCAACGTGGAGAGACTCAGATGAATTGTCGTTCCCGCGAGCGTGTCACACGGCTGAAGTTCATAGGTTATGATTGATTAATTGTACGATAGCAGGGCGCACCTCACGGCATTCAGTCATCGCACACCACATTCAAAGCAAGAAAGAACAGCAATTATGGTCAGCGAGACGCCCGCCAAAGCGGTCATCCCATGCTCTCGTGTTCAGCCATCGTCTCTAATTTACAACCCAAGGATCAACCGTAGTCGGATCCTAACATGCCGGTGCCGTCAGGCACATGTTCGAGGAAACCCATGCATCGTTGATATATGCAACTCAAGATGCCTAAACGCCTGACTTCATGCTCCTGAACCCTAAACCTTGGGCCAGTATATCCGTTATTGCCTGTTACCGTTGAACCCCAAAATGCAAGATGCTTCCCATTACTCGCTGATGCTGGCCACCTTCCGCCATTCATAAGGGTATCGCATTACGATTCCGCACCAGTTCCTCGTTCTCCCGTCCGACCATATCCACCACCTCTGGCCGAGACGCAATTAGTTGTCCCTGATCTGTAAGCTCCCACTTCGAGCTCTTCCACCCTTGTTCGAATTCGAGTTCTTCTCATGTACTCGCCATACATATTCCAGAATTGTCTCATAGCACAAGACGTATTGACGCAGGCTCTGCACCATGCTGAGTCTTTGGTTTCGGAAGTCCTCCACTGTCTTTTGGATGAGGTCCATGGTGTCACTGTCGTCCGCCAACCATGTAGTATCCAATGGAGTCTTGTCAGGTGAGCCTCGTCGCACGTCAGCGCTTTGGCGGCGACTGCCGGGGTTGAAGTCAAACGTCTTCTCGCGAGGAGACGATTCCTCGGATTGCCCGCTCATCTTGATGTCGCCATCCGAATCCCGCTTTCTAACCGGCTTGGTATTCGTCTTTGCAAGTCGCTGACGCTTCAGCATGTCAATGACAGTGTCCACCGTACAGAAGGTACCAGTTCGACCGCATCCTGCCGAGCAGTGAACGAGCATCGGCCTTGCCCTCTGATCCATCTCCGGCTCATCATACCATGCGATAGAGCCAGGCTCGGGTGACGCTCGAGAAGCAGTCACCGACGAGGTGTCGACAGGCCTCGCTGACCGTTGCATGACATTGGCCATCTCCACCAGAGCCAGCAAATGAGACGGTTGGGCAGGAGCACCAAAATCCGGCCAAGATGGGTAATGCAAATGAGTGATCTCACGCATGGGTGCGAACGGGTGTGAGGCGTGAGACAGAGCAAACTTCCGGATGATAACATACGGCGTCTCGCCCTGCGCAGGCATAGGCGAACCAGTGGCGTTCGAACCTTCCAGGGTAGTTGTTGTGTTAGCACGGCGGCGACCAGCTTCAGCAGCTGCTGCCGCAGACGGGGCACTCGATCCCTGGTTGGTGCGGTGCCTATCAAAATCCAGCGAGACTTTCTTCTCCGAAAGCGGCTTCAACTTGATCGAGCCAAAATCTCTGCCTTGCCAGTACGGATGGCACTTGAGCTGACCACCTTCTGACTCGGCAGTCAACATAACAACAACCCGGACGTCCTGTTCCCAAATGACGGACCAGAAGTCCTGCGAGAAGTCAGTGTTCTGTTGATGGGAGTACCATGGGGTTCGTCGTGGAAGCTTACCTCGAAAGTTGCCGGGAGCGGGCCTTGGGTAGCAATGTATCTCTTGTTGCTCCTCGATGCCTTGATATGACTGGCGTTGACGTAGTCGCAAGCGCCGTCTGGCCGGCCTTGCAATTTGACTCGGGCGTGCTCAAAGGGCAGAATATCCTTGTAGCGGTTCTTGCCACCCTTCTCAATACCACAAAGCTGCGGAACGCTTTTGTCCTTCTCACTTCCGCCAAACATGGAGTATGCTGCCTTCATCCGTGACTGCTCTGCCTTTTCGATGTTCAAGAACTTCTCTGACACCTGCTTGCCGTGGTCGCTCGGCTTGGAAGCATCTCTAAGCCAGCGGGGCAATGTTGGCGACTCCAAACCCGAGGGCCGGGCGATGTCCAACTGCCCCACGCCGTCGGCAAGATCCATATTTTGACGAATGTTGGAGAAGAAAGGGTTGGCGTTATTCTGTGTCATTGGCAACATCACACCTCCAATAACTGGTGCGATTCCAGGTCGGTTGCCATCGTTGGCTGCCGCTGGAGAGCTCCCGCTCGTCATGGCGCCATACCCCTCATCCACAAGCTCGGGATACGCATCAGCAAAGGCATTGAAGCCACCCCGCAGGATGTACATGTCGCCGGTGTACCCCTCATTTGTAAACTTCTTCACCATGTTCATACACGAAACGGCGTCACGCTTCTCTGCCGAGTACGCATCGTAGACGACGAGGTGCTTTGTCGACTTCCACTTCGAAAACCGCTCTTCCATCGCCGGATTTTGGAATGTTTTCTGCAGCTTCGTCAAGTTGAAGGTGGCTCGCTTCAATAGTGTCGTCGGAATGCAAAGATTGAGCGCGCCTTCGATCCGGGCTTGCGCATACTGTTGCGAGACTCTCAAATCAAGAAGCAGCAAGTCGCTCTCGGAGCCGTCAGCCTCGATCAAATCTTTCAGTTGCGAAGGTGTTATCAAGGAGGGCCCGCTCTCCATGGTCGGCGGCAGCGTCTCGGCTCGCGGATGGTTTGATCTAACACTGATGGGTGCCGGAGCATCCATCTTGTTCTGCGAAATGGATAGCCTCGGGTGACGGTCTTCGACCTTGGACAATGTTGTTCTACGTTCGAAAGGCGACTCCGATTGCCTCGGTGACTCAAATCTCGGCATGTTTAGATTCAAAATATTGGGTGGTTGTATAGACGCCTCCGAGTTGCGCTTCGAGTCCGACGAGACGTAGGCCGAATCGTGAGAGTTCTGCTGATCAACCTCCATACGACTCATAGGCCGCTCCTTGGCTACTCGGGGTATCGCGAAATCGGAGCCAGTGTCGCTTGCGTGGGTGTTCCACCTTGCCGGGCGAGGGCGAAGCGTCGTGGGATTTGGGGGCGCTTGTGGGAAATGAGAAGACGAGAGGCTGAAGCCCTTGCCGCGATTGAGGTCGGCCTGGCGCTTGAAAGCCTCATAGTCTGGGTTGGCATCGATGGGAACCTGCTTGGGCAGCGCTGCACCGAACGACTTGACGGACGAGGTCGGTGAGCTCCAGTTGTCTCGTGGCATAGCGGACGAATCTCTCGGGTCGACCGATTGTTCAACGACGAGGCCGAAGTAGTTTGGACTCGCCGCTCTCGCTTCCGGCTGCCTCGCAGGAGACAGCTTCTGTGGAGGCATCGACTGGCCAACGGAATAGGGCATCCTGGGAGATGCAGCGGGTGTAGAGGGCTTGGGACTCTTCGCCGCAGGGACTGCGAGTTTGGACTGCGAGTGCGAGTGGCTATGGGAAGATCGCGGGCCAGGCGAAGGCCTGGGAGCCGAATGAGGAGTCTTCATGGTGTAGTGGACGGATGTAGCCCCGTCGTTGCTCCTCTTGTCGAGCATGGTTAGTGTAGGTGTAAGGAGTATGTTTTTGTTGTTGCTGCTGCTGTCGAAGAACAGCCACAGGTACGGATACGCTGCAGGAGAATTGTTCCGACGGCGGCCAAGTGATCAGGCCTTGCACAGTTATAGCGCCATTGCGGTATGGCGTTCTAGCGGGACGGTTTAAGGCAAGGTAGGATAGGGTTCAGACAGATCGGAGGGAAGGGGGAAGGGGGGAGGTAGGGTGTGCGAAAGAGGCTCTTTGAAAGGGGAAGGGCAGCAGTGGGGGGGTCTTTTAGAGAGAAAAGAAGGTTGCGGGGGGGGGACTCTGACGTGACGGCACAAGTGGCGATCTGAACCTGGTATGGACAACCTGGGGGGGGGTGTTGATTGCTTTTGCTGTTGCTCTGTTATATTGTGAGTCCACGGGGAGAGGGGAGAGAGACACGGAGGCGGCTAGAGAGTGCAAAAGGAGAGAGAGGGAGTCTCTTGGGACGCGGGAGGGACTGGGGGGCGTGTCGAGGATGATGAACTGGGCTGAGCTGACTGGGGCCGGGCAGAGTGGTGGCGCTGGGCGTCCCGAGATTCAGATGTCAAGTTTTGTATGGGAAACGAAGGCGCCTCGGGTTGAAAAGCGTAGCGCGCGGCGCAATTTAGCAGCGGGAAGAAGACCAGGTCAAGCAGAAGACTGTGACCATGAGAGTCCAAGGAAACGGGCAGATGGACGGTGGGGACAATCGAAGAATAAAAGACCGACGGGAGGGAAAAAAGGAGCACCTGCTGGGTCTGAGGGGGCGTATGGTGGGAAAGACAAGACAAGGCGAGCAGAGCAGGTTGACGAGGGGAGAAAAAAAAGGGTCCAGGCCTGCGAGGACGATGGAAGGGTGAAGGGTGGTTCACCCCTGGCGGTAAGGAGGGATCATTGGGTGTGGGTGCAAGCATGGAACAGGTGTGGTGTGTTACGGGCTGTTCTCTTCTAGCATTCTTCTCTGGCTATCTTCTGAACTTTTGGTTCGGGGTCGGTTGACACTGCTTGTACAATGAGGTTGACATTCAGGGGCAGGCGGTACGAGATGCTTCTCTCCGGTGTTTTGCTGTGATGGTGGTGTGGGCAGCGGTTTTTACAAAACGATGATCGCTAAATCCTTAACAGGCAGTGGAAGGTGGTGGTGGCGGCGGCGGCGGCGGCGAATGGGTCTCGTCTCAGTCTCTGAGATCTGAGAACTGAAAAGGGCGGTGGTGAGCAGCTCAGTAACGGATTGTAGCTGGAATGTCCCGTCCCAAGTGGTTGGTGAGATGGACCGTAACCGGTGGAAAACATGGACATGTTGCGATAACACCCAGGGCCCACCGGCCAAACAAGACGCAATAGAAACGGTCCTGACATCCGTACAGTTGCGCCGGCCCCAGAAGCCAAACAATGCTAACGACACGGCGTGCTAGGGGCGGGCGGGCAGAACAGAGCAGCGCGAGAGCAAGGCGCCGAGTGGAGGAGGAAAGGACAGAGAAGAGGGTGTCATGTCCGATGAGGTCGTGTGTCGTCCAAGGCGGGAATGATCGGCGCGTCGGGGGTTCGTCGGCGGAGACCCTGACCTCAGACCTGTGCCAATCTCTGGGACTCGATGCGGCACGCTGTTCGAGGCTGGTGAGCATACGGTGCCAGATGCGCGGTGCTGACTGTACCATGACAAAGTCCTTCCTCGGGACGTCCGCTAATTACACGCTGTTTTGCCTATCAATCGAGGGACAGAGACACGGTACAATGTCCCCCGAGGTCAGGCACAGCAACAGACTCATTCGCACACTGTCTGAGCCCGACATGCCATTCTCACAGGGCTCCTCTGCCGTCCACTTCGTCATAGGATGGGGGCGCTCCTTTGACGGGGTCGCATCGTGCCCTCTGACTGGCCACGTTCTCGGCTGTGCGTTCCCCAGAGATGAGATATGGCGCAAAGCTGAATGTCCATTTTGTATCGCATTTGTACCCTTTCTGCTTCTGCTCTTGAACCGCGTCGTCGGAGCCATTTCAAACAATGGACAAGTCCGAGTCCTCGCCTCCGACAATGAGGGGCTGGAAACATTGATTCTCCAGTCGGATCGTCAGGTTGAGTGCAGAAATGACACGATCAAAAGCAGCGTCAGATAGAAATACAGATACTAATTAGCGGGCAAGCGCCGGTTGACTGGAGCCAACTGCCAACAGGGACTTGTAGGAACCCAATTCGCACGACCGGATATCCCCATATGAACGAAGCACACGCACACACCTAGACCATGGACGGTACTACGGTATATCTACGCCCACGACGAGACAGGGACAGGGCAAGCCCCCAAGACCCGTGGGAAAGCAGGGCACACACGCACCAAGCGTGCACGCCAAAGCTCATGATTCTTGTGGTTGAGACATGCGACAGGATTGTGGTGGTCTGGTTATTAGCAAGCATCATCCTCTTTCGGTCTCCCTGTATCTCCTTCCCCCCTTTCCTTCTCCAACAACTTGAACTTTTGAACTCTCGTGAATGGGTGGGTGGCCTTTGCTGGATCGCTCGCAAGCCCAGGAGCCAAAGCGCTGCTGTCGAGGGTTTAAACCCACACAAAGAAGAATTGGGGGAAGAGAGCAGGAAAAAAAAAGATACCTCCCCTGTACCTTACCTTAGCTCTTTCTCACATCTCACTCTCTATTGGAGAAGTGGGGTTTGCATTGGTGCAGACGTCATAGGGCCCATGTCGATTATCAATCTAGCATCATCATCCCAACTGTGGGCGAGTCTGGACCCCTTTTCGACGCCGGCTGCCAGCCAATCGCGCGTGCGCGTCCCCATTTGGTGTGGAAGCATTGGTCGCAGCGACGTGTCTCCCTCACTGATATGCCCTCTCACTCGCGCTCACCTGTCACCACTCGTATGGCCTTCACTCACTCATCGCCCTTCAGGTAACCAAACCACTAGCGAAGCTATCATTGTGTCGCAACTCCTGGTCCATTCAGCTTCCTTGGTTCGCTCCTATCTATTCGAGTTGAAAATAGGCAGGCTCTCTCAGCTCAGGTGTCATGCACTTACACTGACACTGACAGCAGGCAGCAAGGTTGGAGCTGACAATATTTCTCCAAGTCGTGCTTCTGCACACCCCCCCTCCCCTTGTGAGCGGACTTACTTTCGGGAATGACGTAGTCTAGCATTGCGAACGGTCAGGTACCCGCCGTCCATTTCAGCTGACATTCTCGGCCGGGGCTCCTGGGCAGCAAAGCGACCGCAAGAGAGAGAACCGGGCAGCTCACAAAGTATACCAGATGGAGACCTTGGGGAAGCTTTTTGGAGTTGCGTGGTGCAGTCCCATGCACTTTGAACTCTGGGTGTCATGCTCGAAGGCCTAGAACTATTCCATCAACTCTGTCCGAGTCGTGCGCCAGACGATGAGCCGCCGACAGAGAAGTCGAAACCTGCAACGCAACCTGATTTCCACGATTCCATCGAGAACCTGACCCCAATCCCGGGGCGCAGGCGTTCAACAGGAGGCATCATGCCGGAATGTCACCAATGAGGAGTTAGTAGCAGCACACACCCTTGGGTCTTATCCAGTTCTCCCGTCGACTGCTAACAACACGAAGAAGGGACGACTACAACCAGTCCAATTTGAAACCTAGGCAGACGCGGCCACCTGGGGGGAAGTGGAAAGCTGGCTGTGGAAGATTGATGGACATTTTCCCTTCGGCGCAGCCGCCAACTTCGTTCCAAGTTTTCCAAGTTGTTGTCAAGCCATTGTTGGCATGCCAGATCTTACTCGGTATGCTAAGACACAGAGGAGAAGTCGAGCGAGATTCGAGGCGTGGACATTGTGTACTCTGTACCGAATTCTCGCGGTCGGGAGCCCGGCAGGTGCTGTTTGCTGCTGCGTGCTGGGCGTGTGCCTTCCCATCCATGGATGCAATGGAAGATGTGGAAATTGGCAACCCGCGCACCTTCCATGTTGACAGGAAACGGAATTTCCGTGGAAGGAACCAGACGAGAAATGCCCCAGCACGTGAGGTCGTCGGTCTCGCGGGTCTTGGCCGGCCCCATCCAGTCTCTTTCTCCAGAATCCCGTACAACACGACAGCAGTGTGTACCTAAGAATGGCAAAGTCACGACCTTCCTCGCCGCCCCCTCTTCAGCTCCGATGCGGGCTTGACCTTCTCATTTCCAAGTTCCAGGTTCCATTCCGGGCAAATTGCATTGAGCCGCCCCCGTCTTCACGTCCCGTCCATCCATCCCCGTGGTATCCAAGTCCACCACGTACGTCTTCTCCAAGTTTTCCATTCTTGGCCGTGCCTCCTCTTTCGCTGCAAAGCCGAAATGCTGAAATGTGAAGCCGATGCGAATTCATCATGGGAAATTACCCACCCATCCGTTGTCGCATTTTGCATCTTTTGCATTCTCGAATGTTTCCCATCCCTTCTCCCCGTCTGCGCCCACATCCTCTCTCTCCCGTCGTCCTACAACAGCCACCAAACACGACTTGATCTCCATCCCACACACACACACACACACATCTCGTTCGTCCGTCTGTCCGTCTGCCCATCCATTCTTTCGAGCTTCTGCCCACTCCTCCCACTTCCAGCCAGTGGATTTCTTTCGGCGTAGCGCAGTTGTGCCTGTCACAACCACCCCAGCTCATTTCGCATCCCCCCCAGCACACACACACACACACACCCCTATCCCATCCAACCGGCATTGACAGCCGCCTTGTTTTTAGTTTTTCCTTCACCGACACGAACAGGACCGGTTTGTTTTTCCAGGGAAATAACCACCTCCATTAATCGCTAGCGTTCGCCCAGCATTGCAAGCGTCCCGCTGACCGTTCTGATGCCATCACTCCCTGCAACCTGGGACAGCACGCGCGAAAACAGGGGACTAGCATATTTGTCGGACGTGGCTCCGTCCCATCTCGCACAGCCGCGTCCGTGGCTCATAGGCTATGGCAGAAGTGGTAGCAGCAGCATCAGCTGGGTGTCGACACTACACAGATCTCACAAATGATGCATCCAACCGGTTCACGTATCGCGGCAAACCTATCAGGGTCCTGGCGTCCCCGCTGCCACCATAACGACTGAGGACGGTACCCTCATCAAATCATAACACCAACACCGGCCGGTAGCCCCTCCTTCACTCGACTAATCGGCAACAATTTAGATGGTGAAGGAGGTCCGCGGAAGTCCCGCACTCCCCCTTCGCCGTGAGGGCCGGTTCCCGCGGCTGCCTGGGGTCCTTTGAACTGCCTTGCCCGGACCTCCTTTCTGCCTCCGCTAACGCCGTACGCCATCGTAGTCAATGACTTGACATTCTGAGTCCGCTGACGCACTCGTCAGGCGCCAACTCGGAGCGTTGCTCACCTTACTCGCACAGCCGCCCGCCACCCTACTAGCCTCCGTCCTGACAGACCAGTCCGGCCTGGAGTCGTAAGTTGCTGAGATGGTGTCAACGTCTCCGACTTGCCTCGACCCCTCTGTCGTGCGATCAAAAAGACGCCGTCCCGCCAGTGACATGCTCTCCTCATTCGCTAAGTGCATGCTGCATCGCGCCCATTTTCGGGGCTGCATAGCGCCTGGCCAAGGTCACTCGAGTCTCAGTCTGCCCTGCAGGGTTCTTGGTTCGCCGAGTCGAGCTGTTCAGCTGTTCAACAGCGTTGGCACAGGGAAGTTGATGGACAAACATGGTGGCCGCTTTAACACACTCAGGCGTGCGGATACTATTCGTCAGGTGCTATCCGTCCGCTCGGGACGTCGAAACATTCTGCAAGCCTGGGTGGTTTTTTCCAGTAAGCCCGACTCCCACACGAGCGGGCTCAAACACCATGGACCCTTCTTTTTCCTCTATGTCTGCCGCTGCTACTACTACGGACACCTACCTATCCGCAATTTGTCCACATAGATGGCTTATTGTTTCGTCATACATCCAACACCGTCCATCTCCCTTGAGCCCTGCGACCCCCCTTTTCTCTTCAGCGCAATCTTTGTACTACCACTAAGGTTTTCCGTTCTGCTGGCGTCGGTCCCGTAATCCCAACGTCATCACTCTGAGCACCGCCGCAGCCTTTCTTTGGAGAGCAACATCCGCCCCAAGGGCGCGTTGACTCGAGTCTCTCGATTGGCAGTCAAACACCACCAAATCCACGTCGCCTTTGTCTCAAGTGAGACGGACCACGCGCCGTCGTCTGTCGGTTGCTTCAACCCACCACGCCACGTTTTGCTAGCCTCTGCAGTGCTTAGCGGCGACCTGCTCTCGTCCGCCCATTCGGCGCGCACGCGTATCGTCGATCCTGTTAATCGGCAAAACAAGCGAGTTTTCGAAACTCGACTTCTTGCTCCGATCCTTCATCCATCAGAAGAGATGGCAAACTCAACAGCTCAACTCAGCCGGGCCACATTGGCTCACCTTACAGCGCAAACGTTGAACCCTTTCCCCTCTCCCCCGCACCGCTCGTCTCACCACAGCACCTATCGCAACCCCCTTGGGCTCATCAAATGGTGCACGCTGCTGGGCCTTTGCCCACATCTCTCCAGGGAAGACCGTTCTAGGACACACACCGAAACTTGCAACGCCAGCGTCTATTGCGATCTAGAACACTTTTCGTATCCACCGATCTCCACCACTCAAGCCGACGCAGCACCTTTGGGGCAGGGTCCTGATCACTGTTTTTTCTGCCCGCTCATCTCAAGCCCAGTCGGCGGGCAGTCAATCCGGGGGGTTGTCTCCGGTTTGGTCGCGCGCCCGCTGTCCTCGGCACTAAGTACGTACTGGCGACATCAGTTTCTCCGGGCCGGGCCTGGGGATGAATCGGACGGGAGCATCCAAACTGCGTCAACCGGGATATTGTATGTACGGAGTAACACTCGAACCGAGTCAATCAAGTGTCTCGCCTCATGTTTTGTCCATACATTTGCTTTTCGACCTGTCTTTGATCCAGCAATGTTGAACTTTGTCGAGGGCATCGTCACAATCTCACCAACCATCATTTGACGGAGACAACTCCGCCAGGAGAGCTCCGCTAGAGCTGATTCTTGTTGAGCACTTGCCAGGATGAGCTATCTCTAGGTACCGAGGCCTCAAGTGAGGATTGACTGCGAAAGCATGGTCAACCAAGCAGGGATACCACATGGTGAATACCACATCACTTTGCCCCTGTCCGATGAAGTCAACAGAGTCAAGACGGATCGGGTTCAACATCAAGCATCACCGGACCGACATTGACACATTTCAGCCTCACTCATTTACTATTGTTCCATGTTCCTTCCGTTTGGCACCGTTGGAGCGTTAAAGAGTCGGCTATGCAAGTAAGTCATGGGCCAGGTGGAAAGAACCCACCAGAAGTGGATGAAGGCTACATCGGATGAGACATGGGGTCCTTCCATGGTCAATCATTAATGCTCATGACACGCTGAGAGTTCGGCGTGCCCGTTGGCATTGTAAACACCTCCCCCGGAATTCCTGAAAATAGCCATGAATGGATGAGCCTTTGGTCGGACGGTCTATGATGTCAGCGACTCTTCTCGTCGATTTTAGATTGAGTACGTCTAAGTTGTGTTTGTTGACCAGGGGGGCGCGTGAACAATCATGTGACAGGCTCATGTGAGTCTCGCACGGAGATGTAACAACCCCCCCCCCCCTTCTCCTTGCCAATCACAAGAAGTGACTGAGACGTCGGGATTACAGCGGGCCCGACTGGTTCGCGGAGTCCTTGCTCCAAGGTCTCTCTGTCAACAGATTGTCCAGGTTGCCAACTTCGCCGAGGATCGCCGATGTCGCCGCCGGTGAAGGCGGTTCACGGCAGGGTTTCCAACTTGGAAATGGAGAGATTCGTTTGTCATGGGACGGTCCGATCTTGTTTTGATGGACATTCGAGCGTGCCCTTGTGTTTCGAGAAGTTTCGTGCTTGGGGTGAGGCAAGTGTAAGTGGTGGTCTCGTGTAAATCACCCCAAGGTCGATTATCAGCACCAGCGATACCAGGCGGGCTTGACATCAATCAACACCAGAGGCACCGCGGTGCTCGATTGAAGGAGGTAAGTTTCGGGTATGAAAGATAGTGGAGCGCGTCGACCGGGAGGTTTTCGACAAGGAGACTGTGCGAGTTGTTTAGACGGAAGCTTGTTGGTGAGGACTCCAGGCTCGGCTTGGCATGAAGCTGCGACGTCAGATTGCGCCTGGCTTGCCCAACCAACCCGCCTATTTGTCTCGCCGTTTAGTAGCGGTTCCTTTCGTAGTAATGATGGAGTGTACTGTTTCCCAAGTCGCTATGGCGGTGTTCCACGAAGATGGGCTCAAGGGTGACAGCTCTCTTCGTCGCCCATGTCTTTTCGATGTCCTCTACCGCTAAATTGTCAGAGTGAGGCCACTTGCTTTGCCATGCAGTGAGGTTTCCGAGTTGCCTTGGAAGGAACAGAGCCAGACGCTTTAGCACAGTAGTCAGGCCACCTGGAGGAACTTCTATACAACGACCAATAAGGCTCAGTAACAACTCTCCCCCCAGCATTACAAGAAAATATACTGCAATGGCTTTCGATATGCGGGCTCCGTAGTAAAGCTGTGAGACAATGACTGCCCGGAAGTTGACAGGCGGTTGCCTTGCCGAAGCGAAGCAAGCCCACAGGGTTTCACTGCCAAATGATATTCCGTACCAGCTTGATTGTTGTGCGATTATGTACACCTGAGTACATCCCTGGATACATGGCAGAAGATGGAGGACGATGCTCAAGAACTAGGATATTTGAACGAGGGTATTCAGCTAGCTGGGTCGCCATCCCATGGGGGAGTATGGTTGTATCGGCATACCAGTTGTGCCAAAGAAGGAGGAAGAGTTTATGATACAATCAACCTCTTGGAAGAAACTCAGCAAATTACAATCGCCAGTGGACCAGGAGTTTTCTTTTGATCCGACCAGGCTGTCTTTTTGTGGCATGTTTCACGGGCTTCTTGCTCAGGGACGGAGATCCAGCAGCGGTATCGGCTGGCGACTTCCCCTCGATTCGACGACACGTCTGAGTCTATAGAGATCAATGTACAGATTCATTCAACACCATGGGTAGATCCTACCACAGCAGTGTACATAGTTCCCTGTTCTCGCCAGCATGGTAAACTGTGTTGGTATACGTCCTGCTGGGCACATATGTATCCATCGATCAAAGGGAGGCTTTTGTGACCCTGCCTTGTATTGCTCCAAGACTTGAGCTGAATTTTGTTTCTGCCGGAATTTTCTCCGGTTCGTACTTGCAGAGCGACGGCGATGCTGTTTTCGAGATGTTGATGGTGTCGTCATTCAGAAGGATAAGGATAGAGGCCGGCCGCTCAACGTGGCTCGGTTTACCTGGACCCCTGAGCTATCCTAGCGATAAGAAAACTACAGCAAACGTTCTGTGCTGGCTATTTCAGTTTCCTGCTAAAGAGAACGAGGCACATGTGTTGCCGTGTCTTCACATCTCGTGCCCATGTCACTCATGCTAAATCTCCCGCGAAGGGACATAAGAGAGAACTCTGATACCATGAGGCTTGTCTGAACTTCGCTAGTCCTTCATGGTAAGGTGTTATTGGCGAATATAAGAAGGCAAGAGACAGAGTGCCTTCCAAATATGGCCTCGAGATTGCTTTCCTCGACAGTGATGGCGCCTTCTCGATGAGAATTTTGCTCCTTCCCTACCTGACTGGCCGTACTTTCCATAGTTGAAGTGAAGAGGGAAACCAAGCCCCACCCCATTCACATATCTAAGGCGTCGTAGAGGATCAAGACTTGCTTCCTCCTTTCACTTCGACAAAAAAAAGGCCCGCCTCTTTCGCGATACAAGAAAGTTGGGAAGGTTTGAAGAACATCAAGGTTTCAACTGACAACTCTGTCAGCAATGCAACGCAGAACTCTGAAGAAGATCGAACCGAGTTTGAAGTGGCAGACGGACTGATTGCAAGCTTTGAAGAATGTCTCGGCCCCTCCTTGAACCCTTCGGCAGACTTTCTGATGTGCGAGGAGCTTCAATCGGTCGGTAAGAAGGCAATCCCGAAATTTCACACTCATTTCATGCCTGATCTTGGTGGCCTCAGTCTCATGGCACACCAAGTCAATGGCGCAGTCAGCATCTTACTTCGTGTCCTGCAAACTCCACGCGAGTGGAAGCAGCATTGGCCCAAAGCTAGCCTTAGGGTCTGGAGGAAACGTATCACCACCAAGGGAAAAGATCCGTGCCGCGTTGTTCTTATTACGACTTATAACGCTTGGCAGGCGAGGTCCGTCCAGGAAAAGGCAATGATCTCCTTGTTCAACCAGCAGGGTCGGTTGTTCGAGATTCTAGTCAACGACGATGCTCAGCGCATCAAGGACACGTCAGGGAGATGGTATCTAGGAGCGTTTATGGTTCAAGCTCGTATGAAGTTAGTCATCACGGCGACTCCATGCATGAATTCTCTCAAGGTGAGACTCCCATACCCAAGATACAGGCCCATGACACTTACATTATTCGACAGGAATACATAGCGTTTGCGGCTATGATCTGGAAGACGCGAGAAGGTCAGTTGATCGACGAGGAGAAAGACATGATCGAAGTTATTCGATACCAAGGCTACGATTCATTCGCGAATACACTCAGCAGAGTCAGTGAACTCCCAGGACACAGCACCAAGATCTGCAGGAGTTTGGTGGTGATGCCTACAGTTGTGAAGGCCATCATCAACTCCAACAGAGAAACGTCCTGGGAGTCGGAGTTCCAAGTGTTCAGCTCTTCCGCCATGCTTCTTCACGCAGTGAGCTCTATGATATACCGACACGAGGGTCAAAAAGGACCAGTGAGCCTCACACCTGCCCTCCCATGGATCAGATCATCATCTGTGGCCCTCTCGTTCGAGCCTCATCTCAAGCGCCGCGCTCAGGAACACCTTCTTCGGTATAAGACGTAAGTTTTCCCTCCCATTACAGTGACGTTCATCTGGAAATGGCTAAGTTACCCCGCAGAGACCTGAACGATCCTTCTGATCGCCGCATTTCAGCCTTGGGGCTACTGCTCAAGAGCAGCCCCTAAACCCAAGAGCTTTTATGGACCATCCTACAGAAGGTTCTGCCTTCTGCGAAGAACCCCAAACCAAAAATTATGGTCACATTGGCGTCTCCAATACTTGCGTTCGTTACTGAGCAGGTGCTTCGGGCCCTGCGAATTCCAACAGCGGTGCGGTATGGCAACATGCACACCAACACAGACACCGAAGTAATTGCAAGCGTTCGGTCAAGCAAACCCGACTCTGTCGTGGTCTTGCTGCAGATGTACACCACTCGTCGAGAGAGCATCAACTTGGACGGCCCAGCACTGCATGTCATGGTTTTTGAACCTGCTTGGAACGGTCCAATCGAGGACCAGACGATTCATCGAGTGCACAGGGTAAGTATGTTTCGATCGAAGAAGATGTCAGTGCTAACAAGATCATCAGGCTAGCACCGATCACCCAATCAGCGTGACAAGAACCTACACGAAGAACTCGTTCCACGAATACCTGCATTACAAGCAGCTGGTGAAGCGTGGCCGAGGCCAAGAAAAGTGATTCTCCGAGAGTCAGGCCCCCGCGTACATAAGTGCTGTGCGCTTTGTGGCACTCGAAGTGGAGAAGGAAGCCGAATCCCAAATTGCGCAGCATGTCATCAAATCTCGATCGATTGGCATCGTCAATGACTATTCGGAAAAGAGAAAGACGCCTCACAGCTACGCTTCGCCTTCAAATAAGGGTAAGCGAGTGAGGTTCCGTGGGGAAGCTGATTCGAAGATACCGGCCCAGTCAGACGCCAACCACAACGCGCAGCAACAAGTAGTCACAGAGCAGCATTATAGCATGGGTTTTCTGTCTTTCAGTGCAAACTTCAACAGGCTTGAAACGATGGAGCAGTTTGCCAACCGATACCAGGGCCTCAGCGTGGCGGAAGGCTTGTCTTACTCTTCAAAGCGCGACTCGCTGAGAAGGCTTGTGACAATGAGCTTACAGCAGTTCACTACTGAGAAGAACTACTGAGAAAAATGCGGGAGCAGTTCCTCGGACTACCACGTATTGCAATAGAACAGGGGTGGCGGGTGGGCAATGGACGGGGGATTCCAACTAGTGGACGAGATGCGCAGTGTGAATCGAACGCGATTATTAGTACATTCTGGTTAAATTTATCAAAGCCGTCTCCACAGAACAAGAGTTGTCAATCAAAACTATGAATAAATTTGTAAGAGACATCGATATGCCGAAACATCGATGAACAGACTTAGCCATGGAGCCAGGAAAACTGTAAACAACTGGAGGGATTGATGTTGTGATTTGGTTCGAAATGCTTACCTGCAGTCGACAACTTTCAAAGTCTTCGAGACGAGCAGCGGGAAGTGGTGATCGAGGATCAGTTTCTAGGAGTTCTGCTCATATTACAGGAAGAGAAGGTTCCTCCTTGGCAATTCCGACGACGACCGAGAGGTTGGTTCTCCTTCAAAACTTCCATGAGTCAGAGTGGTATTTCCGTACTGTTTTCGACTGCGCGAAAGACTTTGGTATTAAAAGCATGTGGATTAGATAAATTGATTGATCACGTCTAGCTGTGTCGAGAACAACGCCCACGCAATCCCGTTGCAAGATGATTAAAACCAACATAAGTACCACTAGGAGACAGTGACCAGCTATCGAGAGTTACGCTGTCCAAAACCAGTGGGTGGATTTTTTAGTTTGTAAGACATAACTTCTCTTCTGCACTTCTCCTCTGGTATAACCACTCACCATTTTTCGCCATTTCTATACTTTCATTTAGAAGCGGATGATTGGTGACCGTGGGAATATATTAACAATTGAAGCCGGCGGCTCTGTGTTGCTTGGATGATATCGTGGACTTGTATCAGTCACCAATCCCAGTCATAGCACGCGAAGGGAACGATGCTGGGAGAGTACGCACATGCCTAGTGACATATCATTGTTTCTTATAGAACAGAGAGACTTTGTCGCTAGTCGTACTTTGACTGACTTCTAAATCACTTTGATCATGTTGCCCTGACTTGTACATCAAACAAATGCTATCTCGGGCCTCGTTCCCATAAGACATGGCTGGACAGCGTACGTCTTCTAACGCGGGCGCTTCGGTGGTCTAAATAAGACATGGAAGCTATTGTGCCGAAGCCATCGGAGACCACATGGCACCCGACGTACCGTGGTGGCTGTGAATGACGAATTTCCCCTAAGCGGATCGTGAGGCTAGAATGTTCGTGTGTTAGTCCACCAGCACACCCCGGACACGGCCATGTCGGATCGATATGCAGTATGCCTGGCTAAGAGACGCCCAGCCGTTGAAACTACCACGAGCCGGACGGCCGTGGGTTTGGGCGAGGGGAAGGTTGGTCCGGAGGGCGCCACAGCCGCTTGGGAGTGTCCGTGGCGGCCGGTGGTGGTTGTCCACGGGGCCGGGCCTTCCACGTGACGGAAGTCGCATCATCGCTAGATAATGACGCCAACGCCTTGCCTATTTAGGCTTGGTCTGCGATCCTGCACCAGAATCCTTGGATCCGGGACCTCGAAGGGCCGGGCATTTGGAGAAGCTACGGGAAACGACTGGGCTTGTAGAAGCCATGGGCTGCAGGATGACAAGAATACACAAGCAATCAAACTTGAGAGATGTCGATTTGAGTAAGCAGAAAAGGACAGTGTCGACCCGGTTCTTCCGCCGCCCTTTTGGATAAGTCCCTTATCCAAAGGGCGATGTATGGAGATAGTGGGACGCCAAAGATGCTGGCTTCGCAGAAGAGGGAAATACGCTAGTGCAGATTAGTGGGCGATGCACTGTTTGTCATACCTGCAGATCCTGAGCAATGGCGCAAATGCTCGGTCAGCAGGGCAGGATGGGGACGGGAAGCGTGAATGGCACAGTGAAGATGGGAAACTGGAAGCTTCCGTCATTAGAGCACGTCGGAGGTGGGGTTTTGTGTGTGACCTTGGGCTTCCCATCCTTCCGCCCTTCCAACACGAGCTCAGCCCAGCCTAGGCCAGTCGAAGCCCAGTCGAAGCCCACCCAGCCATCGCAACCGCACTTGCGCCCGCACCTGCACTAACTCCCACTGCGACCTGCACTCCGCGCCCAGCGGCCAGCCATGATTACGACTGACTCCCTGTCTTTGACTTCCATGGTTGCAAACCTCCCGGATTCCCATCGCTACATCCCGCACCGTTCGTCCTTTTACATGGCAGACGTCCTGTTCCAACCTCCTCGGTTCTGCCTTATACCCTGTTGTTTTATTTCTTGGGCTCAAGTCTAAGAGCGTCGTTTCTCACAACATATTTGGTTGTTGTTATTACCAGCGGCCGCCAGGAACACATTCGCTTGTCGGTGCTTTTCCCATCCAGGCTTCAGTCTCTTTTGCCGATCCACTTTGTTTGGCCGACGCAGCGAGTCTACTTCATAACAAGGACTGCCACCACCACAACAACACTCACACAAGACCGTGTCACTCAACAAGATTGAAACCCAGTCTGCTATAAGGCCCCTGAAGCCCCTACGAGTACAACCATCGTTCCGCATCTCGTCGAACATTGCTATCGTCTGCATTCACGACCGCGAAACTACAACCGCTCGAACCCCGAAACAACCAAGCCAGGCACGCCGCCGACATGCGTCGCCCTTCGGCAGACCTCACCGACCCTTCGCGCAACCTAGAGGAGTCAGTCGGCTCGCCGTCCTCAACCATGGAAGCAGCAGATGTCGACTTGTCCATGCCCCCGACCTCCGACGAGGAGATAGACGATGCTGATGATGGCCGCATCTTCACCCCGCCTCCGCACATCGCCGCCCGGTTTTACCGTCCGTCTCAGGCTCGTCGCAAGGACTCAGCCGCTTCGTCACGCCGCAACTCCATCTCCTCTGCCCACTCCCGCTGCTCCTCGACCCAGACCTTCACCCGCCATGGCGCCCCTCAGAGCAAGCAAATCGCACAGCACCTCCGGCGCACGTCCTTCCTCGAAGACCGAAAAGCACGCCTCGCGGACCGAGCTGCCCATGCCGAAAAGGTTCGTCTGAGAGCCGCCATGGCCAAAGCCACCCACCGCGATACCTCCCTCTCCGAAGAACGAGCCCTCGCCGCCCAGCAAGCCCGCGAGCGGAACCTGGCCGAAATTGTTGCCTCTTGTGCTGAGGAGGTCAAGAGGGCCAAGGCCGTGGCAGAGACCATGAAGGATAAGAGGGAACGCGAGCTGGTCAAGCTCCGCATACAGATGGAGGAGCGTCTGGCCGAGGCCGAACGCCGGAGAGAGGAGCTAAAGAACCGTAATGCTACCAAGAGGGCGCGAGGTCAGAGTTTAATGTCGCGGAAGCCAACCGAGACGTCCTCCAACGCGACCGAGAGTGATGCTCCGGTGCTGAGTGAGCACGACGCCGCCGCAAGGCTGCAATGGTGGTGGAAGAGCCGCATGAGGAAGAGGGCCGTCGCCGAGTTCTCCGAGCTGGGGCTCACTATTGACGGCGTGCGGGACACGTCCTTTGACGAGGTCCTGGAGCTCTTGGGTCAGGAGAAGGTCCTCGTACGCACCGCCCGTATTCTGCGGATCTGTGGTTTGCAGGAGGGCGAGACGGGGTCGGTCGATGAGATGGCCGCCGTTCGTACATTTCTCAGCGCTTTTCTCATTTTGGGCCATCCCACGCAGGTCCTGAGCAACAAGGACGGCACCGGGGATAGGGAACAGGTTGGATTGTTACAACCTCAACCGTTGCCCCGTAATGACCTTGCTAATCCCCAGCTGCAGGACCTCGTGACGAAAGCCCGAGATCTCCTAATATCTTTCGAGAACATCATGTCGCGCTTGACTGCTGCCAACAACTACACTCCTCCGCCAACTCTGCGGAGTGCTCTGCCCGAAATTTACGCCACTTTCTACAACGCATTCCTTGCCTGGAAGTCCCGCGATTCAGAGTCCCTCGTGCAGCTTATGCTCTTACAGTTTGTCGAACTGGACATGATATTGCAGACAGTCCAGGAAAGCACCGACGACGCTGCCGTCGAGCAATATCGAGAGAGTATCAAGAGCAACCAAGTTCAGCTCATTGTGCGGATCAAGAAGCTCGCCGGCCAAGAGAGGGGTAAGAAGATGATTGCGGACGCCGTCCGCAAAGCACGGAAGGCACGGGCAGCGAAGAAACCTACCGGTGACATGAAGCCCCGCGTCGCCGAGAACGCTCCTGGGGAGGCTTCTGCCACTGCCGAGAGTCTCGTGTCCCCCGAGTCACAGACTCTGACGCCGCCGCCAACACCGGCCAAGGGACATACGAAGCCGCAGCCTATTGAGATCAAACCTGGTTTCAGTGGCTTGCTGCCTGACAACAGAATCGTGGTTCATGAGCTGGCCATCAACCGAGAGTACCGCATTCCTGCCAGCGAGTACCGGGAGCACCGTACTGCCCTTCAGATACCCCTATTCGCAGGCATGCGGGCGAACATGGAAGAAGACAACCTTGACGCCAGCTTCGGATATTTCATCATCATGATGAGGTACTTCAAGGACAACCTACAACGGCTGGTGAAGGCAGGCGCCTACATGCACAACACAATAGGCGAGATATTGGACACGGAGGTGGCCGAGCGCCAGTTCCAGATGGGAAGTTTCTCTTACGAGAAGTTCTTTGTCTCCATGGCGTCTCTTCTGCCCAAGTTGTGTGCACCTTTCCGCGATGACGAGGTCAAGGACTTGGTCGACAATAAGCTTCAGAACGGAAGCTTGGTCGATCGGGTCGAGGCGTTGACAGAGTTTGTCGATTTGATGCTTTGCGACTACGTCAACTACATGTTTTCCACTGCAGCGCCGCAGCTTATCGAGTCTGCTCCCGAGTACGAGAAAAGGAGGTTCGCTACTGCCTTGGAGAATGGCCAACACGGGTTGGACGCTGCAGAGGCTGCGTGGCGAGCGGCACGCTCCAAGGTTCTGGCCGAGGCCCGTAAACGAGACCCCGAGGGTATCAACCACCCAAAGTCCCGGCCAACAGACGACAAGATTTACGCACAGCTGCTTGTTGACTGTTTTACTCAGCCAGCACCCATCGCTATTGATACAGTACCCGAGATGCTGGGCCTGGACTACAAGCGGATGATGCGTTTGTCCCTGGCCTCTCAGCGAATCGTCACGACGGGAGCCATCTTGCTACAATGCAAGAATCTCCTTAAGCGGGACGTGCGCACGCCATGGAAGACAGAGGCAACGCGCATCACAGCGGTTCTCGAAGCGGACCACGACAGCATGGGTTCAATCGTGCAGGGTGTCATGGCGGCTCTCGAAGGCGGTCGGTCGATGCCAGCTGCGACCAAGACGCACCTGAAGGCGTTGGTTACCAAGGTGTTGAACGCAAGCCAAGACTCGATGAAGAAGAGCGTTGAACCGACGGAGCCGGTGTTGCGACTTCTCCTGGCCCGACTCCGAGGCCACATGAATGCCAGACTGACGGCAGGATCCGCCAAGGAGAAACTCAACGCGGCGACGACGGCGCATGAGAAGCTGGCCGGGCTGGGCCTGGCCGAATTTGCGGTGCAGGTTCGGGAGATGCTGGATGAGATATCCAAGGTCGGGGCCGTGGACAGAGCGGCTCACGGATTGTGGTGGAACGAGGTGGCGGCCAAGGTGGCAGCGGAAGGCGAGGCAGGTAACGGAAGCCCGTCTTGAGGTTACGACGAAGAGCACATGTGTGCATGCATGGTACGATATACGAGTAGAGGAGGTGGGGGGGCATACTTGCAGGACTTCCTTGACGACGTGATGATGTACTTGTTCGGGCTCGAATGGGACAGGAGTTACGGGTGAATTGGTTGCTTTCGATACATTTCCACGGCATGGTTTGACGCATTGGACTTTAGCGAACACATTGGCGGGATGGAATTTGTCCGATGGACAACAGGATGCACACACACATCGACTTGATGATGTGCCAGGGAAGCGAATGCAGGTCTTTGGAAACGAGCGTGGGACGCTTCACAGAACGAATATAACATAGATGGAAGCATTGATTATCCAACCCAAGTCAGGTTTTACTGTGTAAGAGGCTTTTGAGCTGTGATGTACTCCAATAGACAGTGACGCGCCCGTATCGAGGTCATTTCGCTTGCCGTCGGCGGTCGCAAACCCCAAGGGACTTTATGCTGAGCACAAGCCACCGCAGCCTCGTGCCTGACCTTTCCCATGGCGGCAGCAGCCCCGTTTTCTGCCCAAACAGGCTAACGCCCGCGCCGAACCGTCCGAGTCGACGGATTGACTCCCTGGGACGCAGCTGGCAGAGATTTTCCCATATCCCGTTCCCCAACCGACGACGACAAGGCCAGTCGTTCATGACAATGGTCAGTCAGAGAGGTTGATTGACCACGACCTGCCTCAAACCGCACAGCTCTAGACGAGGCAGATCTGTGGCACTTTCCCATTCTTTGGCTTCTCCTGCGGGCCAGCCGAAAGGATGAACCCGATCGGGCAGCTGGCTGGACGGACGTGGGCGCGTGGGATTCCCGCCGCCCGTCGTCTTGTCCACCACGGCTCTGTATCACCACTGTTTACCCCCTTTTCTGTACAATCATTTCGCGATTCAACTCCGTCTTTGACTGCATCTTTGTATAACATTGACTTCGCGCGCCATTTCTCGAACGCATCTGTCGTCAGGACAGCTGCCACCATCCCAAGTACTAATTCTCTCTGGTCTATCCCGAATGTTGGCAGGATTGCCCGCGATGGCTTCGTTGCTGCGAGGTATGTCAAGTGCCTCTTTCCGTCTTTCCGTCTTTCCACATGACCCGTCCTTCGTCTCCATGTTCTGGGCTCCATCTCGGATAGCAAAGGTTTAGCAAGCCCCAGGAGAAGACACTTGTCTCTGCAGGAATTGCCCGAGCCGAGTTGCAAGATGAGCTCTCACTCAATCACTCTCACTACCCGTACTGGAAGGTATTAGTGGCCAATGGCACTAAGTCCGCGTCGGTGGACACTGTCAACCAGGCTTACTCATGAGTGGCCGGCCCAGAGACACACACACCACTTAACCAACCAACCTTACCCATGCAGGGACCTTTTGTCTGCCCCTCGTTGCCCCTCACCTCGGAGCATCACCATTGATCCACCTTGGAACTCTCTCCCACCTCTCTCTGTCTGCTGCACTGCACCTTTACCCAGTTCCCCATCGCCAAACAGAAACCCACCATAGCCGCTCGCCGCTTGCCGCTTTGCGAAGAGTCCCGAGTAGGAAGGCCACACTTGTGGAGCTGTACATCTTCTTTTTCTTCTGCTTTCCCCCTTCCGCCTGGACCATCCCAACTTGTCTCGGTCTTCCTTTGTTCCTGGAAACTGACATAAACCTCCCCGCGATCTCAGTTGCCGCAGCCGACCTTCCTTCTTCCCCGCACCTTCCCACCACCGCCGCCGCAACTACTGCTCGACCATCACCACATCCGACAAGGCCCTGTACGCCAGCAGAGTTGGCAACATGGCTGATCGCGAAGTCCTCCCGGAGTCAATCCGGCCCTCCCACTACGTCCTGTCGCTCCGCGACCTCAACTTCAAGGACTGGACTTACAAGGGAACCGTGACGTAAGAATACGCACCCTTGCCCCTCATTCGCACCGCGCCCGAGCTTCAGCTTCAGCTTCAGCTCCAGCTCCAGCAACCTTCTAACACATGTGCCCGTTACTAATCCTCATGACTTCCCTGCAGCATCGACGCCGAAGTTGTCAAGTCCACCAAGGAAATCGTCCTTAACGCCCTTGAGATCAAGCTCCTCAGCGCAAAGATCGCCGTCGGCCACACAAAGTCAACGCAATCATGGGAGACCTCAAACTTCAGCTACGGCGAGAAGCAGCAGCGCGCCACCATCACCTTTGACGAGGAGATCCCCCAGGCCCAGAAGGCCGTCCTCACCATTGAGTTCGAGGGAATCATCAACAACGAGATGGCCGGCTTCTACCGCAGCAAGTACAAGCCCACCATCGAGCCCGCGAAGTCGGTGCCCCGCGACGACGAGTGGCACTACATGTTCAGCACCCAGTTCGAGTCCTGCGACGCCCGCCGCGCCTTCCCCTGCTTCGACGAGCCCAACCTCAAGGCCACCTTCGACTTTGAGATTGAGATCCCCGACGACCAGGTCGCCCTCAGCAACATGCCCGTCAAGGACACCAAGAAGACCAAGGACGGCTGGCAGCTCGTCTCCTTCGAGACCAGCCCCAAGATGAGCACCTACCTCCTCGCCTGGGCCGTCGGTGACTTCGAGTACGTCGAGGAGTTCACCGAGCGCCGCTACAACGGCAAGCAGCTGCCCGTTCGCGTCTACACCACCCGCGGGCTCAAGGAGCAGGGCCGCTGGGCCCTGTGGCATGCGCCCCGCATCATCGACTTCTTCTCCGACATCTTCGGCATCGAGTACCCCCTCCCCAAGGCCGACCTGCTCGCTGTCCACGAGTTCACCCACGGCGCCATGGAGAACTGGGGTCTCGTCACCTACCGCACTACCGCCGTCCTCTTCGACGAGAAGACGTCCGAGGCGAGGTACCGCAACCGCGTCGCCTACGTCGTCGCCCACGAGCTGGCCCACCAGTGGTTCGGCAACCTCGTCACCATGGACTGGTGGGACGAGCTCTGGCTCAATGAGGGCTTCGCCACCTGGGTCGGATGGCACGCGACCGACTACCTCCACCCGGAGTGGCAGGTTTGGTCTCAGTTCGTCAACGAGGGCATGGAGATGGCCTTCAAGCTCGACGGTATCCGCGCCAGCCACGCCATCCACGTGCCCGTCAAGGACGCCCTTGACGTCAACCAGATCTTCGACCACATCAGCTACCTCAAGGGCTGCTCTGCGATCCGCATGCTCGCCAACCACCTCGGCGTCGACACCTTCCTCAAGGGCGTGTCCAACTACCTCAAGGCCCACCAGTACGGCAACGCAAAGACCAAGGCGCTGTGGGATGCCCTCACCGAGGCTTCCGGCAAGGACGTCAACAAGCTCATGGGCCCCTGGATCTCCAAGATCGGCCACCCCGTCCTGACCGTCGCCGAGGAGCCCGGCCAAATCTCCGTCAAGCAGTCCCGCTTCCTGTCCACGGGCGACGTCAAGCCCGAGGACGACGAGACCACCTGGTGGATCCCGCTCGAGCTCGAGGGCAAGATCGGTGCCAAGGGCATCACGTCGCTGTCCCTCGAGAAGAAGGAGGACACGATCCGCGACATCGACACCGAGTTCTACAAGCTCAACTCGGGCGCCTCCGGCTTCTACCGCGTCAACTACCCGCCTGAGCGCCTCCTGAAGCTCGGCCAGCAGCTGGACCGCCTCAGCACCGAGGACAAGATCGCCATCATCGGCTCGGCCGCCGATCTCGCCTTCTCCGGCTACGGCACCACCGCCGCCCTGCTGTCCTTCGTCCAGGGCTTCGCCAAGGAGGACAACTACCTCGTGTGGAGCCAGGTCCTCGA
This sequence comes from Colletotrichum incanum, assembly GCA_001625285.1. NCBI lineage: Eukaryota > Fungi > Ascomycota > Sordariomycetes > Glomerellales > Glomerellaceae > Colletotrichum > Colletotrichum incanum. The sequence continues at coordinate 138,085 of LFIW01002127.1, forward strand.
CTCCATCGCCCTCGTCAAGTCCATCTTCAGCGACGACGAGACCATCAAGAAGGGCCTCGAGGCCTTCACCCTGAAGCTGATCAACGACGTTGTCGCCAAGATGGGCTGGGACTTTCCCGAGGGCGAGAGCTACCTCGACGGTCTCCTGCGCAAGAGAGTCCTCGTGACTGCCGGTGTTAACGGCCACGCCGGGTAAGTACACACGGATCCTATACGTCAGACACTGCCCGAGACTAACAAACAAACAACAGCGTCACAGAGGAGGCCACCAAGCGCTTCAACGCCTGGGTCGAGTCCCCCGAGTCCAACCCCCTGCACCCGGCCCTCCGCACCCCCGTCTTCCGCGTCGCCATCAAGAACGACACCGCCCGCGCCGTCGAGGCCCTCAAGAAGGAGTGGTTCACAACGCCGGCCATTGACGGCAAGGAGATTTGCCTCTCCAACCTTGGCTTCGTCCGCGACCCCGAAATCATTAAGAACACCCTCCTCCCCTTCCTCTTCAACAAGTCACCGCCCGCCCCCGCTTCGGACTCGGTCCCCGCCGCCGACATGCACTCCCTCGGCTCCGCCCTCGCCGGCAACTCGGCCGCTCGCCAGCTGCAGTGGGACTACGTCAAGGCCAACTGGGACGCCTGCGTCGCCAAGCTCGGCAACCCTATCGTCGTCGACCGCTTCATCCAGGTCTCGCTCGGCAAGTTTACCGACTTCGCCGCCGTCGACGACATCGAGGCCTTCTTCGCCGACAAGGACACGAGCGCCTTCAGCCGCACCCTCGAGACCGTCAAGGACAAGGTCCGCGGCCGCGCCGCCTACCGCGAGCGCGACGCCGAGAAGCTCAAGGAGTGGCTCGTCGCCAACAAGTACGCGTGAACCGAAGGCGGAGGAACAACGGAGCCTGGCAGAGAGGAGAAGGCGCATATCGCCGCCAGGTTGTAGCCGGCTAAAGGAAGAGCTAGCTTGTAGGAACAAAAGTCAAATCTTGTTTACACTGTCGCGTTCTTGGTATAACTGATGAACCGCTTGTGATGTTTGTGAGGTGAGAAAGCGTTGTAGCCTCCACCGACCCCGTCACGCGGGCGAATGCGAGTGGGGGGTGCCTCTCCTGTGACCTTAATTGCAACAACTCACAAAGGACTAGGACGATACACACAACAGCGTAAAAATGAGACAGATTCATTATGTATACATTCGAGACACCAGGCAGCCCACCCAGGTCCGTCCAGTTCATCGTCTCGTTTCCGAACCCATGTACGCTTTGCAAAGGGGAGAAAACCCCCATCCGCTCATCTATCCATACTCGCCCTGAAAAGGGCGTCTCGCGCGGGTAGAAGAAATGCGGGAAACAACCACCAAACGCCAAAAACCAAGCAACCCCATGCATGTTTTCATACCGTACATGTCTCACTTCTCCTTTTTCATCGTCTGGGTCTTCTTCGTCTCTCCTTGCCTTACAAGAATCTGCTTCTGTTCCGCGGTAGGTGGCGAGTGACTGCTTCGTTTGGGTAGTGTGGACTAGTTCAACAGGTGCGCGTGAGGGTGTGTTGTGGGGACCCATTCGTCGCATCAGCTTTGGAATGCGGCACGGCGGAGATTCTGCATCATTCTCTCCACGAGCGCCGTCGAGTCTGCGGGGACTTCTGGGAGAGGTACCTCCCCCTCAGAGGCTTGCGGTGGTGGGCGGTGCGGCTTCGTGTTCTGCATGGGTCGCGGCTGGTTCGGCTGATGGTGCTGCTGCGGTTGATAGTGGTGCTGGTGCTGCTGGTACTGTGGCTGCTGGTGCTGCTGTACCGGCTGCGGGTATTGTCCTGGCGGGGGGGCATAACCATGCGGCTGATATCCTGGCTGCTGCCCCATCTGCTGTGGCAACCCCCAATTCGAACCATGGTTCTGGTAAGGTGGCATGGCAGCGGTCTGTGGCGCCGGAGACGGCACCGACTGGTGCGAAGGTGTCGTAGGAGTAGGCGGGTTCATGCGTGGCTGCGTAGCAATCTGTGCTAGGATCTCTGCGGGGTTCAGAGTGTGGTGCTCAGTAGGGGGTTGGCTCACAGGCTGTGAGAAGTGTTGGGCCGATGGTGCCGTAAAGGCCTGGGTATGATGGTGAGCATTTTGATTAGTCTGAACGGACTGTCGAGGGAACGCCGTAGTCGAGGACTGGTTCGTGAACGGCATCCGAGAATTGAAGGCCGGCACGGGTGCGTGCGGTACCGGCACAGGAGTCTGAGAGATCCGAGACGCTGCCTCCGTCATATGAGCATTTGAGGCCATCGCCGACTGGGAAGGAGTGTTGGCCTGGCTCGAAGGACCCTGAGTATTGGCTGTCGGTGTGCTGTGGGCAGTCTCTTTGGCCGAGCCAGGGGCTGGAGATGGACTGGCATCCTGCGAGTTCGCCCCGGTTGTTTGCGAACTGGTCTTGAACGGAGTAGCTGCCGAAGGTAGCTTGCCCATCGCTGCAAGGTACTTGGCCGGCAAAGGAACCGGTGTCTGCTTTTCGGGAATCTATGGTGGCGTTAGTTTGGAATCGAACAAGATACTGCGAGAAGGCTGCCAAAGCGGTTGTACCTTATATTGAACCTTCGGCGCAGCAGACTTTGCTGCGGCTTGAAGTTTCGCCTGGTTCGGTTGAGACTGAGCAGCAGTAGCAACCGGCTGTTGCGGCATCTGTTGTTGCGGAGGCAGCCGCGAGGACTGCTGCTGCGCCGGTTGAGACGGAGATTGTGCGGGCGGTTGCGGCTGGTTTGCCCAAGTTCCGTACTGTGGCCGAATTGCTGGATGTAGCGGTGTCGACTGTGACTGCTGCATATGCCAGGCGTTTACATGGCCACTGGGTGTGGATTGAGCGTTGTTCGCTGCGGGAGATGGAGATGTCGATGCTGGATATTGCGGTCTTGCGCTGTCCTGGAGCGCCTGTTTTGCGGGTGACGAGTACGAAGGGGCTGTTGTTTTCACGCCATACATGCCGATAGAGCCTTGCGGCATTGTGTTGGTCAGTGTATTAAAGTACGGCCCACCGTGGCCTGGTGCCTGTGGGCGAGCGGGCGGGTTTGCTGTCGGAGTGCCTCCCTGGACGGAGCCTTGTCGGTTCTTAAAGAAAGCCTCTGGGGACGTTCGCATAAGATGAGCTCGCAAATTACCTTCATACCCGTTGGTGAAGCCGCCCCATGGCGCGTATGGGGTTCGGTACGTCTTTGAGTCTCTAGAAAGGGTGTAAGTAGCGTTAACGAACGCGGTGCAGTTCGGGACTTCTAACCTGTTGTGGTGTACTTGGAAGAATGCATACTTCATAGCAACGGAAGGCGTGGGTGCGGCCGAGTATCTGCGGTGAGTCTGCTGACCTGAGCCATGGGAACTGCCATGCGGGAGTTGCGGCCGGGGGCTCTGCGACGGCGTTGCCCACGTTTGCTGCGCTGGTCGCGCGCCACCTGCCGGCTGCGGACCCGGTGTGCTGTACGGACTTGGCCGGGGCATCGCACTCGGACTTGAGTACTGGCCTTGCCCAGCAGGACTGGCGCGAGAGACATATTGCTGATGGACATCAGACGTAAACCTTTGCTGCACGAATTGAGCTCCTGCTGTTGCGTACCGGGGATCTGAGCCAAAATGCAGCTGTTGTCCCATCGGGCTTGGAGACGGAGAGGCTTTGGGTGTGAACTTCTGTGTACTGAAGGATCCAGTACCGGCATAATTGGTTTCAACCGGCTTCCTAGGTTTGTACACGTATGGCTTCTCCGACTTGGGTCCATTCTGGACGGTCGGTCCTGGTCCAGACATGGGTGACGGCTGAGGTGGGATATTTGACACCTTGCGGTGCGATGTGCTTGCAGAGACTGGCTTAGGAGGCTTGGGAATGGTATCAAGGAAGTTGCTCTTGGGGTTGTGCAGTTCCTTGACAGGATCCTCAGAGTACTGTGCCTTCGCCTCCGTCGACGTCTTACCCAAGTAGTGCCAGACTTGGTTGTCTTTCGATAGATCAACCTTGGTCTGGTTCGGGTTGGCACATTCGTCGCAGGGGTGGAATTCTGCCCATGTGAAGCCTTCAACGAAGGGAGCGTCCTTCCGGGGGATTTCGTCAGCTGGACGCTTTGCGTTCAGTTGATCCTTAGCTTTTTGCGAAGACGGCATTGGGATAGCCTTGCTAGATGCCTTAGGGAGGTGGTAGTCAGACGGGTCGGGCAACAGCAGCCATTTCCACTCCACCTCGAGACGATCACTGGTTCGTGTTAGACTTAGCCCATTTAAAGTGTTTGAGGAAGCATACCCGTTGGGAATAACGTCGAGAAGCAGCGTCTGCTCGTCGGAGCGGTTCTCCACCACAACGCCAGCAAAAATATCGCCCTTGAAGTACTGCAGCTGACAGATCTCCCCCTTCTTGAGCGCTGCCGCACCCTCGCGGATGCGGACATCATCTTCCAGGGCATCGCCATCGTACTTCCTATCACGCTTGGTGCGGTGGAAGCGACAGCTGAACTCGAATGCTTGCTCCTTATACTCGGTCCCGTCCTCGCCAAAGACGGGAACTTCGGCCTCTTCGACAAAAACTCCCGCCGCTGCCGCACAGGTTGCATGGTAGGCTCGAGCGCACTTCTTCTGGGAGCACTGGAAGCAGGCTCCCTTCTTGGATCGACAGTAGAGACACTTGAGGTCCAAGCGTTCCTTGTTGATGTTGGCAACGTTCGCGATCATCTCCTTGTCGTCGACCGTGTCGATGTACGTCTCGGGTAGGTAGAGTGCACACATGCGATGGGCCTTTCGGCCATCGTCCGTCGACAGAATCTCTGCGCCGGGGATGTCGTTGGGGCAAAGGCAGCAGATTGGCTCTGCGCGCGTTTTGACCTTGAGGCGAATTTTCTTGACCTTTGTCTTCCCGTCCTTGTCTCCAGCTGCACGCTTCCGCTTCCGAGCCGGCTTGACAACGCCATTGCTATCAGGCGGTGACGGAAGGCCAGTGGCATCATCCTCGTCCTCATCGTCATCTTCGTCGTCATCTTCGTCTTCGGTTTCCTCGTACTCGGGAGTCGGTTCGCCGCGAAGTTTTCGTTCAATGTCGTACACGTCGACCCAAACACTGTCCTGTGCCTGGGCGCATTCGCAACGCTTGGCGATCTTGCCCATGGGAAGCCACGAATCAAGCGCAAAGTTGACAGCCTCGGCGCAGTTGTAACCCAAGTTGTAGCCCGAGTGGTAGCCGTAAGGATACGTGACAACAAATTCGCCAGGATATGAGACGCACTTGTTGACCGTGATGTTGTAGTGCTGCTTCAGATGTGACGGAGAAATCAGAAATCCCTTGTGACGGAGAAACTGATCACAAGCCTTGGCATCGGTAGGCCAGATGTTCTTCATGGCAGCCTCGAAACGACGGGCATCAGCCTGGGAGATGCTGTACCATTGTTTCGGCGCACCAAAGTGGAGATAGTTGATGCTGTAGAGGTCGACGTCCTCCAAATGCCATGCAAATGTAGCCTTCCACATGCCCAGGTAGAGGTAAGCCGTGTTAACACCGGGAACCTTTGTGCCAAGAACATCCAGTAGGTTGGGAAGCTTGTTCAGGTTCCAGATTTCTGTTGACTCGTGGAAGAGCGTGCCCATGAGATCTGCGCCGTACAGCGGCGGGGCGTAGGTGAGGGTCTTCCAGTATATCCTCTCGAGCTCCTCGCAGCGCTCCGGCGTGTAGTCGGACACGTCCATCTGATAGTCAAAATCCTCGAATGCTTTTTCGTCAATCATTGCGGAGCCTTCTCTCTTACTGTACTTCCGACGAGCCGAGACGGTCTGGGTTTTTGGCTTCGCCGGCCGCGCGCCACCCATGCGGCCCATTCTACCCAAGGCGCGTGGCTCTTCTTCGTCTTCTTCGTCCACATCCATTCCCGGATCTTCCACCGAGTCGACAACTTCCTCCTTCTTGACCTCAACATCGGCGTCTAGCTTGGGCGATACCGGGGTCATCGGGCGCTTCTCGTCTTCTTGAGCGTCATCCTCCTCATCCTGATCCTTGGCCTTCGCCTTGCCTCGGCGCGGTCGACCTCGGCCCTTCTTCTTAGAACCGGACGGAGTCGACTTCGCCTCTGCGCGAGGTTTGGGGGCGGATCGGGGCTTCGGCTTTTCGACGTTGGCCCGGCGCTCTCCTCGCCTCGCGGGGGGTTGATGCTCGCTCTGGTCGCAGAGTTGGCGCCACTGCGGCAGGTTGTAGGACCGCTGATGGAGGATGTTGACTTGTCGGTATGTTCCATTCGACCCCATGATGTCTTGCTTGATTGGTTCCCTAACCCTGATCTGCTTCACAAGGTCGTCGAGTCTCGGAAGGGATTCTTTCCACTCGGAGGGAGGGATGATTTTGACAATGCCGGACTTCATTCCATAATGGTCGACCTTGGTCATCTACAGGCGCATGCAAAGTCAGTCGAAGGTGTCACAAGGGCAAGACACGGTGGAAGGCCGGGGAGGCGTACGAATAACTTAAAGTCCTTGAATTGGTGCATCGTCGGCTTGAAGACAGGGACGGTCCCGGACCAGTGGTCGGGAAGGACTTCGCCAATATCATCCTCGACGACGGGCGCCTCATCTTGTTGCGCCGTCGCAGAGGGATCAACGGCATCCTCGTCGAGGTCGCTGAGCTCAGAGTCGCTGGCTTCCGACTTGTGCGCATTGTTGCTGTCGGGAGGGGAGTGGAGGAAGGCGGGCTTCGCACATTCTATCTGGCCAAGCGTGGGTTCCTCCTGGTCGTGGTCGGCAGTCGTGGTCGATTGCGCCGGCACAGTTGCAGGCTCCGAGACTGGAGCGCTGGCAGCGTCGGTCGACATCGTGAAGGGACTACATGCGACCGTGCATGCGGCTTCGGATTTTTTCGGTTTGCACCTCTTGAAGATGGCCGAGTCGTGAGCGAATGGTGCGCAGGCAGGTTTGGTCAAGTCGCCGAAAATATGAGGTGCAGACGTCTCGTTGAGTGCGGAGAATAGATTCGTTCGTTTGGTTATCAGATCCTGCGGGGGGTGGTTGGCCACTGTAGGGAACAGCAGGAAAGTGCTTTCCGGCTGTGCCAGCTCGCTAAAATGGGCCGATTTTTGGCGAATCTGGGCTGATGAACCAGGGCTGGGCGCAGGAAAGGGCGAAGGGTGCACCTCCCAAGGTCGTCCTGCTGCTCTGCACCTTGTACAAATTCAACAAGTAACCAGCTTCTATGGATATGATGGAAAAGACTTTGTCGACGGAACGGGCCAAAACAATGCAGGCTTCCAAATTACCATGGGTACTCGAGAGCTTGTAGTCCTCACTCTTCTCTTTTGGTTGTTAAGACCAAAAATCAAAGGTGTCAAGGAAGAAGCTGCAACATCGGGCAGATGCGGCTGCGGCTGGTGCTGGTGCTGGTGCTGGTGCTAAGCTGTGGGGCGGGAGGCCAAGGTCGCACCTTCTGAGTTTCCTTCTGCAGTTTCTTTCCGGGTGCGAGTGGGAGGAGAACCTGGCAGGCACGCAGATAATTAGGAAATAGCACCCGCCCGTGCGTGCGACGTGGTACCGCTGGCTGCTGTCCCCCTTCCTTCTTCGCCTCCCGTCCTCCTCCCTTCCCTCGCATCCTCGCCTTTCCCCTTCGATTAGATCCACGCTAGCCCCGACTGGGAACCATTCTATGCCTAAGGCGATAAGGCAAAATGCCGGTTCACGCCCGAAACTGCAGCAAATGACGTCGTTCGTTGGCCGCAGTTTTCAACGGCGCTTTTCGCCAAAGAAAAATGCGTTTGATTGCGAATCATGCGCAACCGCATCAGTCCAGCGACGACCAGCAGTCACAATGTTAGCCGTCAGTGTCGATATTAGAGCCTTTTTTGTGGAGTTCCCGCTGCTTTTGCGCTCCTGACTGATCGATGAGAGCATAAACGACGAAAGCTGTTGCCCCGCGCTTGGATTGCGTGGTTATCGATACCAACGATGCCGAGGTGTCGTCGCTGCATCGTAGAATCATTGCTTCTTTCGACACCTGCCGTCGGGCACTGTCTTGCGCGGAAGGCGGGGTCGTTGGATGATGTATCGGCCGTTGGCTTTTGGTGACATCCGCCGAGACCCCCGGCAGACGAGCGCAACAAAGGGGAACATCGTGTCAGGAACGCGAACTGGTCGGCCCCCTCGTCAAAAAGGCCTTTAAGCTTCGCCCAATGAAGTCGGGCCTCGAGATCTGATAATCTGGCATGCCATGGAGCAAGCGGCATGGCTCCGTGTTCCGAAGTCCCGGGACCCATACCAGCCCTACCGGCCAAGGTCACCCGCCGCGGCAAGCCGATCGTCCGATGATCCAATTCTCCCCTCCCCTGGCAAGCAGGATCATCTTGGGGGGGGGACTGCTCGGCATGCACGTGGCTCACGGTTGTCTAGTTGCCGTGCTTGTGCCTGAACGACCTCGGCCTACCATCAGAGTGAGACTGTACGCTTCGCCGTCCACCCCTGCGTTCGAAAGTGTAGCATCGTCACGAGCCCCTGCTGTGGCAGCACTACATGTAGTCCGGCAACGGCGACTCCGCATTCAGCGGTGAGGGGGTGGGATGGGAGGAGAGTACTGAAGATCTGGATCGCAAGACCCCACACGCCAGTCCTCAACCCTGAAGATGGCGTGAACTATAAACGTGGATCTCGAGCTCCACGCAGGGGGGGATTCTCCATCTGCCATGCGGTCTGGCAAGACTACCCAAATCAGGCCTACCGGGGCGGCGGTGATGCTTGCAAGGCTTCTGACATGAGGGTCAGCGGACATGCTCCTCCGTGACGGATGGTCTGCGACTTACCTCTTGAAATGGGTGAGCAGCTCGTCCGTGACGAGCCATCACGTTTCCTTCCAAAACGACCTCATACGAAGCCGACGTGACATTTCGCAGCAATGGTTACAGTCTGCCCGAGATGGCCCGGGAACCTGTGGCATCAACAGCAGAAAAGTGACGAGGTTGACTGTGGTAGAATCGGCACAAAGTGAGGGGATTTGCAAAAGGCACGCACTAGAACCCAGCATGCCAACGTGGCTGCTGCTGCGGCTGCCTTCGTGGGTCTCGCCTTCTTTTCCTCAGTGTACCTCACTCATCTCTCACTCATCTCACCTGCAGCCCACGGCAACAAGGCATCTATCTCCAAGGCCTAGCAACATGCACGTCACGAACAAAGTACGCAGCGGGTATAACGCTCGCGAAGAAAGCCTTCATTCTCATTTCAGAGCATCAAAGCTCTGATGTTCCTCTCACCCTAGCCTCGCCAGACAAAACTCACAATGTTGCCACCTAAATCCCAACACGCAAAACGACAGCGTTCTTTCCCCTTTCCATAAACGCCGAGGAGAACCCATATCATTAAGGGGAACCGACGGGTCTAACAAACCGCCAAGCAAAAGTTTGAACCCCCGATCCCTAGGTAGATGCAAGCGCCAGAAGAATATACAATACGTCGTGCTTTCGTCAAAGAATTTCTATACGTCCCTCTCTTGCGGCCCGTTGTTCCCTCCTACTGGCACGCCCTCGGTAGACCCGCGCCTATGCATCATGCAGAGAGAAGACAAAAAGAAGACGGGGTGGAATGGTATCTTCAAATGACCCGGTCCAGAACGAGAGCCTTGAATTAGGCAGTGCGGAGATGGTTCGATCCAAGGCCGACTAGCTCGAACATCATGGGGATCAAGCCGACGCCCAGCCATGCGATACCTGTCATCAACTGTCAGCAACTGTGGGGAAGACCCGGAACCAGGGGGTTGCCGGATCCTACGGAAGAGGAGCACGGCACTCACCTGTATAAACAACTAGCTTGGTAACCACCTCGACGTCGTAACGCACTCTAGGTCGGATCAGTCGCAGGAACATCTCCTTCTCACTGATTTCGTCTTGCTGGCCCACCGTCAGGTCCAGCTCCCCCTTCTCCTCGCTCGGGCTCGCCAGGACACTGCCCGTACCCATCATGCGCTCAAAGTCGTGCAGCGAGTTGCCGTGATGGCCCTGTACACCGGATGTCGCTCCCTTCCCCTCCCAGTCGCCGCTCTTTTCCCGAAGCTCGTGCATGCTGCCCTTGCTCTTGATGCTACCGTTACTGCCGATGCTCTCCCGCCGCCGGCGCTCGCGGTATGCCAGCGTCTCGTACGCATCGGCGGCACTCTGAGGTCCGATCGAGACTGAGCGACCACGCGTCGTTGGGTGACGGATGGATTGGACCACACGGGGGAAGTCCCTGACCGAGGGAATGAGGTTATCCATCCTCGAGCCAGGGTCAATCACCTTGTATTTGGACGCTGGGGTGAAGAAACGTCGGGGAAGATTCCACTCAACCTTCTCCAAAAGACGGAAGAGATGCGGCAGAATCCTGAGCATAGTCGGTTTCATCACCTCCCGCCACACGAAAATGACAAAGACGCCGAATACGACACGGGCCAGGACAATGTGCCACCCTAGAGCGCCTAGGTCGATGGACTGGACGCTGTGAGCGGATCCTCCGAAGGAGTCGATTGACGTCCGCCCATACATCCATGTTCCAATTTCCAAACCAATCACCACGCCGGCAAAAGCAACACTGTCGTCAAAGCAAGGGCAGTCGTCCGCGGGCTCCGGGTGGATCCTGACAAGAACAATGACCACGAGAGCGGCGATGACGGGCGCCCACCACGAGCTGCTGTGCATGTACGCATCCAAAGGAGGACCGTAGTGGAACTCGACGAGCGAGATCACGGCGCCCAGAATCGATCCCACGACGACATCGATGAAGCCGTGCATGCCGCAGTACAAACGGCCGAAGACGATGGAGACCGCATAGAAGTATGATAGTCCCTCGAGGAGAGTCTTGGTCGATTCCGGCATAGTGTTGTCAGGACTGCGCAGGAGTAACACGCCGTACACGGCCACTGACACGGCATTGGCGCTATGGGTTGACGGAAAGCCATATTCCAACGCAGCAGAACCGGACATGGTGATTCGGTGTAGCGGCGGGGAGAGCGGTCGCGGGAGTGAAAAGAAGTCCTTGATGAAGCCAGTGAAGAAGACGCCCTCGGCAAGGATATGGATGACACTGAGGATCGCAGCTAGTTAGTTAGGGCCTCGACAAATACGCATGCTGACAATTGCTTACCCTTTGCCAAAGGAAGCGTAGCCGCACCAGAAGAGCATGGGCAAGCCGATCATGAAGAAGGTATGGGTGCCGAGGTTCGCCGTGATCGCAAAGTAACTATCGAGCCACGGTGTGCGCATCGTCTCCTGCAGGTAAGCCAGGTAGGGGGTCTCCCATCGGATCAGTGGCAGCATCCACTGTCGCAGCCGGTATCGCCATGTCGGTAGCGCTCTCTTGTCTGTCCAAGGGCAAGGTCAGCTCAATCTTTCGTGGGTTACGGCAGCCGCCACGCGATGCGCAGGGCTCGAAGCAGGGTAGCCTGGACGAGGGAAGACAAAAGTGGAAGGCTATGGCAGCGTACAATGATCGAGACTCCTCAGGCCCGCGTCGGGCGCGTCGCTGGGGCTCCTGACTGTGATGAGAGGCGGGGCGGGGGCCTCGGCGACGGCAGCTGCGTCTGCGACTGTAGGGTTCGATACGGTAGCATCGCGGCGCTCCGGGTCGGACTTTGGCGCCGGTGCGGCGCCATTGGTATGGCTAGTCATCAGGCGTGGTCGGAGGTCGCGATCGTGAGGCATACGGCCATCCGATTTCTTGTGGGAGTTGAGGTGATTCGGGTCGGGTGTTGGCCTGCAGTTGTGCGGTCGTGTGGATCGTGGCTAGGAGGAGGAGGGTCGGGGTCGGGGTCGGCCAGTGTAAGCGTTTAAGGTGGAGGGGAAGCGGATGCAGATGCACTTGCTCGACGACTCGGTAGGAGACTGCGCATTTGCTGGCCGAAAAGGGACGGTTTGTTTGATGCTGAAAACGAGCGGTTGCGTGGCAGGGGATCACCAGCGGCAAGACGATTTTCTTTGAAGGCTGCGAGGTTTGAGGGAGGGAAGGGAAGAGAGGAGGAAGAGGGACGGGAAAATTGCAAAGCTGCAGCAAAGCTGAGGGTGGGATTGCGATGTTGCGTCCGTACCACCAACGGGCGGCGGGAAACTGTAACTGGCACTCGAACTGCTGCAACTGGAACCGCTGGCGTGGCGTGGTGTGGGAGGAAGTACCTTGGCTCGGGGACCTATTCTTTGTGGGGGGGAGGAGGGGACTGATCGGTACTTCCAGTCCAAGTACCTTGGACTGAGGGCGAAGCCGCGGGACGAGCAGAGGTTGGAACAGAGAAATGAGTGATGGATGGGAGGGCGAGTCTGTGACGGCAGCCGAGGCGGAAAACGACAGAGTTGATTCGGAACTGCACATCAATGTCGAGTAAGACCGCAACTCGTCAAGAAGTTGGGACGAGATGAAAGGGTCCCGCACTAGCGCTGGTGTCTGGCACCACGAGACATCTTAGATTGATCGGTACCTGACAGCAACGGTGACGGACAAGCAAACGGAAACTACGAGGCGATACCTGGGTACAGCACTCGTGCCTTTGACGTGGACGAAGAGGCGCCATCCGCTGTGTATGCAGTGTGGTGGCCCCGTAGCATCGAAGCATCGACAACGGCGGGGCACGTCTTGGCTCACCACCGTCATCACCAATAGCCTTTCACAAGTCCACAGGTACTTTGGCTGAGGTACCTCGCAGCTCCTACCCTCCGAGGTTATCTCACAGTAGTGTACTGCATGTACGCTCTTTGGGGGGAAGTCGGCAGGGATCTCTCCACTATCTTGACCTTACATGCCACTGTAGCCGTCGCCTAACTGTTACACGAGGCACAGCTAGCTGGTCCATCATCCTTCAACATGGCGCCGCAAGACGAAGTCGAGATGCATAGATACACAAGCACAGCCATTGCTGGCCATCGAGATAGGTGGCACAATCCCCATGGGACCTCAAGAATGACCTACCTTCCTTCCTTCCATGCACCAGAAGGAGTGGAGAACACACCGTGACGGGCCTTTCCCAATGGACGGACGTCTGTCTCACCATCCGGGAGCTTGAACATAGCATGCAATGGAAAAGCCTCGGAATCAGATTCCCCTCTGACACCGACCAGAGACACAAGGACCTCTGCATATAATGCCATTATTACCTGCCTTGCTGCCCAAGCTGCCCCCCCGTCCTGGTGGGAGACACAATTTTTTGCGCACGAACAAACCGCCTGTCCAAGCAAATTCAAGCATCTTCCTAGACAAGCTCTATTCTCCTCCAAGGTCTCCAGTCTCGGGGCCTCTTGCTCTCGTCTCATCCCATCCTGTCCTTGACTTGTCTTATCACACATCTCCGCACTGGGAATTCCAGGCTGTGAGGTGCATTCCGCATTTGCATTGTCCATGAGCGGGCCATTTTTTTCGACGTCCGAGGGGCTTCTTTTCTGCTTTTCGAGAACACGGCTCGCTGACCTAGCCGTCAACCATCCGTTTGGACCTGATTCAACGGCTGGACGAGAGAAATTCCCGTATAAAGTCACAAAAGTATATTGTACTACAGCCCCAAAGTCCCACTTAGAAGTTGACTGAATCGTACCACCGTAAAACCTCGAGATGAGGGGATGCAAGATAGCATTGGCGAATACTCCGGTTCTAGAGAAGTTATTTGATACCAAACTTGACTCTTTTTTCTTTCTTGCAATGGTTGCTTTGGATATTGGCGATCCGTATTGAAGCACGTTGGCAAAACCGGCAGACCAATTTGGGACCCTCGCTCGCCCACTTAGAATTAAACACAGACATCCCAGTCGACACGTCCAAAGCTCCCTTTCCACATTCCCACCAAAGCTACACATACCTCAATCCACCAGGACGAGCAGCAACAGCAGCAGACGAACTCTCAACTATCCAGTCTTCCCATCCGTCTCACTCGGACCAAACAAAGCAACCATCAAGGCAAGCCACTCGCAATGTCCGCCCCCCTCCTCCCCCTCCGCGCCCGCCATTGCCTCATCACCGGCGCGTACGGCGGCATCGGCGCCGCCATCGCCGCCCGCTTTGCCGCCGAGGGCGCCCTCGTCACCCTCCTCGGCCGCAAGGAGGACAAGCTGCGCGATCTCTGCGCCCGCCTGCCGCCCTTCCGGGACTCCCGTCTCGCCCCTCTGACCGCGGCCACAGCGTCCTCACCTCCTGCCAACGGGGAAAAGCCCGTTCACTCCTACGCCGTCATGGACGTCTCCGCTGACGGCCGTGACGATGCCGTCTTGGATGACATCTGGGTTTGTCTCCCTACGCCTTTTTATCTTGTTGCCATTTATCCCTTCCCTTCTCCAAAAGCTACCTCTGTAGATTTAAACGAGGCTGCCTCCGTGATATCCTACTTCCTGCAAAGACACACCAAACTGACAGGGACATCCCCTCAACTCGTAGAAACGTACGGGCCAGATAGACGTCCTGGTCAACGCCGCGGGTATTGCGCAATTCCAGTTGTTGCAAAACACCTCCCCGCGGGCTGCGAGGGAGCTTGTGGACACCAACCTCATGGGTACAATCTTCATGTCGAAGTACATGGCTCAGCGCATGAAGCGCAGACGCGCAGACAGGGATGGTAAGTCATGGCAACGCTCCTCCTCCCCAACATCACACTCCCACTCACGCTTGCCATTTTGCCACACCGTGTGATCGATCTGATCGCTACTCCCGCACAGATTGGACAGCCTCCTGCATGCGGTGCACGTCCTGCGGTTACAGTCCTGCTGACCATGTCGTCTCACTTGCAAGCTTGCATTATCAACGTTGCGAGCCTGCTGGCCGAAAAGGGCAGCCCTGGCACCAGTGTCTACGCCGCGTCAAAGGCTGGCATTATTGGTATGTTCTTGTCTTTTTTTTCTTCTTTTTCTCTTCTTTAGTTGCTTTCGTTCCTCGTACATCGTGCGCAATCTGCGTTGCTGTGTCTTTTGGTTTCTTCACCATCTCCGCAGTGTAAAAGAGCAAGTCTAACATCTGGCGACGCCGTCTCCCATAGGCCTCACCCACGCCCTCTCCGTTGAGCTGGGACCGCTGCGCATCAGGACCAATGCCATCGTCCCTGGCTACATAGAAACCAACATGCTTGCTTGTAAGAGACCCCATCTCCCACTGTCCTGTACCCCCCTAGCTGCAAGACTGGCTTCCGAGGGTTCCGTAAGTTGATGCCCTTGGTCAGAGCATAGCTAATGTACACATTCATTATCACAGCAATGTCGAGGGAACCCCTCGAAAAGCGAATTCCACTGGGTCGCTTGGGTCAGCCTGATGAGGTGGCTGATGCTGCCGTCTTTCTTGCCCAAAACACTTATGCCAATAACTGCATCCTGAATCTGGATGGCGGGCTAAGTGCCGTCTGAGCTGGCGTAGAACTCCCCATTTTAGTCCAAGGGGCACCCCTGACTTTGAGAATTGGAACCCCATCATCAGTCGTCGATGACGATTGCTCCACCTGTCGAATCATCCACGATGACCACGTCGTCGTTGCTTGTCGTGGCAACCTTGGCCTTCTTTGCTTCAATCGGCTCGTCGCCGTCGTCCGACCGGGGCCGCTTGAGGTTTGTCGACTCCCCTTCGACATCGACGGTGGGCTTGCCGTTCTGCTCGCTTGTACCGTTCGACTCCGCCGGGGGCTCCTTCTTGGGCTTACGAGGAATCTCGGGTTTGTGATCCACAACTAAGCCCTTGACAGGCTTGTCTTCCGAGGGCTCCTTGCTGGAAAGGTGTTAGTGGGTATCTTTGGTTCTAGTTAGGGAGATGGACGTACGATTCCTGGATACTGATGACGACATTGACGAAGGGCTCTTCATCGTCTTCATCGATAACGGTGAGGAAAGTATCTTCCTTGATGCCAAGGTCGCTGAGCTTCTTGGATAGGTTTTGTGTCTCATCTGGGTCGTAGAGCGGGCCTGCGTCGTTGTTCACGGCGAACTCCTTGTCGCCATAGCCAAGCTCCAGACGCACAAAGTCCTCGACAAGATCCTTGAGCGTAGCTCTGGACAAGTCGACAGACACGCTCGTCTGATATACGCTGCACACCGGGCAATCTGGATTAGGAGCCCGGTACTTGCTCGAGTTGAGCAGACGAGCAGGGTTATGAGGAGAGATGAACACCTAAGTAGAACATTAGACCACAGCCCTGGCAATCAGAGAGTTAGTTTTGATCTTACCTCCTTAGTCTGAGTGAAGTCGCCTCTCAACACCTTGAATGATTGAAGAACACACAGGCCTGCGACAATTGCATTCGTTGTCGCAATGGCCGGGATAATGTTGCCCGCCATTTGTTTGATATCGAAGCGAGACTTACGCTCGATGCCGAAAATGAATGATCGAATGTTGGCACTGGCCGTGACGAAATCCAATGTGTCTTCATCATCCTTGTCAAAGGTAATCAGAGACTCCGGTCCAGCTACGTCTTGGTGAGCCTTCTTCAGCTCCTGCATACGCTTGCTCAGCCGGTCCAGACTATCGACGAAAACGGCAAAGTTCTGCTCCAACGTCCATACGTTCTGTCCGTCCTTAAGAATCGCCTCCTTCGATGCAAGAAGTTCTTTCGACTGCTCCAACAGAGTCTTGTAGTCGAGAGCCTCCGGCTTCCGTCTGGACTTCCACATGTCCTCCATGGACGCCAATCGGAGGATGTCGGTGTTGAAGACCTTGTCGAAGAGAAGCTGAGGAAAGGCTTCGGTGCCCAGTGATTCGCGAATCGCCCTGAGAGCGGCGGCCTCCTTCTTCAGCTCCTCGATCTCCTTGGCGTTATCGGCATCGGCTGAGTTGTCGAAAGCAGACTCATCTTCGCTCGTGCCGAAAATCTCGTTGAGCAGGTAGCTCTTGCCCCAGACGATACAGTGTATAGGCTGACTCGGCGTGCTTCGGATGGTGCAGACCGGGAAAGACTTGGGCGTCTCCTTGGGGGTACAGTCGTAGCATGCGGTGACTCCTTTCTTGATGACCTGAACATTGCCGTTGAAGCCAGTCGTGCCGCTTTCGATTAGGGGAACGTCCGCGGCCAAGCACATTCTGTTGACGTGCCGTCTTGCCTCGAGGTTGTCTAGTGCGTTGAAAACGATGTTGAAGTCCCGAAACCACTTCACGTTGAACTGGGAATCTTTGATGTTCGCATGATGCGCAACGATCTTGACCTTAGGGTTGAAGGGCTGTGCCGCGTCTTTGGCCACCTTCGACAGGTCAGTATTGCAGTGCCTCCAAACCTACATCGCAACGTCGGGGACCATACCAGAGCCTTGGACTTCTTGATGTGTTCGTATCGGAAGAGGAACTGTCGGTTAAGGTTACTCAGATCAATCGTATCGAGATCGACAACGTGAATTTCGCCAAAGCCCGTAAGCACGAGGTTTTTGAGGAGTTCGCATCCGATACCGCCAGCTCCGACCATCAAAACGCGCGCCTGGGGGGTTGGGATTAGCTCCATTGAATCTTCAAATGAACAAGATATCATTATCGCGTCGTATCAGAAGATGCAAAATAAGTCGGCGCGGTCGTTGGATGAACATTGAGGTGGAAGGGAGGTCGCGTGGTCTGATGCGTCGGGCTCGACAAGGTTGCGACGTACCTTCTTGACATTGGCGTTCAAAGATCCGCCGAGCGATTGCTGGTAGAATCGATCGCGCGGCTGAACAGCAGGAGGTCTTTGCTGCTGCTGCTGCTGCTTCTGCTGTTGCTGCTGCATTGGTTGTGCGGGCGCCTGCACGGCGGGAGCCGTGGTTTGCGGTTGTGTTGGCTGTTGCTGTTGCTCTGGTGGTGGTGCAGTGGTCGTCGCCGTCGCTGCAGCTGCAGCAGCTCCCGCTTCCGCAGTGGGATCCATCGGACTCAGTTCGCAGTGTCGTAGAGGTTGTCCTGTGCGTCGATGACTGTCAATCCAAATTGCAAGGGGGCAATGTTGTGACGAGAAACAGCAATCGCGAGGTGGGAAGAAGAGATGTACGGAAGAATAAGCCGCGCCAGGTGGGACGGATGAGACGAGGGCGGGTGGTTTCAGCACGGAGAGCGAGGCTGCAGGCTGCGAAGCAAGGTTGAGGTTTTCCTAAGGTCGCCGGAAGGAATGATCGCCCAGAGGAAGGCTCTAGCCAATACCGGCAGCCGGTGACGAGGTTCAGCAGGGATTGGAGCTGTAAGTTCCTGGGGAATTGCCGCGCTCGAGACCCAATTGGACAATAAAGGCGGGTCTGATTCGCTCGTAGTGGAGGCCCTCTGGAGGGCGCTGTTAACTCAGCGGCCTGGCGCACCCTACAGACACTGGGAGATGCTGGGCTGGTACTAGTCTAGGCTTGATAAGGTGCCTCGGTGACGGCATTTCGCTTGCTTACTCCAGGAGGTTCGCTGGGCCTCTACCGGTTCCTGACAGACCTGCGAGCTGAACCTCTTTCCACATGGCAAGCAGCGGATTGAGCGTTGGAACAGGGGATCAAAGATAACAGTAGAAACGAGACTGTCCATCAGGGGACTTCCGGGGTGATCGCCGCTTGCAATTGAGCGGTGATTCAACAAAAAAAACAAACGGGTCAGTGCAGCAGTATGGGTCTCGTAGCCGCCTAGTCCAACGTTCAAACCCGCGCTGCCGTCGTCCCCTCAGCAAAAGGATTGCAAAGCAGCCGGCCAGAAGCATCGAGGTGCAGCCAAGCCAAAGGCCGTATTCGTGCAGATCCCCCCAAAGACACAGGCTGGACTCCGTTCGAAGAGGAGCCCCCCCTTCCCGGTACGTCCATCATGTCCGACGACGAGGCCGACCCCGAACTCCTGGCCCTCCTCCGACAGCACTTCCAGGGCAAGCTCAACATCAATGAGGAGCCGGAGACGGGTGTCCTCGATGGCGCCGAGTTCGTCTACGACAACTCCATCGACGTCGCCATCGACATGAGGGCTACCAAGCGCGCCGCCGCCACCATCTACGCTCAGATGGAGCACAAGCAGTACTCGACCTCGACCTGGGCCGAGCACGAGCTGCACCCCAAGACCAAGGACGAGGCCACCGCGGCCTTCATCTTCACCATGGATCTGCTCAATTTCTGCTTCTGGTCCGAGAAGCCCGATGACGAGAGGTTCGCCGTCGAGTATCGCGGCAAGACCTGGACCGGCTACTGGAGCATGGTCGCCTCGCTGCAGCGTGCTCTCGACGAGGACATCCCCATCACCAGCTCCGATTTTTGGCAGAGCGAGGACGAGTGTAACATGGAACTCATGAGGCACGTCTTCCGCTCCAAGACGGAGGAGGAGATGCCCTTGCTCGAGGAGCGTCTGGCGTGCCTGCGTGAAGCCGGCACCGTGCTGTACGAGAGGTACAACTGCAGCGTTACGAAGCTTATCGAGACCGCCAACGGCTCTGCCGCCAGGCTGGTCAACCTGCTTGCCCGGGACTTTGACTGTTTCCGTGATGAGCACAAGTTTGAGGGTCGTCGGAAGCCCGTGAGGATCCTCAAGAGGGCGCAGATCCTCGTGGCGGACATCTGGGCGTGCTTCGGCGGTGAGGGCATTGGTGCCTTCAGGGACATTGACAAGATTACAATGTTCGCCGACTACCGCGTTCCGCAGATTCTCAACACTATGGGCTGCCTATACTATAGCCCTTCGCTGGCGACGGCTATCATCGACAAGCGAGTCATTGAAAGTGGATCGAGGTTGGAGTTGCAGATGAGAGGTGAGACCGATGAAACGAGACACTGTGATCGACGTGCTAATTATGAGCCAGCGTGCAGTATCTGGTGCGTCGAGCTCATTAAGCGGGAGATCCAGAAGGAGCACCCCGGAACGAGCGTCAACGCCATATTGATTGATTTCTTTTTGTATGATACCATGAAAGAGTTGGAGGCCGCCGGCACAGAGACGGTGGGACATCACCGGACGAGAAGTATCTGGTACTAGAGCAGCTCGAAATGTTATTGCCAAGATGACTGACAAGTAACGCCTCTGGTAAGGGGTATAATTCTGGGTTGCTATCATCCAGCGTGGAGCATTTCGTTTGACTATACGTACAGCAAGTTCTCGTCTAACATGATTTGTATATTCGTACTGCGAGTTGTTTGCTCGAAAGGACCAGTTCATAAAACAATTGTCTCAAACTCCAAACTCCCCTGCTTTCATCCTAATCACACACTAGCCGCTGAACATCTCATCCTCAAGCGGACCCAACTGCTGTCGAGTTCATGAGTTCATCCATGTGTGCCCGCTCAAGAGAAGTCCCCTTCTTCTCCTCCTTGAGCAACACCGCAAGGACCTCGATGGGCGGGTTGAGACCTAATCTCTCGGCCCGCTGCCAACGCTTCATGCGCTGCAGACCGATGCAAGGCTGAGTAATGTGTTAGTATCTCAAAAATGTTCGATGAACAGAGAGACTTACACCGTACTGTGAGCTGACATCAAAATAGCGCAGCACCTTCTCTGCCAAACTCACGTCCTTCTGATGAACCCTAGGCGCAATGCGCTGAGCCTCGACCGACTTCCAGTACTTGTTGATCTGGGCGTCGCTGATCTTCTCGGCCCTGGCCACAGACTCTGACTTCTCGGGAACTTCCTCCTTGACCTCCGCCTCCTCGATCTCAGGGGTCGCAGTCTCGTCGAGTTGGATCTCGTCGGTCTCTGCTTTCTCCTTCGTGGCTGGCTTGCCGATGTCTGCTCTCTCGACGGCGGAGGTAAGGGCGGCCTTCTTCTGGTCTTTGGGTACGGGTTTAGAGACTCTGTGAGAGAAACTGATGGTCGACTGGCCACGGGTCGGACCGGGTCTGGCTCGGGCTCCTCCTGTTGATCTTCGGGTGGTGGGCATTGTGTGAATGATCTGTGATTGACCAGGGTGTGATAGGCTGTCTGAAGAATAGAGAGATTGAGCGATGCGTTCAATGACGATAAAGTTATCGATAAACTAGGCGGTAGTGATTCAAGAGTATCTCGGGTTGAATGTAAATGCTTCAGATAACATCACCAATCGAAGTCGTCGCAACGTAATCCGCTTCTACCAAACCAATGTGCAGTGAATGACGAAATGGGCAGGAAGGTGGCAGGGGCCTTAATTTGGCGGGGCAACGCGAGGTTGGTACGAAAGCACGTGCCCTGTCACGAGCATCACAGTCCGGCATCTGGATGTTTCACTGTTCTGGCACTGTCTCCATCATCGTCATTGATCATTTCGGCTCGACATGTCTTTATCATCTGTGTTGGGACCTGCCGTAGCGAAATGCCTTGCACCAGGGTATTGTAGACACACACCAACCTCTTGTGACTTTTCTCCCCCTCCATCTATGCTCCAGTAGCTTCTCTGTAGAACGAGATGCTTCTGTTGGCGCCCGCCGTACAGAAAGACTCGTTCTTTCCGGTCTTCGGGAGCCACTTGACAGCCCATAATGCCTTGTCCGTCTCGCTGTGCGTCGCTACACAAGCGCTGCGCTCAACAGACCATACCTTGACCTTGCCGTCCATAGCGCCACTGAGTAGGTATTCGCCGCTGTCGTTCCAGTCGATGGAGGTGATCCAAGAGGCGTGGCCTGTCATGTTGCTGACCTGCTCGCCGTTCTTGATGTCGTAGAGTGCAATGATGGACGAGTCTCCTGCAGCAGCGAGTCTCGTGTTTCCAGGGGAGAATGCTACAGCACGGACAGACTTGACCAGACCTGAATTCACTGTTAGAAAACGGTCGTTCGAACGGTTTGTGGAGGGGTCTTACTAGGCAACGAAAACAACAGTCGTCCGGTGTCATTGTTGAATACGTAGACAGCACCGTTCTCGTGGCCGCTCGCGGTGTACTTTCCATCCCGGCTCAAGTCGACTGACATGCCGAAGCTTCCCGAGCCCGGACTGCCCGTCTCATACTCTCTGATCTTAGGCGTTCCCTCTTCACCGACATCCCAGACGTTCACCCGGCCGTCGTAGGTCGTTCCCGCGAGAAACTTGCCATCTTCACTGAGGGCAATGGCCCACACCTCGCCAGCTTTGGCTGCCTGGTTCGTGATCTCCGAGTGCAGCTTCCACTCGCTCGTGTCCTTGTCGACAACCCAAATCTTCACTTCGCCGGCGAAGCCCGCGCTGGCAGCGACGAGGCCATTGCG
Organism: Colletotrichum incanum; assembly: GCA_001625285.1. Taxonomy (NCBI): domain Eukaryota; kingdom Fungi; phylum Ascomycota; class Sordariomycetes; order Glomerellales; family Glomerellaceae; genus Colletotrichum; species Colletotrichum incanum. The sequence continues at coordinate 160,074 of LFIW01002127.1, forward strand.
CGAGGTGCAAATGTGATGGCAGCCTAGCTTGTGCGCGCCACTGATGGACTGTGTGATAGGGATCGTGGGGTCGAACGTGTTGTGGATATGAAGAGTGGACGATCCGCTCGCGGACAGGAGGGATCTCTGGGTCGTGGCGAGCCCGAAGATGTCGGTTACGTGGGCTAAGAGTCATGAGGTGTTAGCAAGACGAAGCTCTCAAACAGCTCGAAGGACCTGAGCTCCAGGGGCGAGCCAGCGTACCATTGTCCACAGTGTGTGTGGTTAGATATTGTTTCGACTGCCAGAATTAGCTTTGGTTGCAATCAGGAGTAAATTCTGGAGCTCTTACCATGATTGCCAGTCCATGTGAAGCTTGTGCCGCTGTGGATGATGCGCGGTTGCTGTCGGGAAAGTTGCGAGCGCGATGTGGTCTGGCAGGTGGGGGCTGACATCACACATTTGCGAGGAATGACCCCTGTAAAGAGTAGCTGGGGAGGGAGGGGCAATGGAGGGGCACCCTCAAAACCCTTGCAGGAATCAGCCGCCAGAACTCAACATCATTCTTTCATCGATTATCTGGTCGGCTTCACAACCTTTGATTTAGTCAAGAAAGTCTCCAGATACCCAAGCTGCAATCTGCTTGTCAACTACCAAGCAAACATTGGCTTTTGGTTTTACGAGACTCGCATTCTATGTTACCTCACTCAACGACACGCTCCAACCAAACCACATTTTCGAGTTGATTCTCACAAGAAGCTTCGGTTACCCAGTATGGATATTAGCATTCATCAAGTACTGATATAGTTGAGAGCTCCAAGGCTCCGGTACACACTACTCAAACATTATTCTACCACTGTCATGAATGAAATATGTCTAGCCGCTTCTTCCAAGCTACCAATTTACCACATGAGACATTTCAGATATTCAAAGACTTGCACTCCTGCTCACGGAGAAATTTGACCATGGTGTCGTTCTGACAGCGGAGAGCCAGCTCAAGAGGTGTCAGACCAGACCTCGGAGGCTCGGGAGATCCACAAGACCCCGACGAATTCATCTGTGCCTTCAAGTCAGCTCCTGCTTCAATCAGCATCCTCGCGACAGGTCGCATCGCCTCGTGATCACCACTCTGCCGGGACCGACGGCCAAAGAGCCGAGGATCTACCGCGACAGAAGTCCACCTAGGTCTCCAGCAAGTCAAATGCAATGGCGTCCATCCTTGAGGACCCGTTTTAGTTACGTCGGCGCCGTAGTTGAGGAGGAGCTCGACCATCGAGCAGCGGCGAACCCCGTACCTCGACACGACGTGTAGCGGAGCGATCCAGTTGTAATCCTCGAGGTTTATGTCGGCATTCCGAGACAAAGGATATTTGACGACACCGTGGTTCTTGTGGTTGAGGACTCGCCATATAGCGCTGCCAGAAGAGGCGTGCCGGCGTTGAATGTCCCCTGTCTCAGTGTCTCGGGATGACCAAAAGTGTCCCGTTGATACGTTTTTAACTCAGCCAGTCTGCATGGTCAGCCTGTGTGGCAAACTTGTAATCGACATCCGCGCCGCTGCAGAGGGCCGCTTCTAGCGCAGGGATGGAGCCATGGAAACAAGCCCACCGGAGTGCGTACCAGTCGTCCTCTATGCCGCTTCTCCCGTATAGCACGGGCAGCAGAAGACTATAGAGAGATTTGCACGATACTGTTAAGTTCTTGAGGTCAGTGATGTCGTCCAGGACGGCCGGATCCGTTGGCTTCTTTGGGTCTTTGAAGAAACTGTTCCCTATTATGTTCAGTCCGGAGGAGTCCTCGTCTTGAATCTGTATTCTATTGAGAGCGACAACGAGGCTTTTCTCACCCTGAACCTTGAAGAAGTCCCCAGATAGGACGCGATATGAAGGAGAGCTCTTTGGAGAGGTCCCCCAGGCGAGACACTTTGCAACGCCATGTGGGGGGTCGATGAGGCGTCTGCCAGTGTGGCATTGCGAATACCACGATAAGAAGACTAGTTGGTATTTTAAAGGGGTAAGCAGACCTTATACTCTAGCGTAATTTGCTCAACTCGAGTAACGTTTATGTATCTGGCCAACTCTCACAGGAGTTGTCTGTCTTTTGAATAGACGGAGAACTTATGTTCTTTGTAGGTTCGCTTTGTCCGCGCAATGGCTTTTTGGTGTGTGTTGGATACTAGTGGAAGTGTTCTTGGTAGGCTACCAAGTTGCGCATTGTTAACTTCAACAACCACTTTTTGAGCTAACCTCTTTCCACTCTTTCGATATGCCAACAAGACTGAAATAGTAGGGTGAAATTAATGACAATGATGTTTATCATCTAAGACTTTAGAAGCACTGACTTATAAGCTCGGGAGAAACTTGAGCCCTATGTTAAGCACGGATGGGGAGGAGGTAGGACAACGAAGAGAAAGAAGCCGACATCTATGGGGGCAACTGAAACACTTGGCCTTGAGCAACATAAATGGTCTGTGAACAATTCATCGGTATTGAAGATATGGCAGTTTGGTTCAAACAGAGCTCGATGGTATGTGTCTGATCCAAGATCGAAATTGACCAGAATTTTGTTTGTTCGTCATATATGGTCAAACCGCCAAATCAATAGAGGCACCGTCATCTGATTTCCACCTTAACGATTTTGGAGCCGAGTGGGTGACAATTCGTGAAGTCTTATTCCCGAGGTGAGGAAACTCGCTCGAAGCTTATCCCACAACGCATCACTGATACACATGGCTCTGGGTGTCTATCAGCGTTCAAAGCTTCAAATCTGCTAAGCAATACCACTGTTTCACTATGCATAGAAGGACAGCAGGCCTATTCAAAGGCCAATGCCATCATACGTGTCTTCTTTGAGTTCAACATACTGTTGGCTCAGGCAACAGGGCCTATCTTCAGATTCACTAAAAGTCGAGGTCCTTCGCTAGAAGATACCTGATCATGACGATGTTTCCGCAGTCAAGAGTCACCTGAAATGGAGTCGACCCAGCTTCATCGGGACTGTTATCGAACCTGTGCGATCCCACCGCCGTCGTCCTCGCTCCTGCATCAGCCCCTGAATCCAGCAGGATCCCCGCGGTAAGTCGAATATCCCCAATGGCGGACATCGAGAATGGATTCAAAAACAAAAGGTTGTGCTTCCCAAAACGCGTCTTCCTCCTCCTTTTCCTCCCGAGTGAGCGACCGTGACCTGTGGGACCTGACTCTTGGGATCAACGCCCTCGGAACTCTTTCCTCATATCTATCGTCGCACCCATCGTCCTGGTCAATGTTTTTCTCATTGATGTTCAGACCATGAGCAGAACACAGACAATGCAGTGGCGTCCATACCCTGGACTCTCGAGCGTTAAGTCTGCTCCAAACCTAACCAGGGCTTCCACGCAGCCTTTCTTTCTACAAGGCTCATCTCCCATGCCTTTGAAGTGCCATTGCAAGTCGTTGCCATAATTCAGCACGCTGTGTAGAGAGGACACACCTAGAGGGTCTGCGCCAACTTCCAAGAGTTTGCAAAGCATATCCTGTTGAGGCTTCTCGGTTTTTGTGCAATACCAAGTGAGCGGCGTGTGTCCATCAACCCAGCCAGCGAACAGATGACGGCGGTCCTCTTGAGCAGGGGGTAAATCGCGGTTCAGTATGTATGGTACGTTTGGATCGGCTCCAGCTTCGACAAGCAACCTGACTGCATCTGGAACAGTCGAAGATCGAGTGCTGGCAGATGCCGCTTTGATCAAGAGAGGCTGTGCCTTGGACATCGTAGAGTCGAGTTCCGAGTTGAAGATGGGTAGTTTGTGCTCCTTCAGAAAACGAAGGACTCTGTCGAGATGGGGTCCTCTGTACGTTTCTTGGCCGTATAACTCTGCCACTTTCACACGTTCAAGGCTGTTGAAGCTCGGCATGCAAGAGCATCCTTTGTGCGGCGTGTGTCGTGACAGCAAAACGCGAGCCTTGGATTCGCAGGTGTATCGGTTCCTTGAATATTGCGATGTGACATGTGTGTAAGGAAGGGAAGAAGAAGAGAATGCCTGCCCATCTCGAAATATGCGCCCTTCTCAAGCAGAAACTGAACCGTTTGCAGTCCTATAATCGGGGCAAAGAGAGCGAGACCAAGAGGATTCTGATGCTGACGAGGTAAGGTTCAAAGGTGATCTTGACCGTCCGGCCAGGTATGACCGTAAAGGGAAACATGGAAAAATCTCTCGTTGATGTCTGCTCCCTTTTCGATCAAGCAACTAATAATCCGTATGCGGTCGGCTTCGCTTCGGATACCAGAGACGCACTTCGCACCATGAGCTAGGTAGTCAAGGGCACCTTGGATAGGGTAACACCGCAGTGGCGATCAGGGCCGTGTTTATGAGAGCATGTATTGCACATGGACGGCCCAAACCCAGGCCAATGACTCGACCTTTGAACGCTTGGCTTCGCCAAAGTCGGACTGGCGCCATACGAGAGTAGCCATTCGACGCCTTCGACTTGGCTGCCATGAATAGCCGTGAGAAGAGGTGTTCCGGCATTTTGGGTTCTCCCGGTAAAATGGCGGTCATGATTAGCACCGCTCAGAAACACTCGCCAGAATTCGGTCTCAAAAGTGGAATGGAAGGCGTAGTCAAGCGGCGCGCCAGCAGCGACAACTCGTTCTAGGACGAGAATAGATCCGTGGAAGCAGCCCCAATGTAGGGCGTACCAGTCGTCTTCCCACCTTTGGCGTAAAGATGAGGCAACACAATCTCGCAGAGTTCTTTGCAAGAATAGGCAAGGTCCCTCAAGCTTATTGTGTCACTGGCAGTTGTTGTGCCGGCTAGGTGCTTTGAACAGAAGCTGTTGTAGTCGGAAGGATGATTTTTGACGTCTGAATTATCGTCCTCAGCTGAAACAATCTGACAATTCATGATTGTCGTCAAATTTGACTGTACGCGGGTTAACCTCGTTGTCTTCGTCGTCCTCGGCCTCGTAACAATCTGCCATCAGAAATTCTTTGGGTTGACGCCGCGCTTCGATTCCTCTTCAGCCACATAGGAGCCGATTTCCAGGATAAGCTCACGAGGGAGGTCGCCCAAGGTCGTCGGTTTTTTAGCAGGGCCAGACTGAAAAGTAGACATTGTGTCTCATCTCGGTTGGTCAAAAGAGATAATTTAGGAGAGATAATTGCTTCGTTGGCGCAGTTGGTTCCCGTTTAGTGTTGGGTCGTTGGTTTGAGGGATGGTACATGTTTTCGGGGAACTTAGAAGTGCTTATATAGTCCCGGTGTTCCCTCAGGTGAATACAGCATCAAGCCACAGCTCGGTAAGTAATTCACTGCTCTGTACACTTCAACTGTCGGATGGACTGTTGGACCGGACCAGGCCGTTACAATGAAAGCGACCAAATGCCTCCACCCTCGACCGATTGACATCAGTTCCTGGGGACAGTGACATGTCAAAAAGCAGTTGTCAACGGTAAAGGGGGAGTCGGCAAGCGCCGGAATAACCCTAACGCCCTCAACACATGAGAAAGGGGAATGATAAAAGTCACATCCGAAGAAGTGATTGATTGTCCCAAACGCCACAATATGCTAACCAGTTGTACACTTGAATATACACGTCTCGAAAATGTTACACGGCCATCGGGCAGTTTAAATGAACTTTCCTGAGGGGTTCTCCTCTCTCCACAGATCCTTGATTTCTGTCAAGCAGTGGTCAGTAAATGGACATCAGAAGGCGGCAGAGGAATACATACTGCTCAGGCAGTGTGGGCATACGATGTGCTGCCTCTTGATCTGGCCGCAACCCGGGCACTTACACAGGGACTTGACGTCCTTGAGCGCCTTTCCGGCCATCTGCCTATGTCTCTTCTTCGCGTGCGAGGTCTTCTTCTTGGGCACGGCCCTCAGGATGGACTCCCAGATGCCGCCGAGCCATGCAGGTACGTTGAGGTTGAATGCCGGCAGGGCAAAGGAGAGCGCCGGGAGGAATGAGTTGGAGACTTGACGCGTGTAGAGGGAGAATATCCTTGACGTCTGGGTGAAAGCCGGCGCGGAAATCCGGGGAATGAGGGAGGTCATGCGCAAAGGCTGCGCGCCCATGGCGATGGCGGCCATTTTGAATGATGATCGCTCGACTCGAGATCGGGTGGAGGGGTAATGTTATCAGCGAGGAGTCAGAGACCTGTGAGTATAGATTCGGGTTTGTTTAGTCGTGACGTCGAATGGAGCCGAGGAGTTGGGCTGCCGGGTATCGAGGTTGCGATCCTTGTTCGCGATGGCGGATGTTGAGGCAGCTGCACCACTGTCTGTCATATCAACGAGGCTCAAGCTTCTTCCATTCCGAACCGAGAAAAAAATAAAGGCTTGCGACCAGGGAGCTGTCAATTGAGATCTGCCAGCCAATCACAGCCCCCGAGGCGCACAGACGCGACACAGCCAATCAACGCGATGGAGACCCCTTTCCCCCTTTCCCTCCATCCCCTGCACCTCCCTGCAGGGAAATTATTGTTTGCTGGAGTGGAAGGAGCAACCTATTAGCTGCAGCCAACGGCCACAGCCAGTGCCTGACAGACAAGACACCGGGGACGGGTAGCAAGCAGGTGCCAGCAGAGAGGAAATTACCCTCCTGGTCCAGGCCAGATCAGGTTCACTCTTCCCATTCACCGGCTTCTGTCCTTCGAAACATCCTCCTACCTCGTGATCCTCTTTTTCTCTCTCCCTGCCCATCGCTTCTCCGACTCCCGACCCTCACTCAACCTCTCACCTCGACTCGGCACCAAGCGAGAGACCAAGTAACAGATACCTTTCTTGGAATACAGAAACGTATCTCACTTTCACTCCTTAACAACACCCACACCACCCACTGTCGCTCCCTCGCGGAAAAGCTATCGCCATGGCGCAGCCCCAGACCATCTTCCCCCAGACCCATGTTGGTTTCGACAGCATCACGTCCCAGATTGAGAAGAAGCTCCTGAAGAGAGGCTTCCAGTTCAATGTCATCTGTGTCGGTGAGTTCACTCTCTACAATTGCAATCGCCGGCTTAACAAGCCGGCTTGCTCGCGACTTCGCGTCCTTGCAGTCGACTGACGGATCGTGTGTCCACAATTAGGCCAGACGGGTTTGGGCAAGTCCACCCTGATCAACACTATCTTCGCCTCCCACCTTATCGACTCCAAGGGTCGCCTGCTCCCTGACGAGGCCGTCCGTTCGACCACCGAAATCCAAGCCGTCTCCCACATGATTGAGGAGAATGGCGTCCGTCTGCGCCTCAACATCGTCGACACCCCTGGCTACGGCGACCTGGTGAACAACGACCGCTGCTGGGATCCTATCGTCAAGTACATCAAGGACCAACACTCCGCTTACTTGCGAAAGGAGCTCACTGCTCAGCGTGAGCGCTACATTCAAGACACCCGCATCCACTGCTGCCTCTTCTTCATCCAGCCCTCGGGCCACTCTCTGAAGCCCATCGATATTGTCGTCCTGAAGAAGCTGTCTGATGTCGTCAATGTCGTCCCCGTCATTGCCAAGTCCGACACTTTGACCCTCGAGGAGCGTCTGGAGTTCAAGGAGCGTATCAAGGAGGAGTTCGCCTTCCACAACCTCAAGATGTACCCGTACGACAACGAGGAGTTCGACGACGAGGAGCGCAACCTGAACACTCAGATCAAGGTGAGCCCTCTTGCTATGGATTATGTCCACGCCGGCTGCTAACAATTGGACAGGATTTGGTCCCCTTCGCTGTGGTCGGCTCCGAAAAGTCCATCATCGTCAACGGCAAGCAGGTCCGCGGTCGCCAGAACCGCTGGGGTGTCATCAACGTCGAGGACGAGAACCACTGCGAATTCATCTACCTGAGAAACTTCCTTCTCCGCACCCACCTTCAAGATCTCATCGAGACCACGTCGCAGATCCACTACGAGACTTTCCGTGCCAAGCAGCTCTTGGCGCTCAAGGAGAGCAGCGCACACGGTGGCGGTAGCAGACCCATCAGCCCTGCTGCTGACCGCGAGCTCAGCCGGAACTCGCAACGAATGACCATGAACGGATACTAGTTGACGGATGGTCCCACCCAACGCACTCGAGGAGCCAGTCGGCAATGATGTTCTCGGGCAGCCGGGTTTCTGATGACTTTTAATCTCATGGTGTTATGCGCAGACCAAAAAAGAAAGAGGCACGGCACGGCCTCGACAGCAAGCGGAGGCTGCATCGACTGATAATTCCGAGGGAGGAAGCAGCTGCTATACCCATGGGAAGACTTGGCGGAAGTTCGTTCGCATGGGAGGATTGAAGATGCTGGCATGGCGCACGGATATTGGTCATACCCCCTCTGGCCTTATGGTTGTTGTTTAAGTACTCGTGCTGGCGAAATAGTCCATTATTCCCCCTCCCTTTTCCGCCTTACAGCTGGACGCACTTCTACTGTTTTTTTATTTTGCTCTTTGAAGCAGCATTTCGAGCTCGGCTTTTCACTTGTTTCCCCCCATTTTCTTCTTACTCTTTAATCCATTCGTACTCTGATAGAGAGTTCGTTTCGATACCTCGTGGAATACAACCGACATGGCTTATGATTCAGGGTGTTTGGTGTCTTGCGTGATGTGATGATGATTCCTCCAGGCCAAGATTTGGCCAGAGATTCAGCCATGTATGGCTCTCTAAATTGCTTTTGTATGTCTAATGGGATATTTGCATGCACAATAACCGCCCGCGCTATGTAGAAGGAACCCGCAAAGTTCTTGTATTCTAAAAGTGTATCCAGTTCCAACGCCCCGTCGTCGTCCTGCCGCCGCCCCGTCCAAGCCCGGCCAGCCTCTCTTCGTCGCCCATGTAAGGTACGCTGCCCGTATGCTTCGTGACTTAGGAAGACTTGTAGACAAAGTCCTCGAGGGTCTTGTAGGCCTTCTCGAGGTTGTCGTTGACGATGATGAGGTCGTGGACGCCGGGAGTCTTTGAGAACTCGAGCTCGAGCTTGGCCTGGGCGAGGCGCTTCTGGATGCTCTCCTCCTTCTCCGTGCCGCGGCCGCGGAGGCGCTTCTCGAGCTCCTCTTCCGAGGGCGGCGCGATGAAGACGTAGCGGGCGGGGAAGTTGGATTTCTTGATCTGCTTGACGCCCTGGTGTTGCGTGTCAGTACGCGACGACGCCCAACACGCCTCAATGGCGATGTAGGGGACTGCGAACGGGGATCATACCTCCATCTCAATGTCGAGGACGACGAGCTTGCCCTTTGCGGACTGCTCCTCGATGGTGGCCTTGGAGGTGCCGTAGGCGTTGCTGCCGAAGACAGCGTGCTCGACGAAGCCGTCGCGGGCGACGAGGTCGTCGAAGGCCTCGCGCGTGACGAAGTGGTAGTCGACGCCGTCCTGCTCGCCCGGGCGGGGGCCGCGGGTGGTGTGGGACACGGAGAGGGCAAAGGTGTCCGGGTGGCGCTCGAAGAGAAGCTTGTAGAGGGTGCCCTTGCCGACGCCCGAGGGGCCGGAGATGACGATCGGGCGGCGGTCGGAGGGGAGGACTGCAGGTGCGGGGCGTCGTTAGTCTTTTGTGATTTGTCCTTTCTTACTTTTTCTTCTTCTGTTTCTTTTGGAGGGGTGGTTTTCTTTTTCGGCGGTGGAGGGTAGTACGGAGATTGGATTGCGGCGTGGGCGTCTAAGGGGGAGTGTAGCAGGTACGACGTCACGATCTTGCTTACCTGGTGCCATTGTATGCGCGAGACGGGACGGTTGACTTGGGAAGGGAGAGCTGATCAAGGGACGTTGTCGTGAGAAGGCTTGGGCGAGCGGTCGGAGGCGGGGCAGCATTCCAATGAGACGAAGGTTAGAAAAGGGAGAGGCAGTACAGGCAGTTCTTAGAGTTTCAAAGAAAAAGGATCCACGGGGGGCGGGTGACGGTCGGCGGTCGGAGGGGGAAGGGGGCGGGCGTGGTTTCGGAGGGGCAGAGCTAGAGTGGTCGTGGGCGGTCAAGTCTGACAGGCAGACGCCAGGCACAGGGTTCGGGAGCGAGGTGGAGGGACGGGCTGGGGACGGACGCGGTGACACGTTCTAGGGGGGGGAGGTACCTCTGGGTGGATGGTGGGGGTTTGCTTTACCCTACTGGGCTGAGCTTAGCCCAAATGCCGGCAGAATTCGTGCAGGTTGCCGCTGAAGAGTCAACGTTGGGCTCCCCATGACTCAGCGATGCAGCGATGAGAGGGGCGGTGAAGGGAAGCCGTTGGGATCGTTTTTCACAGCCCTTCATTTGTCGACTGCACCGAATGTTGGCTCTAAGCACTTATCGATTGCCGCGACTTTCGATTCAGTCCGTAACTGGTCGTCGAGGACTCGTGGCCTCCAGCTTGCAAGAACCAAGCGCATGATGTCAGAGGTGATCAAGGGTTCTGCTGACGAGAGTTCCAGCCGGTGAGTCTGAAGCTATTGTATGCGTCAACTCGCATGTCCTTCTTCAGGTCCTTTGAGGACAATATTGGGCTTGGCCACTAGGCCTCAGTCTACACATGCCCACACCACCAGAGATATGCTACTAGGAAGGAAGAGTCGTGAGTTGCTATGAGCTTACTTAGCTGTAAAGTGAAGCACTGCAACTTTTGTTTACTTCCGACTCTTCGATTTGAGGTTTCGAGTTTGAATGCAGTATATCGAACCACGCCCTTCGCTGAATGCTTTTTAAGCCGAGTATAAATAACTTCGAGGACAAACATGGCCAAGAACAAGAGCGCCAATCTCACATCTGATGTGACATGAACGTCCACTGAAACGAGCCTAGCTAGTCGTTGGTGAATAGTGCAGTTAGTGTATATCAACCGTCAAGAGGCGTATGGAAGATCTCGCAGCATTTTTCCGAGCGCCAACTGCAACATAAGGACGTAAGCCTGGGTACACTTGATGACTTAGACAACTCAAGTCCCGCACTTATTCACGAACATTGCGAGAGCGTTTTGAAACATGACCGAGATTTTGTATGTGTCTGCTCGGTCTCGGTTAAGTTGTTAGGTGTGCCGTGCTCACGGTGCGAGAAACATTAATTTTCTTCATTACTCAAAGCAAATGGATAATCCCTAATGAGTAGGACTGCCTTCAGAGAGCTAATTGACGAAGCAACAGTGACTTTTACCCCGGCCCAGCAGCTGACTCTGCCAGGGAGCCCGGCTTGACGAGTCGCACTTATCATGTTGCCATTGTCATATACCCGGTATGCTTGTCATTTTGGAAGAGTAGAAGAAGACTGCTTTCAACTTCGGCCTTTTATGCAAGGGCCGTATGAAGAACCGCAACTCCGTTCTCGCTTTGCAGGCAACATGGAGTGACCAAGACACGGAACCGGATGCATTTAATGGAAGTTGACATACCATTGATAGTAACGTAAAAGAGTCCTAGAAGAATAGTTGGACTACCCATCTCCGAACCCAATACTGAACCTTGTTCAAATTAGCATTCTTGCCTAAAGAGGTGGAAGTTGCAAAGATGTGTTTCTATGAAGATGGTCGTGAGTACTTCATTGAGTTGGCGGTACTGGCCAACCAGAATTGCCATGGGCTAGAGTTTCAACCAAGTGATCAGTACATCGTGTTATCTCGCCGTCTTCCTGCTGCTCAAACATTTCTCACCATGAAGCTGGCCCGGAAGAGGCACAGCTTGGCTTGATTAATTGTCACAGATTTTGGAATACCTGCTCGAAGCATGTCAAAGGACAAGAAGAAAAAGCCAAGGTCCTTGCCCGAATACCCAAACACATATACACGGCATCTCTTTTCCCTCATTGAAGATTTTCCCCCCGTTATACGCATTTAGCTAGACTTCTTTAACGCTAAATTTTCATGAACGTGCAATGAACCGGGGTTAGGCCTGGGTCACGCCTTGGTGCTACGACACTACGGCAAAAAGTTGGATTGCTAGGTTGTTTCTAGACCAAAATGTGAATTATGACAACGACGCTATGCTATGCTAGGTGGTGTCGGCTGCGTGTGCGGCGCTTGTCGATTCTAGCCAGTCCGCTGAAGTGTCATTTTGTCTTGGTACTATGTCTCTCGAGAGGAGTTAGGATTGCAGTGAAAACGAGGCTCTAAAGCCTCCCTGAGTGCTTGCACGTGGGGGCTATCTGACGTGACACAACGTAGGTGAGTGGTTGGCAGTTTCCAGGTCAACTCCCTATAAAAGACCAAGAAAATGGGATAACAAGAGATCTGGAGAAAACAGCTGTATCTTCAAAACCGGCAAGGGTTAAGTGCAACACATCTGAAAGCCATCACTGTCGAATGGGCCGGTAGTATTGCGACTAGCTCACGTTGAATCACAGTAGTAGACAAGGCACTCGTTGAGAAAAATATAAATTGGGGCTTATAAACAAACCGCGGGGAATCTATGATGCCAGAAAGAAGCCAGGTCATTACCACCCAACCTTACAAATAAGCCACATACAACATCGAGCGTGCGCTTCCAGAGCCTTTACAACAAGAGGAGGGCAAGCAGAGGTGCGGCCATGGCGACGACCTCGGGGCGCAGCGGGACAGCCGGGTTGTTGCTCGCCGAAGGAGTGGAGGAAGAGGAAGTGCCAGTGCCGGTGCCGGTGGGGGAGGAGGTAGCGGGAACAGTCGAGCCGCCGGTGTTAGTGCCGGGAGTGTTGGAGTCAGAGTCGCCAAGAGGTGTGACGGCGAGACCAGTGATCTCCGTCTTGCCGTCAACGTTGTAGACTTTGTGCTTAACAGTCCAATCGGAAATAGAAATGATTTTGCCGGAAGGCTTGTTCTTGATGCCGTTGTCGATCAAATCTTGACCTCCGGGAGGAACGGCCGGCAAGGTGAAGTTGTTGTTAAAGCCCTTCTCCTTGATCAGGGACGAATCACACTTAGGAGGCGTAGGGGGGTTGGCGGGCGCCTTCTCTGCCTGGAGAGACTTGAAGTCGATCTTGTTGTACTGGGTGGCGAGGTTGGTATAGTCGATCAGCAGGTTGACGGACTTGTCGGCGTTGACCTTGACGATGCCAAAGTTATTGTCCTCCTGACTGTACTCGTAGACGAGACCGCCGGAGAAGACGTCCTTCATGTCGGGACCGTAGATGGCGCCAATCTCGGTGAAGACACGAGGGGTGACCTGGTTGCAGCCAAATTCGGAGAAGAAGATGGGGACGGAAGTCTCCTTCAGGTCCGAGACGAGCTGGTCGTAGGTCGACTTCTTGAAGTCGGAGTCGCCGCACCACGAGTAAGAGTTGAGGCCGAAGAGGTCGATACGACTGGGGTCCTTCTCATCACCATTCTCAGCACACTGCAAGTAGTTCCAGGAGTCGACGAGGATTTCGCGGACGTCGGCGGCCGAGTAACCGACGGGAATGGTGCGGTCGGCGTGCTTGGAAATGTAGTTCTTCAAGTCGCGGGTGACGGCGCGTAGGTACTGGGGAACGAACTGAGCCGTCTCAACGTTGTTCATGACCTCGTTGCCAGAGAAAAAGGCCAGAGTGTTGGGGTAGCTCTTGAAGGCCTCGACGATGGCGAAAGTGCGGTTCAGGTAGTCAGCGTAGTAACTGGTCCAGGGCTGGAAGCTGGTGATACTCTCGCCGGGCAGGGGAGAGTTGACGTCGAGGATCATATACATGCCGGCGGCGTTGAAGATGGAGGCGCACGCATCGTGGTTCAGGTTGGGGTCGAGGTTGTAGACGCGGATGGCGTTGGCACCGAGGCGCTGCAGTAGAGCAGCATCGCGCAAGCAGACGTCGCCGTCGCTAAGGGGGTCGCGATTGTGGGCAGGGTCGTAGCCAGCGCTTCCGCCGATCTGGTAGTCGACACCCACGATCTGGAACTTTTCGCCAGCATCATTGACAAAGGAGTTGCCTTTGACAGTGAGGGGTTTAACGGCTGCAGCCAGGGTCGCACTCAATGCGACGAGAGCAGTTTGGACCTGTGGGAGAGCGGGCAAGTTGGATTAGCGTTGCACGATTAGATTGACATTGATGTCGAGAGAGGTGTAAATGTGAGGGGGAGGGGGATCGGCAGAACGAGGCGTCGCCATCGCAGGATTCCGATGATGGGGCTGGCTCTCCACATGGCACAGCAGGAACTTGGCGTGTCTCTCAGGCCCTGATCGTCGCCACGATTGATTGTGATACCTGCGACGGTTGAACCAGTCGCTTGGACCAGTCGGGCCAATGAGAGCCATTGATGTAGGAAAACGACCTATTCTGTACTCACAAGCATGATTGCAAGATACGCAGGTTCTTTGCTAACCTGGGGTCTTGAATTGTTGGAGAGAAGCGGGAGTATTAGACGTGAAGCCGAAGGGGTATTGGCCAAGTTTGTGTCGTTCGCTAGCCGTGGCTATAAAGGGAGGGGCGTGCAAAATCCAAGAGAGCGACGAGAAGACGAGTGTGGGTATTTAGGGAGCCAAGCAGGCAATAGAAGAATTTGAGACTAAAAAGGGTCCAAAAAGGAAACAATTCTCCTGGGGTTGTTGGTGGATGTGGTTGAGTGAGTGACGAGAAACGAAGAGAGCCAAGATGGAGAGGACGGGCCGGGATGTCGATGCGCCGCAGTGCTTACTTTTCCAAACAAACAGGCAGGCACGAAATCTGTCGGGCCAGTGTTACAGGGAGGAAGCAGAGAGCAACAGCGATAGGTCCTGGAGGAGAGAGAAACCCGAGACTTCCAGGAGATAGCTTTGGGTTGAAAGGAGATAAGAGGAGTAGTAACAAGAATGATATATGGAAGAGAGAGGAAGGACAGGCGCAAACTGAAAGAGGTAGGCCGAATCGCAGCATGTAAATTAAAAATGGGAAAGGCACTATGGCTCCCGCCTTCTGGATAGGATGCCCAGCGGTTTTGTCTCATCTCGGCCTAGCGTCACACAGTCATCTCCAGCCTACCTAACTTTCCCTCTATGCTCGCAACATGCCGCCGGTGAGCCAGTGATACCGCAGTAAGGAAACACCAACCGTACCAAATGACCATGCCTGACGGGACTGACCCGACTCGGCGACTTTTCCCCCCCTCGGACCTTGTCCTCACATCATCATCTCAACTTTGCCCCCCTTCTGCAAGTCGAATTGGGTTCCACCTCGCAGTCCGGCTTAGTCCGTCGATGTTTCTAGGCCATCGTCCTATCTTTCTCTCATCAGACCGTCGTCATTAGCTCGCGACTTACCAGTAGACCAGACAGCCAGAGTCTGTTTTCTCTGCTCTTCTTCCTGTTTTGTTGGTCCTCTTTTCCAGAGACTAGGCACAACGCACAACCACACTAGATGTCGCACACAGCCTCTCGGCATCTCAATTCCTGAAGCAAGGCCTTCCACACACGTACAGGGCTGGGGAGCGTCACAGACGGGAGGGGCCCTCTTGATTCTTCCCTCACCTCAGCCAAAAGTCCCAAACGCGACCGAAGCGAAGATGAGAAGACAAGATGGGATGGCTCGGGCAACGGGATGGCCTGGGCGCAAGGCGAGTGCAACAGGGGCCATGAGGGAATCAGCGGGCGAGGGTGACGGCGCTGACTGGTCGCCCATCTCTCGTACTGGGTGTACGCTCCAAAGCTTGGCTTCTCTAATTACGTTCCTGCTTTGGACCAATCTCACTGGCCGCTGTTGGTCCTCTCGTTTATCTGCAGGGCCGCTGGGGTCCGTTGGCATATTGCAGGGTCTCTTTTTCCTTGAGCCTTCCTCTTCTGAACAGACGACATGCGCCCAAGAGGCACGATTCTGTTTGTGGGTGTAAGCTAATTATCTCATTCAGGCTGCAACAGGTGACAACTCGAAGGACACAACGTCACAGCAACGACGCTCGACTTTCGGAAGACGCAGTCCTCTTTCGAAACGTTATGAGACACCATGGTCAAGCTTTTGAGGGCAATACGCTCTGCTGGCCAACCGGATACGCCTGAGACGCGGGGGCAGTGGAAGGTGGACTGATTGACAGAATGAACGACGGCCAAACCAAAACTCAGCTTCTTCTACCCATCCACATCCACAAGGGGAAGGGGGGAAGAAATGTCCGATATTCTCACTTCATAATGGTGTCATCTCGAAGCCTTGCTCCTGGGATCCGCCTGGCAGAACCTTCTTTGCCAACAGTCAAAGCTGCCTCGACGCTCGGGCAAACCGCTGTCTCGAGAAACTATGTCTCCCTCTCTCTGTGCCCAGAGAATCCTTGGAATCGAGATGCGGACATTTTCACCTGACTTTGCCTCTGCTCCTTTGTCCGTCGCACTATTAGCCACGTGAACCCGACAACAGCCCGAACTGGCATGGACTGATTCCAATTGGCTCAATGGGGACAAGTTTGTTGGGCCGTATTGGTGGAGATGAAGAAGTCTCGACGATGCGCAAATGGGTTTCCCATTGTCTATCTTTTTTCAAACGCCACCGGGCCAGCGCGCTAGGCCCAAACTTCGTGCTGCCATACGAGGTCCACGAACGCAATCATCGTGTTCGTTCACTTTCTCCGTTCCCCTCCAGCTAGTGTCCTCAGTCGGTGCCCTACCAGCTGCAAGGTACGAGACTACGGCAGTGGCGGCGGTGCATCACTACGCATATCGCGGCATGACAGGGAAAGCGTGGGCTTTTGCGTGCCGATCAGCCGTTGGGGTTGAACGAAGAAAAAAAGGTCGCCTTGACTCTCGATTTCTTGCCCCCTGCTAAGCCCCAATCTCAACGCAGAGTCCGCAACCGCCATCATTCGTTATTCCATGTGCTCCATGACTGGCTTTTTCTAATGGGGGCGAAAAGATTGCACCGGCCATCACATCGTATTTCGGCCGGATGACAGGGTCCTGAGTTTTATTGTCCGGAATTGCTTGATTGTGATAGACTCGTATCCCCTTGCCTGGCCCACAAGTGTGGGATTCCCTCATCGACCAACGGTCTTCTCCCCACCTCATCTTGGCGGTTGTACGGGAGGGAAATATTTCCCTCATCCAACGGGGCCGATTGACACGGCCCCGCCCGGCATCGTGCTTCCGTGTCATCACCGGCTCCGAAGGCCGACCTATCGGGTCCACCTTGACCGCATTGCCACCATGTACAAATATATCCTATCCCGTCCTATCCGTCTAGCCTGTGCAATGTTTCCCGATCGGCAGCCGAAGACTGGGCCTGTAGATTGCCATCAGTTGAAGAGTCCAAGGTTGTTGTTGTGTCACCCCAATTCTGAATTTATTGTCAGATCTATGGCTGTTTGTCTGGCCACGTCCCCCACGGCCGCCTACCTCCAGCTTCTAGGAACCAAGACTACCATGCCAGAGTAGCACCACATTGCCGCCATCCGAGCACTGCCTCGCACCTTCAAACCTCGTCTGCATTCCACATCGCACCCAGCCACCGGTGCACGTCGATCAGCAGCAACCGTCACTCTCCTGGACCAAGTGCCGGTCCAGCCTGGGCTAAGCACGATCTAATGATTGTCCCAAACGTCAGAAACTTGCTTCGAGTGCATGTTCGCCCCGTGGATGCGCCGTCACTGCCGCCGATAGCCCCAGCAGAGGTCACAGAGGATATGGAACGGTTGCCGTGTTCCGGAGACTGCGCCCCCTGAATAGCTTCACCCGGCCCCCGCACCAGATCTAATTTGCGGTCAGTCTGGTGCCAAGAACCGAGATACTCTCCTCTTGCGGTCTTCCGTGGGTCTTTGAGGACTTAGCCACTGCTCAGCTACCCCGCCAGTCAGCATTCTGGCCCGACGCTTGCTATGAGCTGGTGAACATGCCGCCGTGGGTGAGGACCAGCCTGGCGGTAGAGGCGCACATGTGATGAGCCTTGGGCCGTGTTCCGTGTTCCGCGTCAGGTCTCTCGGGATTATGTCTTCCTTATCGCAATCTGTCTCATGTACTGCATAGCTTCTATATGAATCGGTGGTATTAGATTCTGTTGTGCACAGCAAAGCCATTCCAAAGAGGTAAGGAACAAGAATCTCATGTTGCACTCGTGGTAGCTCTGCAGTGCTCGGCAAAGTTCTCCCAGGAACAGCCTTCTTCGTCTTTGACGAGATCTCTCCATCACAGCGTGGCTGAGCCGTAAGCAGAAAAGGAACTATACACGAGTGTGAACTACATCGTGATCGTTAAAGTACCCTTTCAACGATTTCTTGCTCATCTGTGTAGATCGCTTGCGTACTCGCAATCGAACACTGCCAAGTCACGGGTTGATCAAGGATGAGAGACTGACAAAAAGAGCCCGACTTACCCGCAACCAACATTTACTCTCTTATTTACACCCTAAATGCCAATTATAACTTTGAGGCAGAGCCCCAACCAGACAAGGACACCGGCCGGGCCGCGCGGCTGGTTCGATATCGTCAGCGCAGCACCCCTTTGCGACCACAACTATCAGCATCAGCCCGAGTTTGAAAGATGGTCCAAGCACCAGATATTGCAAAAGGGTGTCAGAAATGACAGAAAGACATTCGTCGCCGTCACTGACTTTTGACCACACGCACCAGTGTATCATCTGTCCGTTGTCGTTTTGCGGTTTGCGGGGATCCGTTGGGAAACAAGCGGGCTGACGAGCAGATACGAAAACATGCGTCCGGAGAGGAGCATCGCCGTAGTTTCAAAATGCGCGCTTTTGCTGACGATGGCCATGATTGCCGCTACGCGGCCACTGCAGCCCCTGACAGAACGAAGTACATCCGCGCATGTTATAGTGCTCGTCACAACATGTACGAGAAGATTCCTCGTCGAAACAGCCTAGGGTCACCGACCCCGGAAGTGGTTTACACAACTTCAGACACCGGGGCTCATGGTGTCTCTTTCTTCCGTGGGCCCATATTCTCTGCACAAAGTACGGTACGGATGCCGGCTTTTTTCGTTCGTACCAACTCGAAGCTCGCTGATACGGCGGGGCCAGCCCAGCATGCCGTGCCGTAGCTGTCTATGTTCAAGA
The DNA here is from genome assembly GCA_001625285.1 of Colletotrichum incanum. Lineage (NCBI taxonomy): Eukaryota > Fungi > Ascomycota > Sordariomycetes > Glomerellales > Glomerellaceae > Colletotrichum > Colletotrichum incanum. Next base: position 178,856 of record LFIW01002127.1, read on the forward strand.
ACCAACGGGACGCGGGTGAGATGAGAAGCACAACGGGGGGAGGTAGGTAGACACACCATCTCAGCCCGTCTTCTTTGCTCGTTATCCCCTCTGCAGGTTGCGAGGATTCTTATGAACACCGCAAATAAACTAGCGAATACAGAGCAAAGAAAGGTTGAGACTGACACTTCGCCCTTGAATCATCATCAGAACGTCACCTGGCCCCAGCGGGCGGCTCCTCGCTTGGGACCTCATATCTCAACTCCTCAGATTATGCATTGGGAAACATCAAAACGTATGGATCGCACCACCTTGAACGAGCCGGAGGAAAAAGAAAAAGGCTCCTTGTTAACGTACTTCTAGTCAAGCTACGATGATCCCGCAAATGTCGACAAATCTAGAGACCAGCCTAGACCTCTATAAATGTATCATGTCTGCACCCATCTGAATCCATCTGAGTTGTTCAAACCGCCATGCCGTCCGTCCTCGTCTCGACACTTCGATAACGCGGCAAGGTCGTCAAACCGGATACACCCCAACGGTTTATGGCCTTTCACACTCGGAGCTAGTGACAGGCAGATGGTTCTCTTCAACCCGGCGGACTGAGTCACCCATCGACTCAGCGGGCGCTAGTGTTTGTCCCAGTCTTGTTGATACCTATGCTTGCCAGCTGGGAAGCCTCCAGGGACGGACGGCGGTGGCCAATCTATCGGCAGTTCGATCCATACTTCGACCAAGAGACCTTGGCACTGTTCATTCGAGCATTTCTATCCTAGTTGACTTGGTGGGCAGCGATAGTTACGAACAGGTTCACAGGGGACAACACAAACAGCATGGTATCAAACACAGACATTGAACCTCAAGTCAAGATCACATTACAGAGCGTCTAATTATTTGCTCATCTGATCGTCGACCATGCCCTCCATACATACGATACAAGGACCCGGCCCTCGACCCTCCCGTCAAGAGCATTGTGCACCAGCCGTCATAAACACCGTTAACTTGCAAGCGTACAAGAAAGTGGGCAAGATGCCGTCTCAAGCACCAGGCAAAACTTCCTTTCGTCTAACCCATGATACCCGACTAGCCTCTCCGCGTCCACCGCAGATTTCATTTCATTTCAACCGTTTAACCTCTGAACTCCTCAGCACCGCTGGCCTCCCATCTGCCGGGGACGAGGGCCAGGGGCACGATGCCGGAGACGTGCATCTCGGGGCCGAAGATCTTGGCGTTCAGGCCAAGTTCTTGGGTGGCGGCCTTCATGTTCTTGAGACCCTCCTGGTAGTTAGGGCCGGCACGACGGACCCAGATCTGGACGTTGTGCTCGTTGAGCTGCTTGGCGTAGTCGCGGAGAGCGCGAATGACACCCTTGAATGTGCTGGCGACGTTGGTGAAGTTGGCAATACCACCACCAATGAACAGGACCTTGCCCTGCTCGCTGAGGGGAGCGCGGAGCATGAGGTCAAGGACGGTGCGGGCGTAGTGGTAGGTCTGGGACTCGGTGGGAGCACCAGAGTACTCACCGTAGTTGGCGAGCTCGTCGGCGAAGCCAGAGGAGGCAATGGCATCGGCGTAGACGACGGAAGCACCACCACCGGCGACCAGAGTCCAGATGCGGCCGTTGGGGTTGAGGACGGTAAGCTTGAGGGAGGCACCGGTCTTGGCGTCAAGGTCGGCGATGTAGGCCTCCTCCTTGGTGAGCTCACGACCGAAGGGAGCGGGGAACTCCATCGGCGGGCCGGCGTCAATGTTGACCTTCTCGCCGTTGGAAGCGGCAACGTTGGTCAGGCCAAGAGCGGCGGGAGAGCGGGCAATAGCCCACTTGACACCGCACTCGAAGTCGGCGGTCTGGTCGAGCTTGGCAGCAAGATCCAGGAAGTGCACGGAGGCGGAGGTGGCATCCTCGTTGGGGATAACAACGAGGGGGTTGATCTCGAGGTAGGTGAACTGGCACTCGACGTAGACGGCGTACAACCGGCTGATGAAGTCAACCAGAACGTTGTGAACACCCTTGGGGACCTTCTTCAACAGAGTCGCGGCGATCTCGTCGTTGGAAGGGTATTGTGAGAGGTCGACGGGGATCAGGAGCTTCTCAGCCTTGGCATCGACATCACCGACATCAACACCACCCTCGTGAGTGAAGAGGATCCAGTCGCCCTATCATCATACACGATTAGCGTCGACGTTTCTCAGATTAGATTGTGATGAGGCACAGTGGTTGCCGTGTGCATATGGGACTTCTGCAAAGGGCATGGGTGGACGGGCCACAGGTCTCGTCTCGTGGCATCCGTTCGTCCGGCTCGGTAGAAAAATTACCGGAAAAGGCAGTCCAGTGGCCGGAATCCACTTATTTGACCCATTGATAGGAAATGCCATAAAGCGTGCAAATTCCTTCCACGGCTGCCAAATGAAGTTTGCTTCCTGCTTTTCTCACTTTCAACCGACGATGAGTCTCACTTTGCAGTGAGTTGTGTGTGTGGTATTCACACACGACTCATCGATGGACTGCCCCCCATTTGCCCCGCCAACGAATTGGAGAACGACGACCCGCCATGCGCTGGAGACGACCACGACGACAACTCAAGAAACTTGCGGCAACTTACATCTCTGACGGACATGATGTTGATGTAGTACTCGGTGTCTTGAGGGTGGGGAACAAAGGGCTCGACGAGGAACTGGCGCAGAACACCGGTGGTGGTCTCGACCTTGACCTCCTTGCCAGCACGCTCGGCGATCCAGGCGCGGGCCTCAGCCCAGGTCTTGTTGAGGGCCAGGAGACCGCTCTTGCCGCGGCGCTTGATCAATTGATCGGGCTTGGCGACGAACTTGGTGCCAGGCTGGAGAACCCAGGGGTAGGTGACCTCGGCCTGGTTGAGGACATCCTCGACGTTGGCATCCTCAGGGAAGTGCAGCGAGCACAGTCTGGGGGGAGGGTTGTGCTTGGTGGGAGTGGGGAGGGGAGTGGGCTTGATGACGGGAGCGCGGGTGAGGTGGTAGTTGAGGATGGCCTTGCCGTCGGCCTCGAGGATGGACTTGGCGGACATTCTGGCGGTGTTAAGGTAAGAAAGATGCGAGTTTTCTTTGGTGTTCCTTGCTTTGCTTTATTTGGTCCTGAAATTGGGGGAAGAACTTGTCAGCAATCGGCCTTGGGAAAACGCTGCGTATTTGTTTGACGGGCCGGAGTCGAGGGGTTTCTGCCGTCAGCTGCAGGATTGAAGCTGAGCTGAGGCAGGAGCTTTGAGGGGGGCAAGTGTCACCCGCAAGCGGAACACACACGACGCGCTCGAGTCGGGCTCGGGGAGGGAGAGAGAGGGAGAGAGGGGCCTGGCTGGGAGACTGGCTGGGATGGGGGGCAAGACGGTGACAATCGAGCTTGGGGAGCGTGCAAGCAGCAGCAGACTGGAGGCGACGACATACCGAGAAAGGGCGAGCGAGCAAAAAAGCTATACCAGGCAACGAAGTCGAAGTCTGGGGACGAGGTTGATGAGGATCCTGAACTCAAGTGAATGTCAGGAATCGAGTCGAGTCGAGGTCGGAGTCGGAGTCAAAGTCGAGCGGTGTGAGAGGGAAGAAAGAAGCGGCGACGTTGAAGGAGAAGTATGGATTGAGGGGAGGAATTGGAGTGGGAAGAGCGAGCTTGCGGGAGGGAGGAAGATCGTCAGCCTTTCACAAAATTTTGGACTTGTCGAAGCTCCCAGGGATTATTTGTTGCTGGGAGAGCAAGGAGGGGGATTGGGAGTGGGAGGTGGGAGTTGGGAGGGGGGTGCGGTGGGAAAGAACCCAAGGGGAGGAGGGGACGTGAGGTACATCGTGGGGCAACGAAGCGCGTCCAGGTACCGACCGGGGGTGTGGGTGCTCAGAAACCGGTGGATTCACCTTGAGGGAGCTAAGGGACCACGCCAAAAAGTTTTGGGGGTGTGTGAGCGACTGAGAGAGGCGGTACGTGCAGGAGGGCGGCCTGTGGGAATCTCGAAGCTCTTTTTTTTTTTTCTCCTGAAGGGGGGAGGGACCGGGGGTTGTATTTTGGGGACCGGTGTATTTTTTTCTTTTGGGGAGGGGGAAAGTTGAGTGGGATGGGATGGGATGATCGGTGCTTGCGAAGCTGGCGTGCGCCCCTCCACGACGACCAGCTAATACACTCACTTGCACACGATCCCCCAAGGGGGGAAAAGGGAAAAAGCAAAGAAAGGGACATACACAGCAATTGGGAAAGAGTATAGTTAGGGAAGGAAAAGGGAGAGGCAAGTACCTCTACCTGGACCACTTACCTACTTTTTATTTTATTTTTTTTAATGGTTGGCTGCACCTCGGCGGATTTATCGCGTGAGGATGGGATGGGAAGGAAGAAGGGGGGCAAGCCAGCAATGGATGGCAATAGAGAGAGAAAGAGGGAAAAAAAATTGTCTGGGGGAGAAAGAGACAGGCACTGGTTGTTGAGAGGTTTAAGTGGACCTCGTACCTTTTCCAAAGTCACTCGACTCACTCTTTCTTGGGAGGGCGAGGCTTGGAGAAATGGGCAGACACACACACAAACACACACACAAACACACACACACACTCCTTGTCTTTTGAGATTTGGATGCCCAGCAGGGCGGCGGCATTGTGACGGCCAGCAAGTGTTGGACCGGTGTCTTTTTTTTCCTCTTCGGATCGATGCGACGCCAGCGCGCCAGAATGTCCGCCGAAAACCGCAAGGCCGTCCGGCCTCGACCTGTTTGGGACATTGACATCCATGGATGGGGTGGGAGAGACTCTTGGGCGGAACAGCCCAACGGGGAAAATTCTGGGAGGGAGAAAAGATGGAGCTTGCGGGCATTGCGGGTGCGGTGCGATGCCGTGCGGTAGCGGCAACTGCGACTGTCGCTGCCGCCATGCATCACTCACACTGGCTCTAATTTCCTCTGCTTCCAGACGATTCTCTACCTTAATTTCCGTGGGTTGGGTCTGTTCCTGTCTCTTGTCCGATCGAGATCAGGCAGACGACGGGTCAGTCCTACCGGTATTGCTGGAACCATTGCTTTTGCACCGGCGGCGTCTAGCGCGGGGATTGGCTTCCGGTGATACAAGTCCCGGGGGGGAGGATTCGAGAGCCGCGGGATGACATTGACTTCGGACGTTTCTCAATCTCATCGTGGGACAACGGACGGTGTGCCGGATGTCAGACCCCAATCGGTATCAGTCCAGGAGCCGGGCATTGGTTGGCGCTTAGCCATGGCGCTGGAAATGGGAATTGAGACGCCCAAAAGCACAGTCATCATCAATCTCAAGTGAGACGTCCAATTGCACAGTCAGACGGGACTTCGACCCTTCGCTCAGGACGGGGGTTGGAGAGAGAGAGAGAGAGAGAGAGAGAGAGAGAGAGAGAGAGAGAGAGAGAGAGAGAGAAAGCATTTGTTCGCCCTGAAAATGGTGTGGCATCGGTTGCGCATTCCGGACGAACAAAAGGGTCTCAAAGCCTCACCCCTCGTATGCCATGCCACTCTCAATAGGAACCCCCCCCCAAGACACGACGGAGCTATTCACGATGCGCGCTCTGTGTAAAGGTGCGCGCGTGTGTGTGTGTGTGTGTGTGTGTGTGGTTGTCCCCTGTTTCCCCTCGAGTGTGCGCAATGCCCGGTGGTCGGCGGAGTGACGATGGGGGAGGACCGAAAACCGGCGGTGGATGCGGCAAGCCGGGTTTCGGGGCATGCGAGAGCATGGGTGACAGTATGCCCGTCGACTCTCCAGAGTACTCGAGTTCTCGAGCACTAGGCCTCATCTCGGCCGTCAATTGTTTCGGCCGTTGTTTCTTCGCTGCGCTTCGCAGTTACGACTATCGCCGCATTGTTTCCACTGCGTTTCCCCCCCCTCTCTCCTTCTCCCTACGTATTTTCGATCTCGGGAGCGGGTATCGATTTCGCTGCTTCTATTTCCCTCTTTCGTCGTCTGACGCATCATCCCAAGTGGCTAGCTAAGTATCCGTACTTACACACACACACGCACGCACAACGCATATGCCCAAATTACCTCGCTAGCTGACTGACGGATACCACCCCAATCGAATGCAGCGCGGTACGGGGAAGGAAGCTGTTCTAGTGACCGCCTCGCCCCCACCCAGCACAGCTGAGAGCATAAGACGATGGATTGGCTTTGGGCGAGTGTCCAGAATGTGTGACTGTGGGCGTGTTCAGATTGATTACGGTGTCGGTCTCCTGGCTGAGGGGGCCAAGCTGGCGCATGCCGATCCTCCCTGACAATCCAGTCCGAGGCCATTGGGCAGGGCATCGAGAGATCAGAGATGCGGTAAAAAAAAATTAAAAAAAAAAAAGTTGTCGTGGTCGGCTGCAGTGCCATGCGGCAAGCGCAGGTCGGGTTGCGATAAAGCTAGGGCGGTCTAAGGTTCGCCATGGCTGGCCTGGCACGCGCCTCCCGACTATTGTTGCGGTCAAGCGCCAGCGCGGGTTGGTCTCAACTTGGACTGGTCGGGGCGGGGAGCAACACCCGAACACTGCGGTGGTCGGCGTCTCTTGCGTTTCAATGGCAATCCCCAAATGGGCAATCGGCAATCCTCGAGAAAGTATCGGGCCACGGGCGGTGCCAATCCAACCCCCAGCAAGGACCGGCGCGTTGGAGGTCGGGTGCAGCTTTGTTGGAGCTTGCTCTCTCACTCGACTCTCGCTACCTACTGTATCCATCCCACTCTCGTGTCTCAACCCTCACCCTTCACACTCACTCACTCCCACTCTCACTGTATGTCTGGCTCTCCCAGCAGCATATCCCTAGTGGGGGGGAGGAAGGGGATTGGAAAGATTGAGAGTGAGGTAAGAGTCAGTCAGGGCTTGTGCAGGTACGCAGCCCAGACGGGTGCGGGCACCACTGCGGACAGACCAGGTATCGGTACATGCTCATCACTGCTGGGGCGCTAGCTTGCTTGCCCCTCCTCCCATGGCTCATGCTTATGCTCTCTCTGTCAAGTGCTGAGTTGCTCCCAAAGCTGGACCTGGACTTGGACCTGACCTGACCTGAGCTCCAGAATCGGACTCGGCGCCATCTATGGTCTGGCTCTGCGCAAGGTACCGGACGCCCTGTGCAAGTCTGTCTCGGTGCCCGGTTCGAGTCCGTGGCGCGGGTGGGTGCGAATCATGGACCCGACCGCGTACGGCGTATTTTACAACACATACTTCGTACATAGCAGTGCTATGTATGGTCGGCCAGAAAACAAGCGGGGCCCAAGGGTCCAACACCCAGCCGGTACCTTGCCGTTGTGGCCGCTCGCCTGCTGCCCCTGCCCGCCCGTCGTTGCGTTGCCCGTCCCATCCTCTCCCATCGCATCTCCCTTTTCCCTTGACTTCCCCTTCCCTGCCCGCTGGACATTCAACACTTCAACGAAAACACGGCCAATCACAGCGCCCCATTGGCCCTGAACTTCCCCAACTCTTTCGGCCGTCGCATGACGGAAGTCTCCATTCCCCATCCCCCTCCATTCCCATTCCCACACCACCCAAAGTCTCACTTCTCAATAAACCACCCGGTTTTGCTTTGTAGGTGAGTGGGTGTCACTGCGCAGCCAGGAATTTGCCCGTCTTGTACCTGACCTGTCCCGACCTGTCGCAGCGCCGACCCTACCGATCGCCGCCCGTACCTACGGATCCCGACCCTGCTTGCTTGCTTGCTTGCTTGCTTGCTTGCTTGCTTGCTTGCTTGCTTGCCCAGGCGTCCATTCACCACCGCCAAAGCCAAACCGCACCACCACCACCGCCAAAACCACATCCGTCACCGCCAACGGAGCCTGCCTGTCTTGTCTGTCGGTGTCAGTCGCCGGTCCACCACATCTGCCCGCCCTGTTCCTGCCGCTGCAAAGCATTGTTTGGCATTGTTGGCGACCAGACATTCTTGGGGATTGGGATTGGGATTGGACCTTCTTTTTTCGGCGTGGAATTGGACGACGCAGCAGTGTGTGCTTGGGCCGGGGCCTCGACCTCGACTCCGACTCGAACTTTGGCTTTGGCTGTCACTTCCGTCCTCCCTCAGATACCTGGGACGCCAACAATATCATCCCTGCTCGCCATCACCTCACACAAACCGCACACGCACACGCAAGACGCACCGCACCGCACACCGTTCGTTCCCACTGTCTGTCCCTCTCTCCCTCCCTTACCGATTCCCGCTGGAGAAGAAAGATTTCAAGAGAGAGAGAGAAAAAGATACCTTTCCCATCCCACACACCCTGCTGGCTGCCCTGCTCCTCAACTACTTACGACGGTCGACCTCCATTCTTCTTCTCCTCCGGTCCTCGCATCCTCGACTCTCTTTTCCCCCCCTCCCTCCTTCATTTTCCTCTCTCGCCAGCCTGCCTCTCCCCCCCCCACGCTCCATCGTCACGAACGAAAGACTCCTTTAGGTCGACAAAAGTAAAGAAGAAGCTGGACTTTGCCGTGTGCGTCGCTGCTTCCACAAACCCAAAAACGGCAATAACGCTGCCTAGGTCAGTAGTCAGATACCGTTCCCCGAATCCTACCCACCACACCACACCCCGGTCATGTCAATCCTGCCCCTCCACCGCCACCATCTTCCCACCTCCGAACAGGTTCCGCACACACCACTTCCCACTTCCACACCCGCCTGCACGTCCAAGAAAAAAAAAGTCTCCCCAAGGAGCTGGGGCTACGCCAGCTACAAGATCCACTTAATGTCTGGTGGTGTCCCCAGCTGCCGATGAGCAGTAGCCTCGCAGATCCAACGATTTCAGCTTCCTGCGAACGTCGTCCTCCGAGTCCCTCCTGAAATCTCACCTCCTCCCCACCACAATTCCGACTCGTTTGTTTTCCACCAAACTCCCTCCTCCTACTCCTCCTCCACCTTTTCATCCTCTCAATCCTTACTTGGACTCTTTCCTCCTCTTCGCGGGCAGACATCTATTCTGTTGCTCCTGGCGTGTTCATTGTCTGCTTCGACAAGCTTGCTGACCTTGCTACCCCTCGCCAGACTTTTTCTTCTTCCCTTGTTGAGATCCTCCTCGCCGACGACGCTCGACTTTCTTTACAATGCCTTCGGCCACCACCCCCGCTAACGGTGCCAATGGCGCCAAGGCAGCCAGCGGCCTGTCTGCCAACGACAACATCACACGCTTCTCTGCTCCAAGCCGTCCTTTGAGCCCCCTCCCCGAACACGCTCTGTTCAACGACAAGACCAGATGCTTCGTCTACGGCCTGCAGCCCCGCGCCGTCCAGGGCATGCTCGACTTCGACTTCATCTGCAAGCGCAAGACCCCCTCCGTTGCCGGCATCATCTACACTTTCGGTGGTCAGTTCGTCAGCAAGATGTACTGGGGAACCAGCGAGACTCTCCTGCCCGTCTACCAGGAGGTCCCCAAGGCCATTGCCAAGCACCCCGACGTCGACGTCGTTGTCAACTTCGCCTCCTCCCGAAGTGTCTACAGCTCCACCATGGAGCTGATGGAGTTCCCTCAGATCAAGACCATTGCCATCATTGCTGAGGGTGTCCCCGAGCGCGTGAGTCCTGCCTCCTGCCCCCTCCAATAAGCCTTCCGGTCCACTGACTGACGAATGCAGCGTGCTCGTGAGATCGCCCACAAGGCCCAGCAGAAGGGCATCACCATCATTGGCCCTGCCACCGTCGGTGGTATCAAGCCTGGCTGCTTCAAGATCGGTAACACCGGTGGCATGATGGACAACATCGTTGCCTCCAAGCTCTACCGCAAGGGTTCCGTCGGTTACGTCTCCAAGTCTGGAGGTATGTCCAACGAGCTCAACAACATTATCGCCAACAACACCGACGGTGTCTACGAGGGTGTCGCCATTGGTGGTGACAGGTACCCCGGAACCACCTTCATCGACCACCTGCTCAGATACCAGGCCGACCCCGACTGCAAGATCCTCGTCCTGCTCGGTGAGGTTGGTGGTGTCGAGGAGTACAAGGTCATCAAGGCCGTCGAGGACGGTGTCATCACCAAGCCCATCGTCGCCTGGGCCATTGGTACCTGCGCCAGCATGTTCAAGACTGAGGTCCAGTTCGGTCACGCCGGTGCTTTCGCCAACTCCACCCTGGAGACGGCCAAGACCAAGAACGAGAAGATGAAGGAGGCCGGCTTCTACGTCCCCGACACCTTCGAGGACATGCCCCAGGTCCTCAAGGCTCTCTACGACAGCCTCGTCAAGAACGGCACCATCAAGCCCCAGCCTGAGCCCGTTGTTCCCAAGATCCCCATCGACTACTCTTGGGCCCAGGAGCTCGGCCTCATCCGTAAGCCCGCTGCCTTCATCTCCACCATTTCCGACGACCGTGGCCAGGAGCTCCTGTACGCTGGCATGCCCATCTCGGACGTTTTCAAGGAAGAGATCGGCATTGGCGGTGTCATGTCCCTGCTGTGGTTCCGTCGCCGCCTGCCCCCCTACGCCTCCAAGTTCTTGGAGATGGTCCTCATGCTCACTGCCGACCACGGCCCCGCCGTGTCCGGTGCCATGAACACCATCATCACCACCCGTGCCGGCAAGGACCTCATCTCCTCGCTCGTCGCCGGTCTGTTGACCATTGGTTCCCGCTTCGGTGGTGCCCTCGACGGCGCCGCTGAGGAGTTCACCAAGGCTTTCGACAAGGGTCTGAGCCCCCGTGAGTTCGTCGACAACATGCGCAAGGCGAACAAGCTCATCCCCGGTATTGGCCACCGTGTCAAGTCCCGCAACAACCCCGATCTCCGTGTCGAGCTCGTCAAGGAGTACGTCAAGGCCAAGTTCCCCAACCACAAGCTGCTCGACTACGCCTTGGCCGTCGAGACCGTCACCACCTCCAAGAAGGACAACCTCATCCTCAACGTCGACGGCTGCATCGCTGTCTGCTTCGTCGACCTCATGCGCAACTGCGGCGCCTTCTCCTCCGAAGAGGCCGAGGACTACCTCAAGATGGGTGTCCTCAACGGTCTGTTCGTTCTCGGCCGTTCCATCGGTCTCATTGCCCACTACCTCGACCAGAAGAGACTGCGCACTGGTCTGTACCGTCACCCGTGGGATGACATTACCTACATCCTTCCCCAGCTTGGCTCCGGCCCGCCAGGCGCCGAGGGCAGAGTGGAGGTTCAGATGTAAGGGGATAAAGGTTAGCGGCGGAAGGTTACGGCTTGCCACGGGATGTGGCTATAGAAATGGAGTAAATGATTTTAACGTCATGCGAGGGATGAGGGTGTGCTAAATGGCGTCTTGTACGACAAGCTATATACATGTAGTGCTGCGTAGTCCCTCCGGGATATACTAATGGTTTTGCCCGTCCGTCGTCCCAACACTGTCAGTGATGTCATGGACGATATTGTGTCCTGGCTTCACGGCGCGTTTCTGATAGACAACTGCATGGACACCCGCCGTCCAAATATCCAAGACACTAACGGCGCGTTTGCGCTTCTTAGCCGCGGCTGCCCCCCCAAGAGTGGGAAAGCGGGCCGCTGCAAGCCTTCTTTTCGGATGGACTCCTGCAATAAGCTTAAATCGATCAACAACTAACTGAGTAAGGTTGGTTGGTTGGTTCGTCGGACCTGGGCTGATGGTAGGGTCCGCATTGGGAACACACTTAAGATTTAAGAATTCTAGAGGCAATGGAAGCAAAAAAGCGCTCTGGAAAGCATGGGACAGAGAGTTTTCTTACCAAAGCACCAAAGATTGAGATTTGGCAGCATCAGCGCAAAGGCGATGCTCTGGCAGTATTTGGGGGGTTGGTGACTTTGAAGCGCACCTTCTTGTCATTGCGACGACCCAGGTTTTCAGAGATGGTCGCCAGGTCAGTAGCATGGAGCGTGATAAATGAAATTTTACTGGTTCCTCCCCCTGCGAGGGGTCTGCTCTCGCGCGAGAGGACAATGCCGCTGGCGAACTCGCAAGACATGATGAGCTTCGACGGCGGTCCGGGGAGGGAGGTTGCCCATTTCGTCCCTCTGTGGCCAGCGATCAGCCTGGAGTCAAGAGGTTCACTTCTCTAAAGATAGCGGAGTGTTAGACCGGCATTCCGCTGATGACAGGCACCGTCAACGGGTCAGTAAGGACTTGCGGCTATGCAAAGGGCGCGTCCTCCCTGTAGGGGGGAGGGAGGGGGGTGTGCCTTCACGCAAACAGGTAGTTGTACCGGCGAAACCATAGGGGATGAATGGCCCGAGGAGCAGTCGGAGAATGGCAAGCTATTCCTCTTGCATCTGGGCTGCTGACGGGCTTGGAGCAGAGCGATTCTGAAGCAAAGAGAAGTCTCTGGCACTTGGTACTTACAAGCATGTTCATTAGATCAGTGCGCAGTGGTCCATAAGGGTCGATTCTCGCTTTAGGGAGCTCGCGCACGCATGTATGCCATAGCTCGGGAACTCGCAGGGGGCACCTAATTCAACCAACCTCTCATTGTATTGTGAGGCATACAGTTGGGTTGGTTGGCCTATGCTAACCACTCTTTGAGTACGGTGAGTTGCCTATGGAGATTTGTCTAGAACTGTAGCAAAGAGGCCCAGCTACGTGTCTCTTCTTGATAAAATCGATCGCGCACTGCCTAGGATATACCCATTTAAGCACTCAAGATGTAGTCCTACGGTGCTCTCGCAAATTTGCACGCCACTCGCTTTGTATTTCGAAATGGAGCGCTCGATCTGGGATTCTCTCTTGATGCCACACTACAAAACGGTCCTCGGCGGAGTTGGTGGAAAAGAAATGCCAAGAGAGTTGATTCTTCCTCGGCCATGAGCAACTGGGGCATGGAAAAGGTCACGACTTAGTCCCTGTGCTTCCGGAGCTCCAATACACACCCAAGGCGCACGTGTTCAACGAGCAGCTTTCCTCGAAGCCACAAACTACGACAGATTCAAAGGCCACAGGCCCGTTCGCTCGAAAAGGTCAAATGTGTGCCAACAAGTGTGTTCTGCAGCAGTATTTTGGCACAGCACTGTATCGTGTGCAATGTCCGGCCAGGATTGAAGTAATAAGGAGAAAGGTCCCTTAACCTTCACCCTACCTCACATAATCAGCTCAATAGGCTGAGCTTAAGCAAGAATAAACTTCAAAGCGTTATACTGTATGGCCAAAATTGTCAAGTTGTAAGCCAAAGCATGTACGTTGCTTCTGTCAAGGACAGCCGCCTTGCAATACTTCCATAATATGGCTCTTGAGAGTGCGTTGACCATGCAGCCTGCGTATATCCAATGTGGGTTTGGCCGTTCAGCATATTGGCATTTGACAGTTAAACGTTCATGAAGCGATACACTTAATACGAGACAATGCAGTAAAGTAAATAGATACAACCACTTTTTAGTTAGAGTCTCAATGAAAGTGGTCAACAAATTTGATAACCGTTCGTCCACTAGGACTCAATTCAAACTCGTTGAAACAATGAAGGAACACAAGTCGAAAGCGTTCTTCATTGGCGGCGCCCAAGCTGAAAAAGATCCGGATCCGTTTCGTCAACTCCTCCTTGGAGGCGAGGTTGCCATTCATGTCGCCATTGGACCGAAGCAGTCGCACCTCCAGCAACGCTTCTTCGGATACCCTGGATTTCTCCAATATCACCTGCCACTGCAGGATACCCAGCCGCACGTCATCCATCAGTGTAATCAGGTTGCGGAACTCATAGTACTCGCCACCCCATTCGAAGCTAAACCGACGATCTCGACCATAGAGACGAAGCATATGCATGTGCTGTCGCTCCTGCTCTGGGAGCATGGCCTCCACCTTTTGAGGAAGCTTGTGAAGCGAGCCGATGTCCCCCGTGATGTATCGCACGAGCGGATTGCGCAGTCGGGTCAGTGATGTCTGTGCAATCATCCCCCGCTGCCCGTCTTCAACAGGAGTGAAATCGGGGCTGGTATCATTCTCCGGTACAGAAGTTGGCAAAATCTCGATCTTCGTTATCCGCTCGTCAATGATGAAATCTTGAAACTCCTCAATGACAGAGTCATCGCTCTCCCTGCCACCAACATCTCTTGACAAATGTGCACAGCTGGCCGCGTAAGGGCCACCCTCGGCGCTGCCCAGAATAGAGCAGATCTGGGTATCGAAGCCAAGGACAGCCCGGATGTGGGCCCGTTGTGCTATCGTGAGGGTCTCCGAGGTGTATATAACCTTATTGATATTGAACTTCGCCCGTTCGTCTTGGGAAAGGCTCGAGATGTAATGTACCATGGATACAATTTGGCCCGAGTCACCACTCAGTACGTTGACACTGTACTGTGTGATGAGTCGAACCACGACAGCAGGCGGCATGTGGTATCCAGCGGCGAGCACAGTGGCCCCAGCATTCTCCAATAACTCCAGCGTGAGGTCCAGAGACCTGTTCGAGCGTGTGTGCGGTTAGTCGAGCCTGGTCATACTTGGCTGCTGCTAGTCTAATGCGCCAGCAACTCACCTATAAAGACCCCCAGTGGGATGTACCGTGACAACCCAGTCTGCTTCCGTTGCAAGCCCTATATTTCGAAGGAAGCGACCAAAGAGTGCCCTGTGACGGCGATTCTCGTGAACGTCGGCGGCGAAGAACAGTGGCTTAGATCCAGACCCGCCCCCAGTCATGCTCGTGTAGATGCTTTGCCGAAAGGTATTCTGAGGGCTTGAGTCGTTGATGAGGCGTTCAATGACAGTATACCCGCATCGATACGAGGCAGACTCCTTACAGGTCTTTCTTCCACAGCAACGGCTGACACTTCAACTCAACCTCACCAGTTTCCTTTGCCGCTCGTTCCCTTGCTGCCAGAATGGCATTCGCGTTTGGCGGATACATGACATCAGAGGTGTAGAATGGACAGACTTTTCTGATGGCGAGTACATCCCTCAAGGAGAAAGCTTTACCAGACTCCACCGTTAACGAGTGTTCGCGCGGTGAGCGCGTGACTGGCAAAGAGGGTTGGGGGATGGCATCCATTGTCGATGTGATTGACATCTTTAACGCTTTCAGATAAGACGATCTTGAGCTAGGTTTGGGGGAGACACATGGCAAGGGTAGCCGGGTAGAACTGGTACTTTTATGGACTACAGCTTGTGGGAGGATTCATCGTCTGGGGAATGCCTTTCATAGCCCTCGAAGTGGCGCAAATTTGAGACAAGCGGAGCAATGTCGACCAACTAACCTGAGACATGCATCCTCAATCTAGAGGAGTCTTACCTATCGACTGTGTTTTCAATGAGTGTAGGCGCAGTTCCTGCGCTGAACACGTACCTATCTTTTCCCATTTGAGCACGTAATCGTGATGTGTGGGAGGCAGCTCATATCCTCGAGCTAAGGCTTATGAGTGTACAAATTCATTGACTTAACGTTCTCTTAACTAGTTGAGTCTAGTCAGATCCTGTTTTGATATTGAATGCTTGGAATTAGTTAAGTAAGGACTTAAGTTCTTTACATGTCAAGACTCTATTATATATGGTGAGTGAGGTGGAGATGAGCTGACAGAGAGATGGATAGATGGATGAGCAAGTACGCACAGAAAGCATAGCATAGATACTCTGAGCATTTATCCTGTAAATTTCCTATTTACTCTCTAAACACACAGCAAACTAAAACCTACAATCCCAAATCACGTATCAACAGTTCGTGGTAAAAGAAGTCCTGGATCACTAATCAGCATCTTGCCAGATGCCTGCTTATCCTGCTTACACCGACCTAAAAGCGACAGGTAATTCGGCTGCACCTGAGCGATAAAGTAGCGGTAAAATTCAGTAAGGTCCTCTAGCCCATAAGAACATATCGATATGTTGCTCTCTTGGCCTTTTGAACTTCTGAGTCACTCGAGGCCTTTCTCTATGTGTCGCTTGGCTAAAGGAAGTCACCTCTACGTAATTCTTGTCGACCTTGCGAGACGTGGAAACCACCTAGCTCAACTTCTATCTTGTCGTCTGGGTTAGAAATTTGGCGCATATGTGCGCGGATTGTTGGAACTGGAGAACTGTCGTTGTGCGAAAGCGTAGCTGGGTCTATTTTTGGAAGTGTTTGTAACCTAAGTAAACACCGTGGGACTAGGCATATTGGAAAAGAAATACATTCAATAAGAGCGCTAGCAATTTTTGAATAATAATTGTTTTAATTCACTGGGGACTAGCTCAGCAAACCAACATATAGAAAAGGGCTAGAAATGGCATAGCAAACCCCCTCCAGCCTACGTTGAAGTATATAACCGCCGCTCCGCTAGAGGTAGTCGTCGTCGTAGTAGAGCCCGGCCCAAAAGTCAAAGTACCAGTAGCCGTATTTCTAGCGGTAGAAGTGTCTGCCGTCACCGTGATGGGGCCTGTATTCTACGCGACAGTTAGTCTTCTGCACTTGGGGTTAATCTCATTAGAAGTACCTTAGAGCTCTGCAAAACACTAGTAGCAGCTTCGCAGTTTCGAAACTCCCAAATGTTATTCGTTGTCACCATTACCCCAAGACAAGACTGCCGTCCGTCGATATCGCACGCCGAGGCAAGAGAAACAAGTGACTCCTGGCACCGGCAGCTTGTAAGCTCTGCCGGTTTGGTATATGCAGAAGAACATGCGGTGATGGACTGGCTCAACTGGGCGCAGCTCTCAGCAAAACCTTTGCAGCTGTCCGCGTCCAACGTCCTCGTTGCGGTGGGGGCAATCGGCGTCGTGATATCTCCCGGTAGATAAGGACCGCAAGCATCTTGCCATTGGGAGATCTGTTTATCAGAAGCGCTGTCGAATGAGTTGCCTAGAACACATTGCCTGAATTCGCCCTTGCATCTGGAATCCTTAGTTGACGGCGCCAAAACCCATGCTGATAGTGCGCTTACCCTACGTAGGCGTTCAAAAGCTCTTGGGTGCAGAAGCAGTTGATGGTTTCTTTCTTTGAGAGATTGCTGCAGTTTCTAGCGATGGAATCGGCTTTTTCGCAATTGGGAAATTCTTTGATATCGCCGACGCAGTCTGGTGGAGTGAAAACTGCTCCGCGGCACACACCCAACAGAGTGGCAAGGGTAACAATAGATCGAAGCAAAAGGACCATTTTGTTTGGAGCCGCTGGGCTGAATCTTGCTCTTCGTCAAGCTCAACCTTCTCGATCTTAAATATGATTCAATTGACCCCAATGCGAGCTAGGGCTGATCTCAATAGTTAAACCACAGCGTCGGTATTTATGCCTAGCAAGGCGCAGTTCCACTCACAAACTCCGCGTCGAGGCCGTTCCAGGCTAATGTGGCTTGAAGCGGTCGCTGAGCTAGCGCTGATGATCCAGACTCAAAATGAACTAAGTAGAGCGATTGACGACTCTACTTCCAGCGTGGCTTGAGTCAAATATTCAGCTGCGGATTAAGTCTTAAATTGGTTCAATGGTTCCACCGCGTGATGTCGAAATACGCCTTGTGGGCTTAAACTGAGGCTGCCCGCCAGATGGATCTCGGAAAGTTCCATTTTTTAGTGCTGCGCTGGCTCAAACGCTTCAAGACAGGTTAATAAGTCTTGTTCAAGAATGTCGCCCTGGGCATTGAATTGACGTTTCTGTGGTTCATCGATTCACTGACGATGACATCTCTGCTTGCCACTAGTCAACCATGTCTGGCAAACTTCAGGAGTCTCCCTCACGTCCCTACGGCTGGCTATCCCGC
The DNA here is from genome assembly GCA_001625285.1 of Colletotrichum incanum. NCBI lineage: Eukaryota > Fungi > Ascomycota > Sordariomycetes > Glomerellales > Glomerellaceae > Colletotrichum > Colletotrichum incanum. The sequence continues at coordinate 196,374 of LFIW01002127.1, forward strand.
TGTCTACGATGGCCATTCCTCCTAACCTTCGCCGTCCTCGACACCGCCATCGCCATCGCCATCATCGCTTTAACCATTACTTCGTCTCAGAAGAATGGCTTCGTCACACTCTCAACGCACAACATCACCTCAGCCGTTCAAACGCCTGACAATTTCAACGTCCCTTGGAACCTTGGTGTGCTCTGGACCGCCTTCCCCAGTTTTATATTCTCTCTTTTCGGCGCATACTGGGCGTGGATAGCTAGCTCGCTCGCAGAACGACAACCGTACGTAGAGCTGCGCAAGGATGGCGGTGCTGACGCCAGGGTGTCAATTCTTCTGGACTATCGCGTCGTCGCTATCATCTGGCGCTGGTGGGGAGCCTTTCGAAAGTCACACTTCACCGTCGGCTCAATGACTCTGCTCTCCGTTTTCCTGACATACTTTATTGCACCCCTAGCTGCACGTTTGTTCGTAGCACAAGCCGTGACAGTGTCAGAGCCAGTTCCGATCATTTACAACAAGGCCTACAGCATCAACAACATCAACTCCACTCTGGATTGGCGGCCTGTTCTGGACACCGTTGCGGCGACACTGCTTTATGGGGGGAACAACATCCCCTGGACAGACAATGAGCGTGCGTTCCGTCCGTTCGCTGTTGATTCCCGATTGGCCACCAAATCGGACATGGCGGCAAACACGACGGCATATTCAGCTTATCTCAACTGCGAGTTAGTCACGGATTACACAATCACATCTAGTGGGGGTTCAGTTCAAGTATCCGGTAACGATAGAGGGTGCGGCTTCGAGCAGAGCTTTACCGTCATCAAAACGCAGGAGACATACCTTAAAACAACAGTGGAGTTCGACTGCTCTGCAGAGGCATATTACAGTCGTCTGGTGTTTACAGCCGCCAGCTATTCTGATTCGGCGCGCAACAACATTGACGACATCAGCGTTATTTCTTGCGCAACTGGATACCGTCAAGTCGTAGGGACTCTGAGAGTCTCGCCATCCACCGGTAACCCAACCGTCAAATCATTCGTTCAAACAGGTGAACCAGATACCAGCCGTCCGAAGTTGTGGATGGTCTTCGAACAAGGAATTCTTGGGCCGGTGACGTTCAACCCACAGGCAAAGTGGACTACATCAGACATGGGCAACTTGATATTGTACTATGCGCAGCGAGCCCGGCCCTCAAGTCCGCTGGGATCAGAGGCGCTGATGGAGGCAATCCCAAAAGTCTTTACAGCCGTTTATCTGAACGCAGTTGCGATTCACGGCTTTGATACACTTTCAGACCTTGATACCACTACCGGAACGGCCTTTGTCCCCACAACGCGCCTCTTCGTCGTTTCTTGGGTCGCGTACATTATCATAACGTTTTTGGCCATTGCCTTGTTATCCGTCGGTTTCGTGTTCTTCCGTCTTCAGGACACCCCATCGATCCTGACGGAGGAGCCTCAGGGGCTACTGTCCATGGCCGCCATCCTTGACAAGAGTGAGCTTCTTGGCATCGCTTCGGAGATACGTCAAGAGACAGGGTTTGATGGTGGGGTATGGGAAAGGGGCATGACAAGGCCGGATGTTAAAGATAAGAAGTGGAGAGCGGCGATGAATCCTGAAACTGGGCACTGGGTTGTAAGAGCGGTTCGAAATGTCGAGACGGGGCTAACGGAGCACCTTCTAGGCTGATGTTACAAGTAAGTGGTAATCATGCCACTTTCCGGCCACAGCAGATCTAGGCAATCAATCGGAAGGGCTCGACTTATTACAATCAATCACAGATGAACTGCAGTCTTTAACATTCTTCATATATCAATGGTAGCCCAAGCATTGGTAGATCCACGAGTTGTAAACGTCAATCAAGCGATGGCCAAGTCCAGTTGTCTACGCAGAAGCCCATCTCGAAATACTTTCTTTAGGAGGAAAGCGGACTTTTGTGGCTTCCGATACGACTTCTAGCATACTTCGCGAATGCGCCCCTCGAGAAGAAACTAGGGTTTATAAAATATCTGTCTTAATTATAGGAGGCTAATGGGTTGCGTTTCTCGATCGTATGGGTCTGTTGAAAACGGATTCTTAGAAGAGATGGCTCCCTGAATCAAATCAAAATCCGCTGATGACTGGCTGTCCCGGCCTGCAGCACCGAACACTTGATCGTGCAAATATTAGGAACATGTTGATCGGACGCAATATCAGAAATCAATCGTTGTTGTCAGGCTTAATCCGACACGTTTGTTACAGCCATCTGAATACTATGCAAAACAGACACCATGGTATAATGCCGGCATAACCAAGTTCAAGAAGGCTATAACTATAAAGGGATCGTCCATTCACTATAAGAATATATGAACACAATTGTACTTATTCCTCAAACATACTTATCAATTTATCCAGCTGATTACCCAACTTGCTGTCCAACAACCGACTGGTTGATCGTTGAGCTCAACTCGAGCTTAGTTCAGAGAGGAGACCTGGGGTTATCATTGACGCCACATCCGGACAGCGATTGGGCACTTTACAGGACGACACACTATTCTATCGAATACCTGGGGCTGTCTGCAGGACTCCAGGAGATAACGGAGGGTTTGGATACTACGTCTTTCTATTAGCTCTAGTATATAGATCTAGGTGCCCTTTGCCCTTTTTAGGTTTTCAGGTTTTCAAGGAGACAGCCGGCTTTAAGTAAAACAGCAAAGACCAGGCTAATTTCACTGCAACTTTAACATCACCGCAGGGAACAAAATAAAGTGGAACCCATCAGTAGCACCCAGGACTGACGAAGTTGAATATACCCGGCAAATTCCGCGTGTCCGATGCACGGACCATCAAAATTCCAACAGCAGCCCATTGAATTTTGGATCCCTCGATCCCAAGGCCCGTCTTGAAGCTATTCGAGAGCAGGTCGGTCCCCTGAAGAAGCCCAATCCCTACTACATTGCGACACGGAAGAACGGACTCCTTTGGGAAGAGAACCAATTGTATGTACCTTACCTCTCCAACATTATCGATCCAACAAGCTGACAGCAAGCCCCTGTAGAAGCGATCACGAAGAACCTGAAACGAAACCGAACGAACGAACGCGATCGCGGCGCAAACCGATCCCTCCAGGCAACTCCAGAAGCCTCCCCACCAGATCGTCTGACCAGTCCCCCGCGACGTCCACCATGTCCTTCTTCCGCGTCACCCTCCACCGCTCCGCCATCGGCCTGCCCAAGAGCACCCGTGGCGTCCTCGATGCCCTCGGCCTGCGCCGCCGCTCCCAGACCGTCTTCCACCCCGTCAGCCCCCAGTTCGCCGGTATGATCCTTAAGGTCAAGGAGCTCGTCCGCGTCGAGGAGGTCGACCGCGCCATGACCCAGCCTGAGCTGCGCGAGCTGCGGAGGCCGGACCCGGGGTTCTACGTCGAGAAGGCCGTTGCGCGGTGAGGTTTGCAATGAGAGCGCTCCGAGAGGCGAGGGGGAAGAACGGTTCGAGAATGAGCAAGGGGAGAATAAATGACACGGTGTATGGACACGTGTCGGTTTCCACACAAGAGAAGGGTTGCCTGTGATGCTAAAGGAACCCTGCAACGGACTTGGGGGAAGAGATCGAATTGTGTATCATCACCACGAGACACAAAACTGTACAAAATCATGGCAGGATGTACAATATATGCAGACGAGATTATTTGCGCGAAATAAGTCAAAAGTTCACTCAACATCAAGAGACTCAAACTCAGGACCATCTATTACATTGGCCCAGAGGCCGCTAGTCGTATTGATAACCATCTGCTTGGATGAGAAAACTGTGAATAGTGATGCAAAAGACATGTCAAGAACTGTGGCCTATCTCCTCGCCAGTCCAAAGTGCAAAATTTGCCGTGGGTTGCTCTGCAGAAAAAACAAATGATTATGTATCTGTCCCAACCCTTCATACCGGTTGAGTGAGCCCGATGCTAGCAGGCCGTACAAAGATGTTGTCCTTCCACGCCCTCCAAGTGTATATCCCGCTAGGCTTGTTTAGGCAGATACCGAGAGATACCAAAGACGCAAAAAGAGCCGAGGCGAAACAGCGACCAGTCCTCTATAGCAGAAGGGCCGTCCATTTCAGGATGATGCAGGATCAGGCCTGGGTACCTAGAAACTCCGGGCCTTGTCGATGTACTCCTGGGAAGGGGTCTCGTACTCGCTGACGAAGTAGTTCTTCGCATTCTTGCCGAGCCAGACGGTAAGCTTGGAGAGTTCCTCGCGCAAACGCGAAACGGACTGCTGGTCCATGTTTGTTTGGGCAACGAGCTCGGGCAAGGAGACTACTGGGGTTAGCATCGTCGCAGGCCAATCGGTGGAGTAGAAATTACCCATCAGGCGGCACAAGTGCTCCGGGCCGTACGTGTCGCAGACAGACTTGTGCTTGTCGTTCTCCGTTGCCTTTTCCCATACCTTGCGGATTTCGTGGTATTGAGGACGCTCGAACCTATAGTCTTGTTAGCTGTACTTCGATCACTGCAAAAGGCATGCAAGCCACCTACCGGTACAGAAGGATCCGGCTCAAAGACTTCTCAAAGTACTCGCGGAGACCAGCGACGACTTCTTCGAGAATGTCCATGTTTGCAGAACCATCTTCTCGGTTGGGACGCTCGTAGTTGAGGTAGTCGTTCAGAATATCATCAACGGGATGGGGGTGAGGAAGCGGAACCAGCTGGTTGTTCTTAGTGATGTTTTCCCAGTCGTCGACAAGCATTGCCTTGATATGATCAGGGATAGGTAGCTTGATGGACGGGCGTGCATGAAATCCATCCTCCTGTTCATGTTCGATTAGTACTTGACCGAGGGGCAACACACATGAAGCGACATGGGAAGGAAAAAGAATAAGAAAAATGCAAGATGATCAAAGCCACTAGGCTTATTGACCGGATGTGATTCCTCCGGTTGTCATTCAGTTCGCCAGCCGACGGTCGATGCGGACAGCATCTGCCTATGCAACGTCCGTGCAAACTCACAGCCATATTCTCTTCCTCGGGCTGTAGAGATTGAGCAGAAGGCTTGACGCGTGTGGGTTGTTCCCTTTTGCGATTTGTGCTAGATTTTCCGTAGCGACCATTGTAGTTGGGCCTGCCATCTTTGGTGACATGGAGCTTGGATGGCGGAGGTGCCGTGGCCAAGTAGTCTGATGCAAGGCGTGGTTCCTTCCATGCAATTTCTTTCCCATCGCGAGGTCGCCGACACACCGAATCAGCCGGCCGGAGTCTGTGAGACACGGAAGCCATGGCGGTTGGTTCTGCGTCTTGCGACCTCGGAAGGAATAGAAGTATCCGAAGCGAAGGTGAAGGTTGAAGAGCGAGAAGAGTGTGTAATTGAGGTGGGATATAATCCAATTGATGGATGAAGTTGCAAGAAAGAAAATATTGATTCGATGCCGGGAAAGCTTGGGAAGGTGCAGCAATCAAGTGGTGAGGCTAGGACAAGACGGTTGTCTGAGGCAGGGGCGGCCGGTAGTGGCCCCTGCCAAAGCGCCAGGTAGCGGTATCAGCCGGCAAATGCCCCTAGTATTGGCGTGATGAACCAACATAGCATTAATGCTGCCTGGGCCGAACGCTGCGTTGGAACTCGAAGAGAAACTCAACGCTGCTCTCCCGCTTCCGCTTGTTGCATCCCCGATAGACCTTCTCTTGTGCAGGCTCTTCGATCAAGTCCATCAGAACAGGCACGTGCTCGAAATCTCTGACATCGGCATTCTCTTGCTCCTGAAGGGCTTGCATATGGGCAGGGTGGTGCTCAAAGTTTTCTTGCTCTACTTCCTCATCCTTGGAATTCTGCTTCAGTGTAGCATCACTGTAATGGCTGGCACCATTGCAAGACTTGACGGGTGATGCGCCTAGGAACTCAACGCTAGAGTTGCTTTCATTGCTAATGTCGCCAAGAATGCTGAGAATGCCGGACTCGCTCTCATCACTGGAGATGCTGATGACGCTGAGAGCTCTGCTGCGCCCGGGGCGAATGCTGGCTCTGGGCGATACAAAGGGTGAGAGAGGGTTTCTGACGGGCGCCTGCCAGTCCATCTTGTTCCACTGCGAGAGGAAAGCGGTGTATCGTCTTTCGATCTCCTCGGGAGACGGAGATTTTCCAACTGGCTCGTCCGGGTCTAGACCTCCCAGATCTAGGCAATAGCAGCGCGGATCGACCTGAGCTGCCCAATGGTTGTCATCTTCAAATTCGTCAGATTCTTCATTGTTTTGGCCACCAGGCTCGTGGACTTCGTCCTCTTCATCGTCGCCGAAGTAATCTTCCCGCAAGAATTGACTTTCGTCAGGATCCTCAGCTAGGCCGTCGTACTCTTCGTACTCAAAGTCGCTGGCATACTCGGTCTCGTGATCATGAAACCCGTGAGAGTCTTCAACAAGGCCATGCAGGTTGATGTGCTCCTCAAGGAGGTAATCGGCCGACTCGTCGTCCTTGGCGGTATCGTCACCAAATCCCTCAACATCGTAGTAACCGTGGTCGCCGTCATTAGAGTAATGCGACGGCAGACCGCTGCGCGATTCATGCGTCTCGACGTTATACTCTTGAGTATGTTCGCCTCTCTGCTCATGACCAGGCGCGAAAGAGGGAGACCAAGAGGCGAAGTAGTGATCTGCCTGCATACCTGAACGCGATACCGGCGATTCATTGGTGTGACCGCTGCAAAAACTGTAATTCGAGCTAGGGCGCTCTGCTTGCTGATCGTGGACTAGGGAGTCAAGACCAACCATGGCCTGGCCATAAGAGACTGGGCGCAGGGAGAAGTACGGCCGCGCCGGTGTATTGTAGCAAAACGGGCGGTTCTCTTGCAATATTGGCGCAGCCGGCTGGCCTGGGTGTTTCCAACTGTCCCAAGAGGAAGTGCTCATCTTCGTTGGTGATGTGGGTGGGTTTGACATGGGTGATATCCAGAGTTGATCGAATCCGAGAAAAGAAGTAAACATTCCAAGAAAAGTTGGTGAGTATGAAATCGTGATCAATTTTTAAAACCGGAGCCAGCGATTTGAGAGTTGATTGACCGGCGAGATCGGAAGAGAGCATCGAGTGGGATAAAAGTGAGTCGTTGCGGAGATGGTTCGGCCAGACAAACTTTCTGAGGAAGGAAGGCGGTTGACGGCAGGTACCTCGAAGGACACCCAGCTCATAGAATCTTTTCATCCTTCGATCGGATGAGATCCAACCACGCCGCAGTGAACGAGTCCGGCAATAATTTGATGGCCAGTGATACTGCAGCCCTGCACTGCAGCCTCAACGGCCCCCACCCTGGATGATGCTATTCACCCCTTATCGTTCTCTTTCGTCGTCCACTTCTTTGTGACGTTGTCTCAGGAACACTTACAATGTGCCTCTACTATAGGCCCCCGAACAATGACAACCCTGAGGGTAAAACAAAACTGCAGAAGCACAGAACAGAAAACAAGACACAAGGAAACCGTGTTTCACTACTCACCTGCTCAAGGTCAAAGTCTCTTGCCCGCCGAGGGCCACGACCACTGGCGGCAACTCCTGCAGTCCGCTCTTCACTACCGCGAGCCGAATCGGTGCCATTGACGCGGAGACCCTTCTTGGGGGCTTTGGCGCTGCTCTTCTGGCGCAAGTCCTTCATCTGGGCGTGCAGGGTGCTGGCCAGCTCCTTGTTTTCCTCGGTGAACTTGCGGATGCGGTCGATGGAGACCCAGTCGTCCCAGGTATTCTTCCAGCCCTTGTAGTGAATACGGTACTGGAAGCCTTCGCCGCTATCGGCGGGCTGAATGTCGAGAATCTTGGCCTCGTACAGCATCTCACCGTGGAAGCAGAGAACCTTCTCGTCCTTGGAGAACGGCTGGGCCGGTTGGCGTGCGGGCGCCATGACTGAAGTGGCGACCGTGAAGGCTCTAGAGAACTGAAGGTGGTACAATGACTCTGTTGAGAATATCGGCACCCGGGTCCTGGTGACAGCTTAGATGCAGTCGAGGAGTTGATGGACCAAAGGGGCAATGAAGTTAAATTCTCGGACAGTGCGCGGAAACGCAAGGCACAGTCAGCGCCGGGTACGATTGGCGCAAGTTCCAAGGAGTTAAGACCACCGGACACAGTGCGAATGGTGGTCACTCGTGGCACCTCGACCAATCCGGATTACAGTGTTGAATGGGTCGCTAACACAGTATGCGCCTGAAGATTCAGTTAGTTTCTGGCCAGAACGGCAGCAAAAATGAATGAAAGGAAAGACAGTCTCACTGCGACTTGATTGGGTTGCTGGTTGTCTCAGGCAAACAATGCGGTCATTGGCGGGGCCTTCGCTCGAGGTTGAGGTCGTTGGTGAATGAGATGAAGATGGCAAGCTCTGGGAATTCTTCTTACGGAGTGAAACGCGACTCTGCTGCGGCTCATTAACGCGTCCCGTCAGGAAACCATACCGCGTCGTCCATGCCTGCCCCAGCAAGCGCCACACTTTCGCACCTGCACTGCACATAGACCTCATCCAAACACAACCCCCTGCCTTTTGCTCTTGGTCTAGAGCGCACCAGGAAGTCAATCACGGCCTAACCTTGGAGCGTTTTCATTGCCTGACATCCTCCTCATCGACATTGATAAACCCGGGTTCCGTGTCGCATAACTCATCATGGCGCCCACCGAGTCTGCTATTTTGCACAATTACCTGACTTCCCCGGCTCAGCTGCCCTCCGCCATCACACTTGAGGAGTTCACCGAACTCTTCCCCAAGGCGCACCGCGCCAACCCCCAAATTCGTTCCTTGTACCGTGATTTGCAGCATCAGAGGAGGACGCTTGTCGACACGGTCACAGAGAACATCACCGCTGAGGAGAAGCGGGGGAGGCTCATCAAGCGCGAGATCGCCCGTGCCCGAACCCGCGCGGCAGACGAAGATGCCGACCAGGAACTTGAGATTGAAAGAGCCGTAAGTCTATGGCCTTATTGTAGGTCCTCCGGAACAAGATCGCGGGTCTAACAACGATGCGCAGCTGTTCGGCTCAACTGGGGCGCCAGACGCCAAGCACACACTCAACTCCATTGTCCCAGAGATGGACACCGCCGTAGACGATCTCGAAGCAGAGATCCAGAACCTCGAGGCACAGGAAGAGGCCCTACTGGACTCAGTAAAGCAGACGGTCGGCAGCATGAGTGATCTGCGCTACGGGCGTCTTTCCAACCCCAAACTCAGGGAAGACGTCATTCAAGGTCTCAAAAGCGTACAAGAGGCATGCGACGGGAAAAGATGATCAACTAAAGATTACTAATTTGGCACTACATAACCCAAATAACCAGGGACCTCAGCCCACGTCCCTAACTTCCCTGGATTTCCGGGATATCAAAACCGTAGCCTCGTGCCTTTCAGCCTCTCCTCCACCTGTCAGACCTCTCCCATTACCGAGCAACACCACCAGCGGGGGCGGCGGAGGCAGCACGAGGAGCGCCAGCGGCGGCGTTTTGGCGGGTGTCGAGGGTGTTGTTCATGCGGCGGTTCATGATGGTACGGCTGCCGAAGGAGACGAGGAGCATGAAGAGCCAGTTGGGGATGAGGTTGAAGGCCCAGAAGAAATAGCCAACGGGGATGGACAAGTTGTTCTTTCCGACGAAGCTGTTGAAGGGGTGGAAGATGTTCTCCGTCAGGATCCAGTCCTCCTTGGACTTGTTCTTCCACAGGTCGACGATGTCGTCCGAGGTGGTGGTCGTAACGTTGAGGCGCTTCCTGTAGATGTCGATCTCGGACCCAGCGGGCAGCATGCCGATGGACCAGATGGACGCGGTGCCTGCGGACAAGCCGTTGCAGAGGACGGGCTGGTCGTCACAGTTGAGGAGACCCAGGTGGGGAGATTCGGGAAGCTTGGCGAACTTGGACGCACTCTCGTTGAAGGCGGTCTCGATCTTGTCGCAGTGGCCTGTAGAGCATGATTAGTATCAAGATGAAAGAAACTTGTCATGTTGCGAAGGCGACGAAACGTACCAAAGCAAGTCTTGTTGCCGCCGGTGATCAGGACCCACCACTCCTCAGGAGTTGTGGCCTCGGCCTTGACAGGCTCGTAGAGAACATCCTTCCAGTTCTCGGCGGTCAGGACGGAAATCTTCTTCTCGACGGACGTCGCAGCAGGCGCCGCAGCGTCAGGTGCGGCAGCGGCAGGCTTATCCGCGCTGGGGGCGGACGCGCCAAAAGAGCTCAGGAAGTTCTGGAATTGCGCCTTGTACTGCTCGAAGGGCGACTCTGCCGCTGTCGCAAGCAGCGGGAGCGCGAGAATGGTGGTGGCGGACACGCGCATTTTTGATGACTGTGTCGTGAGGATGTTGGCTGTAAGGTAGAAATTGAGAAGGAGGTAGCTTGGGACAGGTGTCGCAATCAGGCGGCCAAGCGATGATGGGTGAGGGGAAGGGGCAATTACAAAGAGCCAGGCAAACTGAGAAGGCGCCGCCAGCTACAACAAAAGTCAAGGAGGGACGATAAGTACGGGATGAGGAGTGGAAGTTCACAATGCAACCTAGATCTGGCGCGGAGTTTGTACAATTGGAAAAAGGACACAGGGTCAATAAGGTGGAAAAAGTGGAAGGGGAGGGAACTAGGTAGAGCAAAAGGACCCTTTGGAGCGTCCAGGTGCGTGGTGCGGCGGCTTTCTCCTGAACCTTGCTCGGTTGGTGATCCAACTGGGAAATCACGGCCAAGGAGCTTTGGTCGCTGGGGGGGACCACAGGAGCACTGTGAAACCCACTGCGAAAGGAGCTGCAGAACACGCTCCCTCCACGCAGCCTAGCCCGAATCGGACTGGCGCCATGTCTCTGCTGCCAGTCAGCGTCACTTGGGGACACCAAAGTGGAACGACGGTCCGGGGTAGCAGCCACACTTGATTGCACCACTAGTCCACCGTAGGCCTTCCGCAACGGCCAGTCCTACCTGCATCAGCCACATCAGGCGGAGAGCAACAGGTACGTACTCGGTTCAGAGAGGGGACGCGTCTGGATGTCGACTTGAAGATCTCGAGATGCATGTACCTCCATCTCCAATTGCGCAGAAGCACCGACAGCACAATACTTCGCAATGGTAAGCACGGGCTACTTGATACGCTTCAAACTATCTGACACAGACTTAGCCTCCAAAAGCTACGGATCAGAAGCGAAAACGCGGTCGTCCCCCCAACGCGTCTAAGACCGACGACGCGTCGCCAGTGTCTCCCGGAATCGCAGAAGCAGAGCCCAACGACCTGGCTGAAGATACTGTGGATACCCCGACTCCAGCCAAGCGTGGTCGACCGAAAAAGAACAGGGAACCTGAATCATCACCTTCCAACGAGGAACCAAAGGCGAAAAGGCGGGGTAGACCAAGGCGTGAGGAGGTGGTTGAGAAGGAGGTGATCGAGGAGGAACCTGAGCCAGCGCAAGCGAGCCGCAAGTCTAGAAAGACTGCCAAGAGTACGACAAGCAACACCGAAGAGGCCGCAGAGGAAGACGAGTCATTACAATCAGCGGAGAAGCCTAATAGAGGTAAAACGAGCCGCAGGGCAGCGCAGGAGGCAGACGAGGAAGCAAGGGACGAAGATGAAGCCAGCGCAAACAACGCGACCAAGAAGAAGCGCGGCAGACCGCCAAAGGTCGCAGAGGAACCCACCGAAGAGCAGCCCGAACCGGAGCCGGCCCCAAAGAAGAAACGTGGGCGCCCATCTTTGAACAAGGAGCCCGTCGCAAAGGAGCCCGCGGAAGCGCCTGAGGAAGAACCGGCGCCTAAGAAGCGAGGGAGGAAACCCAAAGAGAAAGCCGTTGAGGCCGAAGAGCCCGCTCCTGAAGAAGAGAGCCAGGCTGAACCTGTGCCCAAGAAGAAACGTGGGCGCAGACCGAATGCCGCAGCGGCTGAGGCAGACGAACCCCCGGCTGATGAAGAACCGGCCGCCGCAAAGAAGAAGCGCGGTCGTCCTGCGGCCCGTACCGAGCCAGAGGCGCAGGAGGCCTCGCAGTCGGAGCCAAAGGAGGCCCGCAGGCGGAAAGGGCGACCATCGTCCCCAGTAGAAGAGCCAGCGGTCGAGAAGCCGACTAAGAAACGGCGGAAGCGGCCTCCCCAAGGCGAGGAAGAGCCTTCGAAACCATCTCCAGAAACACAACGCCGCCGTCCTGGGCGTCCCCGGGCGTCAGACGCGGCATCCTCCCCGCACGCCCCTGACGACCAAAACTCCAAACCCCGCAAGTCCAAGAAGCGCCCCTCAGGAGACGACGACGCGGCAGCAGACCAAGTACCGGCAAAGAAACGCCGCCGCCGAACATCCGATGAGATCCGACAACAACAGCAACAGCAGCCCAGAGCCGAAGCCACAACAGCCCGCCGTTCGGCTCCGAAGCATCGCCACATCGCCCCCCGCGTCCGCCAGATCCCTCGCTCGATAATCGAAGAGAAGTGGTCCCCCCTTGCACCCCCTTCCCTCGCACACGTCTCCAGCCTACTCCGTCTTGCCGAGCGTCCCGTCCTGCAACGCCTCGCCGCCAACGAGAAACGCCGCGACCAGGCCGCCTCGGCCATCCGCCTCGTCACGAACCGCCTCACAAAGAAGCTCTCCCGCGGTCTCCCCTTCCCGCCCGCCGCCGCCCCTCCCACGGGATCCAGCAATACGAGGAAAGCCGACGCCGACGGCGGTCGCGCGCAGGAGCTCGACTTCGAGCGCGTCATCGAGGGCGTCGCCGCGCTGGAGAGGCAGCTCGACCCGCTGCTGCACGCCGTCGAGCTGCTCAAGGCCGAGAAGGAGCTCGACGAGAGGGCGCTGGAGGCGGACTACGACAGCCTGAGGACGCTGGAGGCGAACGCAAAGTCCGAGGCCAGGAACTTCAAGGACAGTCTTCGCAAGACGCACGTTCTCGTCCCCGAGCAGAAGAAGGCCGCGGGAGCCGCCGGCCGCAACGTCGCCGGGGACGAACACGATTTCAAGTTCGTCCCTGACGAGAGCATCAGCGGGGCTTTGTTCAAGGTACGTCACCCCCAATCGCTTCATGCTGTCCAGTCGATCTTCGGCGGTGCGCGGCTGCATTTTCCCCATCAACCCCCCCCCCCCCCCCCCCCCCGCGCGCGCGTCTGCATCACTAACACCACCCGCAGGACCTCGAAGACGACGAGCTGCGCGGGCTGGCGGGCCAGGTCGGCAACCACATGGAGAGCATGCGCAACAACCTGCAGCAGATTGACGGCGTCGTGCCGCAGATCGTCCGGAGCAGGGCCGCGCTGCAGGACGTGCTGTTCAAGCACCTCGACCAGCAGAGCTACGAGAACGTCTTGTTCGGGTAGGCCTGCGGGCACAACCCCGTGCACACTTTGTACATATCGACATTGGTGGAAAGGTTTTTCGTTGTATTATTCCTGAGTGGGTTTGGAAACCACAGGCAACGGACTTGAAGGTTTTTTTTTGTTTTTTTTTTTTTGTGGCGGACACTGGCGTTCACGAGAAGCCTGGGGTAGATTACAGGATACCGAGACGATACCTTGGCTGGGCTACGGAGTCATTGCCCGACGAGGACTCCGTCAATGTTATGATTTATGACCGAGAATATTCTGAGCCGTGACAGCCATATGTGATGGCCCATTATGTGACGTCTCGTGCAGTTTACTCGTCGCTTGACACCAGCATTATGAGATAATGGGTAAGCGCCCTCACCGCCACCAGCTTCACGACGTCTTGAACCAGTCTGGAAAAGCTGGCCTGAAAGCCCGTTGTCTATGAGAAACTATACACTAGGGGGGATTCAAAACTTCGTCCCCAACCTATACCATACAAAAAGTGTGAGCCATACCAGGTTGGATGCTCTTTCCGAGACCTTCTCCAAGCCACAAAACCACGACGTTAACTCATAACATGCCTTGCCCACCGCGGGTGCTCTCAATGTGTGCAAAATCCTGTTGGAATGTCGTCCTCCGTCTTTCGCTGCCACAAAGATAGAATGCCATATTATATGATTCTAGGTTCCGTCCCCTCCTGGTTTGTGGGCATCGGCGGAAACCTTGGAAACTCTCTGTTGGACGGGGCCGTAGTCGCTGCTTACCTCCCCCTGAGTATCAAAGTTAGTCAGAAGGTACAAAGTATCACTGGCCCATCGTCACGCCTTCCTCCAAGAGTATGTGCTTACAGTTTCAACATCTTCTATGGAAGCTGTGCTGTGACCATCAAGCGCAGGACTGTGGGACAGACGGCTAGCCGGAGTTGCCCAGTTCTCCGTAGTAGTGGCAGCGGTCGAATTTCCCTCGGGAAGGGTGACCACGTTGGCCGGTGTGACTGGACGAACCGAACACTCTCCGATCCCGTGTGCATGAGCTTCGTTGCTCTCAATGGCGCCATTTGTGGTCTCTACGGCTGCTTTACGAATGGACTCGTGTCTGGCGTGCTCGGCCTCCTGAAGCTGCGCAGGAATATTCTTGATGAGCGATTGCTTGGACTGGTTCTCCAACTCAGCTATGACAAGAGCCGGGTTGGTCGCCATCTTCGCACGTTCGCTGGTCTTCAACGCCACAATGCTCGTTTGGATTGCCTCGAGATCTTTATAGCCTTCTTTGGTTGGTAGAACCTCAAGCTCGGGGAACTCCAGCTGAGCTACGTTTTCGGTACCCGACTTGGACGGCATGACCTTGCCAAGGCTTTTCTTCATGACCTTGCCGAGTCTCTTGGAGAGCGGCTGGTGTAGTTGTGTGGTTTCGGCTTCAGTAGCATCTAAACCCTTGCTGGTGACCCAGATATGCTGATCCGAATCCTTCAAGACGGGGAGGACTGCAAAGTCCCTCGTAGTAACGTCGTCGGCCAGACTGGCAGCACCTGTTCGCCGGCTTCGGTCGTGAGATGCCCATCTCGCCCATGATGCAGGGGGCATGGCAAGCTTACGGTGCCCCGAGTCCTAGTTGGTGCTAGCCGCAGCTCCGCGGTCATCCGTCTTCCGTGCAGCGATAACAATCGAGGGCTCTCTGGGAAGCGAATGCAACCGAAGCGTCCGCCGAGATGTCACCGACTGGCTAAGCTGCATAGAAGTTTTCGGGCTGTGGACCTCCAGCTCTTTGTTTGGGGTGAATGCATCGCTTTCCGTAGCATGGGAGACATTGGCGTCGGTAATGCGCACCGGAATTTTGGTCTTTTTCAGGTTTGAATTGGACTTGGCTTCGCGCTGGCCGTGTTCGACTTGAAAGGCTCGCTTCCAAACTGTCGTCGCGCTCTCAGTCAATTTAGGAGCGGTGAAATCAGTAGAGGATGAAATTGGGTGCATGTGAGATCTGATACTGAGGTCCGACAGTCTCTTGGCGTGCCCCTTGGGCTTGGTGATTTCATGCAATGTCAACGAAGGTTCCAGGTGATCAAGGTCGGTAGAGGGTTGACTGTGCGACTTCCCGTGGCCTTTTGAGCCGCTTCCTTTGCCAATACGCAAAACTTGGAGGAAGGAGGTCTTGCGAGTGGACGTGTCGTGTTGAGTACCGTTCTGAGTGATATTCAGTTTCTCCTGGGCATCGCCGGGCGATAGCGAGAACGGTGCCTGAGACTCGATTCCACAGAGATTCGTAGTCATTTCAACCTTGTGACGATACTTAACTGAAGTGACAGATAAGTTGTCGCAGGGTGCGTCATCAGCGGGCAGTACTATGGAGGGGACAACTGGATCATAGTTTTGATCCGGAGCGGTTCGATAGCTTTCGTCCGATCGCTGCTCTTTGAGAGCGTTGAACACTGGCCTGTGGTCAGTCAAGTAGAGCGAAAAGCAACATGGGGGTTAGTCTTACTCTCGAACTGGGCAAGATTTAAATCGATGAGACTCTCGGCGAGACTGTCGGCATCCCCATTACCGCCTGCATCCTTCGAGCCCGTGGGCGAGGCGTGGCGCGTGTTCTGCGTCGAGGAGTATACCGATGACGAAGGATACTGCGGCTCGGTTGCTAAAGCAGACTCTGCGGCGGCTGAAGCAATCTTGTCCTCCATGTCAAGTGTCGATGACAGAGCTTCGTGGGCGGCGGAGCGAGAATCTTTTTGGTCAACGAGAAGCGTCGCCTTCGAGTTGCCGGGATTGTCTAAGCCGCAGAAGCACGTAGGGCTCATTGACATGTAGACCACGCCGTTTTCCTTTTCAGGGATCTCAGGGGTATCGCTACCAGCAATAGCAGATGTGCACTTGTCGTTCTTGTCAGACGAACGTTGAACAACGATGGAATCATCTTGGGCTGTGAGTTTTTCTGCGAGCAGCCAGGTCTCCCAACCGCTTCTATCTGGTGACTGGACAGAATCTGCAGTGAGAGGTCGAACAGGAGCGCTAGTAGCATCGAAAACGATTTCGATCTCGGGCTGCTCTTCGTCGCAAGCAAGCTCGGTGCCAGCATTGCTAGACTTCTGCTGGTGCTCAGTGCCATGCTTGGTGTCGGAGATAGTGACGGTTTGATCTTTTGCACCCAGAGCGTCCTGAGTCCGAGTTGTAAGAGTTGCTTGGCTATCGCCCTGGGGAATGCTTTGAGAGAGACGCCAAGTCTTGAACGATTCGTCATCTTGGTCATCAGAGTCCTGTCGAGCAACGAGTATGGGGGCTGGAGGCATAAGGGGCAAAGAGCCTCGCTCGCGAATGACGAGTTGTGATGCCATTACTCTGGATCCAGTCTCCATCTTGGGGCAACTGCTACGGCGACGGTCTCCTGAGTCGATGTCGGTGGGATCAACCATGAGACCATGGGTCGAGAGCTTAGCTGCGGGGGGTCGGGTTGGTTGATGGGGGATCTTGAGCGCAGAGACTTCAGTGGACATGACAGTCTCTATCCGGTCCCGCGGTCCACCTGGAAGCTCGTCTCGGTGATCATTGGGGTCTTCCTCTACCGTCTCCAGCTCGCGAAATCTGTTACTTGCGCGCGTGGAGACTGATCGAGAACTGTGTTCGCTGTCAACCTCCGCCTGGAGTCGCTTCTTGTTGTTTGATTTCACGGCCTGGAAGTACGCGGCCTGGTCGAACGGGGGCTTCTCGCCATCCCCCTGCTCATTAGAGCATGGGGCGGTAGAGGGGCGGTTGACGCTGGGAATTGAAAAGCGTTTCTCATCGTCGGGGCTTGAAGATCTCTTGCTGCCGTCCTGAGAGAAACTTCGGCTGATTCGTCTCCAATTGCTTGCCTTGACCACTTCCTGGGTCCCGTCCTCAGGATCCGATACGTATTCGACCGAGGTCGGGTCCGGAATGAAGTCCAACTCTGGAGATCGCACATTCGAGCGAGAGGATGAGGCGATGGAGCCGGTGCTGTTTCCAGCGAGCCATGATTCAAAGTTGTAATTGCTGCCAGATAACTTGGCGGGAGGGGGCAGCTGGATCAGGTCGATCGGCGCTTCCTTGGCGTCTTCGATCGTGTCCCTCGCCTTTGCGTATGCATCCGCCTCCTTTTCCTTGGGGAGGACGTTGGCGCAGCAGAGAATTTTCCGCATCATCTTGGCTGGTTTGTGCCGTCCTTGCCTCGGTTTTCGGTCTCCCAACGAGCGAAAGTTTGTGATAGTTGGATGGCTAGCGATGAATACCGAGTACCGATCCAAGAAACTTCTCAGCCTGCCCAAAAGGAGAATGATGCAAAAGAATGGCTGTTGAGCAGATGCTGAGGGTGCGAGGTTCTTCTTCCAGCAGGCGAAAGCCGAAAGAGAGTGTGAGAGGGAGTGGAAGAAGAGGGAAACCTTGGCAAGGTCTTCACCTGGGGGAGACGGAGGGCAAAGGAGGAAGGCAGAAGGACCAGGTGGTGGGAGGTTGACCTGACGATGGCATCGCCTTGTGAAAACAGCGAGCGCCCTTAGAGTTCCTTCTCGATGCCCTCTGTTTTTGGTCGGAGCAGTCACAAGGGACGACATGGCCTTGCAGGCCGAGCACCCAGGACGGGTACCAGCCATCAAAGGCAAGTACTTTCCTCCCCTCGACATTGCTTTGCGGCTGGTGACAGCGCCCATCAAAGGCAGCCCATCTCGGTGAGCGGCGTGCGCCCTTGAGCTGCGGCTGAACACTTGCTCGAGCATTGCCATGTCCCTCTGCCCCCTTTCTCTCCGTTTCCTTCCCTCCTCTCTTTTCTTCTCTTCCCCCCTCCTTTTTTCCCCGGCTGGTGTTAAGACTGCTGTGCGAACCGGACTGTTCAACTATGGGTCGTTCGAAGAGAGTGTTGTTGGAACTGAGTTTGTCTAAACTGACTGATATTGGAGCTACACAAGCAGATGTCAAGTGGAAGCGTTCTTGACCATGTACATAGCCATTGCAGCTAACATGATGGCCTTGGATTCCAAGCTCTCTTCCTGTCACGTCTCCTTTCAACCAGACGGTAGTTGTGAAAATTAGTATTTGAATCCGTTGTTTGTTTTGAGTCACTTGGCAAACGAAACAAGCATATGAATGATTGGACGCAATTTGTATGGCAGGTGGGTATAGCAATGGCTGTTCGACTTTTGGACATGAGCCAAATCTGCATCTCCAGCGCAGCAATTTGGTAACGGTCTGTGGTTACTCGTGTTGTCGGCAGGGTACCATGTTGAATTCAGCCTGCTTCCTGCTCTCGAAGAGATGCAGCGGCATTTTCGGGTCTCTCTGGACTGGTGTTGATGGCACGAGGTCGGCGACAGAGCCTCCCAATGGGTGGACCGAGACAAGGCGGTTCGGCGGCGGCGGCCCAGTCAAGAAGCTAGTTCTGCGGCCTGCCCTACAAGGTCGCAAGCGCGAACCTGTGGAGTATGCTCCGAATGACTGCCGGTCAAATCACTCCCGTTGTTTCGCGGAACACCTTGGGCGCGAGGCGATGTCAGGCTCCGAATGCCCCCGTTTTCATTTGTCAGATTTGATTGAGGTCGAGGGTTCCAGACTCGAGGAACAAAGCAGCCCAGACTCCTGAATTTGTTCGGCTGGGTTTAAGGTGGCCATGGTCGGGGGGCTCTGGGTGGGCGTCGCGGATGGGGAACGGAGCTGCCGCATTACACTTGGCGACAGGGGATTGAGCTCGGGTCGAGTAAGCGACGGGTTTGAGCAAACAATGAGGGAAAAACCTCTCAGACCAGGATGTGGGTGCCAAACAGGATGAACCCCCCTCCAGGAGCGCTTCTCAAGGAGGCGGCGTCAGGGGTCAACCGTGTTTGAGGATTTGCGACGACCGTTCCGGCGTGGTCCACCCGGTCGGGAGGTGATTGTGATTAGAGCGAGTGTCGAGATATCGTATTCGCGGACGGTATGCGTGATGCGCGATGAGACTCGTACCGCACGGGGAGCTGTGATGTGCGAAGGCGGTGCGCTGCGGTGGCGACGCTGTGTGCAAGTGCAAGGTGGAAGAAGCAACGAGGGAAAGCGGGGTGTGTTTTGCCAGAGTTTCGCGCGTTTGTGAGTTGTTCGTCCGCTGTACACTACGGACTAAGACAACATGACACGGCGGGGCCGGTGCAATGGGCCCTCTACACGTGTAAAAGCCAGCCAGCCGCGATACGGGTGCTTGAGGGAGACGGAGCAGACATCTGAGCCGATATCTCGGGGACTTTGTGCCTTGAAAGCGGACTCGAGTTTCTGGGCCCAGGCACCGACTTCACGATGGGCGGCACTGCCGTTCCGAGGAGGATGCGAGGCCCCCGAGGAGGAGGAGGGGGAGGAGGAGCAAGGCGGAGCGACGGGGTACGTTCAGTAGAATCGGGACCAGCTTCCCACTTTCACCAACCTTGGAGGTACGGTTGAGGTCGGGGTTGTGTCGTGTGTGCGGTGGTCGGCTGACAAGCAATCAATCAATCAACCTGTCAGTGAATCGGTCCAAAAAGTCGGTCGGTCGCATTCGACGATGGGTCCACTGGTGTGCCAAAGGCCCCAATGTGTACTCTGCGTACTCTATACAGAGTACGTGGGCGCGTAACGCAGTGCGTACAAAGACTACGAGTCCCCTCGATGGCTCACCAAGATGCGTCCGGGGTCTTCAGGTGAAGACAATGTACGCTCCAGGTGTGCAATTTCCAGCGCGAATTTTCTCCAAGATTAATCGAGTCAATCTCTCCATCGACCCAGCAAGATCGCACAGCTGGCAGGATTCAGGATGCAGGTTGTGCCATGGTCAGGTCGAGGTCAGGCCGGCCCAGAACCACAAGACCGGGAAATTGGGAACTGCCGGGAAGCGGTTCATCAAAGTCGTTTGATTAACCGCCTCCAACTCCAGGCTGAAAGCCCGTGCTATTAAAGGCAAAAAAAAAAAACCAACGACGGCCAGGATCAGGACGTGCCAGGCGGTTGAGCTGGAAACGGTCCATTTCAACATAATCTCGATACAATCAGTCTGTGACGGCGACTTCTGGGGCGAACCCTGAGGGGTCGATGGGGGAAGGGGAGAGATTTGGCCGCCGCCATCCCTGCCGAGCCTCGAGAGGGCCGGCCACCTGTGCCTGTGCCATGATGAAGTTGTGCAGTTTATCCCGCAGGTATTCCCAGGCCAGATGAAAGGGACCCGCCGCCAATTCCGGGGAGAGAGGGAAAACTGGCGAGGATTGACAGACCGCCGCCCCCGTGTTGGTGTGGTGCGCGAATGCAACAGCAAACGGCACATTTCAGAGGCGAACGGGGAAGGGGGGATCGCCTCGGGGGGTCCTGAAACGGTGTCTTTCGGGGGTTCGATGCTTGGCCATGAGCCAAATACTGTGAGAGAGAGAGAGAGAGAGAGAGAATGCGAACGTGCCACTGGCAACAACTTGCAGGGCAACATCAACAGCGACAACAACATGATCATCATTTCCGGCCACGGTTCGTGAGATGGCACTCGATGACGGGTGAAGAGTCGAACAGCGTCTCGCTACCCCCGCCGCCGCCGCCGCCGCCGCCGCTGCCGCTGTCGCCGTTGAACTCTGATCCGTCTGAAGCTGTGTTCGATTCCACCAGATCGTCCCGTCGTTTCCATCTCATGTTTTTGGCCCAGGCCGGCAGCCCAGGTCGTCCGCCAATGCAGGGCCACCCACGTCCTCGCTTCCGCAGTTACACAGAAGAACGCGGTGGCACCAAGCCAGGCTCAGCTGCTGCGACCATGACACAAAGCTGAGAAATGCCCCGAGGCTTTCAAATCCCCAGGCTACCAGATAACCCGTATCCTCGTGGCGTCTAAGACGAAAACATTCCACAGGGCAGACGAAGAAGACCGACGACACTGACCACGACAACTCGCAGAAATAAAGATGAAATAAAAAGCTTGGACCCAACTCGCTGAAATCGTCGATGCGGATGGACGATCATGGAGAAAGGACGGAAATTTTCCAGTCTTTCTCCACGGCCTTGTTGCACACGCACCACACATAATCTTGGCAGACAACAGTTGGCGCCGCAAGGGCAGATGGGGGTTCTTCTCCCTCTCGCCCACCTGGAGATGGCTGGAGTTGCATCCGGCCGATGTGATTTGCGAGTAGTGCGGCGGCAGAGGAGACATCTGTTGCGCAGACTGTGGTCTGCGCAACAAAACCACGCCAACAGCGTCACACGCGATGAACCATTTCAGGGCCACCGCGTCGATCCCATTCTCCCCCCGAAGCGACGCCACATCGATCGGGGCCCTGCCTGACGGGCGTCCACTGTGGTGAGGGAAAAAGGGGGCGCCGAGGGGCTGAGCGCAGACTCCCCGCTGGCCGGTGCCGCGACCTGGTTCCTGGACTAAAGCAAGGTACCCGAGTCGACCGACCTGGATGTAGTGTACTCTGTAATGTAAGCAAAAAGCGCCTCATAACCAGCCGAAGAAGAACACAGCCGACATAATCCCGCTTCCGCTCTTTCCCCCTCCTTTCGTCCCGGATCCTAATCCCCTAGCCATGGGGCCTGACACGACAGACGAGCACAAGACGAAAAGAATGAGTAGTATGGACAGGCCTTGTCGGACTATTCCCGACATATAACAGAGCCACAAGTGATTCGCACAATTAACGATCTGGCTATTTGAGTCTATGCACAACGCGCATGAGCTGTCCATCCGTCGACGTCACTGATCACAGACGTCCTTTGTGGGGAAGGCCGACGACGACGACGACTACGATAAGCACCCGCGCGGTGAGCCGTAAGATATGTCAGCTAAGACGCAGCAAATGGGAATAGGAGCAGGCAATAGGGGGGGCGCCAGACGGATCGACTGGCTATCGATCCGTCGCAGATATTTCTGGTCGGCGGCAAACCCCCAGCCGCAGGCCACCAGCACGCGCGCTCACTACTGCGGTAGCTTGTCCTGCAACCCCAATCCAGCGAGTCCCGTTCTCACCTCCTTCACGTCACCTCATGATGCGCAGGGTCAAAACGGTCGAGCTAAGAGGGTCCTAACAAGTAAAGTGAATTTAAGGCCCGTCGCTAGACGGATGCGAGGTGTGGTTTCAGAGCGGGACACGGCGCCACGGCAGCGAGGAGAGACACACGTCAAGCAAACGGCTCGCCGGCTAAGCGGCAGTCCAGTCAACACTGGTGTCTTTTTCTCGGTTTGAGCTCTTTTGTGGCTCACGCTTTCTTGGCGCCGGTTGAGACTTGACCGCTGCATTTGTCAAGGCACCGTTGGCCGTTGGCGCCAAATCTGAGTCGCTGGTGGACGAAGGATAGGATGGGGACGGAAGAAGGGGGAGAGAGGCGAGGAAGGGTAAGAGGTGGCTGGGGATTTAAGGTGAGGAACAAGACGGTAGGCGATTTGAAGACAGTGTCTTTGCGTCGATCTAGCGGTCGACGAGCGAATGTTTCTGAGACCTGCATCGCCGTATCTGCGAGTCCGCAGGAATACGATGGACGGCGTTGGCGGCCAAGGACAGAACACGGGCTCACCTGGGTCGGTGTTGTCAGTCTGTGGACTTGTCACCTCATTTTAGCGGGTGCGCATACTGGTTAGGCCCGGTGTACAGAGTATACCGAGCGCATTGCATCTTCGTTATGTCTGAATGCCGTACAGATTATGACCTTAGACAACAGGAACACGCAGAAATATCTTTGTGTAGCGCAGGGCACATGGTTCGGGGGTGAGGGTGACAACAGGCCATCTCCACCGCTCATCGTCTTTTATCCATGGAAAAGAAAATGAGCGAACCGGGAGTGACCTTCGAGATGGAAGGCGGACTTGGCCAAGCATGCACGGAAAATCAGCCCGCGGCCGCGCGGGCGATTATACAACATTAATCAATCTCTGAGCTATTCCATCTCCACCGGTCGGATCGGCCACAGAAAATGAAAACAAAAATCTGGAAGCTGGGAAAGGGCTGGACTGCTTTGTGCTACATCTGCAGAGAAGCACGAGAGACGGCGATGGGACTCTCCTGCAAAGTGGATGCGGTACGCGCACGGAGAAGTGACTCGAGTCTGTCGAGTCGCATGCTCTCATGTTTCTCTGCTCACATCTTTCACTTTCATCGAGTTGACCAGCAAGGTACCTTATCGTGCGTTGGTGGGAGAGTCGGAGAAGCAGTCAGGGATGAACGGGCGCCTGTCGCTGCGATCTGGACCGGGATGTCGGCTGAGGGTGGGGAGGGTGGATCTGGACGATTGGCCACGCTTGTGTCTCATGTTGGGCGGTACCTGCATATGAGGAGCGGGAATACATCGTACAGGGGCCCCGCTCGACAGGGGTAAGTCGGCCTGACAACTGGCAACGAGCGGTGACAGAAAATAACCAGGCGCAGCCATTCGCGAAAAGGACAGGCTGACAGCTGGCAGGGGACAGACGGCCAAGCGCCACACACCTTGTTTGGTTAAGGGGGAAACAGAACGACGTTAAAGGAGAAAAAAACAAGGGGGAAGGTGGAAGGAAAAGGAGGTGATTTTTCCAACGGTGCACTTACACGATGACACGCGCTTACACCGACATCACTCAAGCCTACCGCTCTACCAAGACCGCCATCTCTCTCTGTCACTACCACCACCACCACCGCTCACATCGTCGGCTGCCATTCGGGCTGCCGTCATCACCGGCGCGGGTGGGGCCATCTCGCTCCTGTGGTTTAATGAAGAGGGCTCCGTCTGTGGGTTGGAGCCTTGGGAGTCGAGAGGAGGGGAGGGGGGGGGCGAAGGCGGCTTCATCTCTCGCCCCATGCGAGCGCCGAGGGCTGTGCGGGTGCGTTGGCTGCTGTTCGTCTCTACCTTAGCCCAGCTTCCTAAGGTGGGAAGTGGTCCTGTTAGACCCCTGGGTTGAATGAGCAGGGTCCTTGGAAGTTCTTGGACCACACCCTCGCGCCCGTCATCTTCCTCTCTTCCTCCCCAACGACCATACACTTTCACCACTCCATAGTCAATCTTGCCCATCCACCCACTCCTCTCGCTCTCACACCAACTGGAAGCGCCATATCGCTCCCTCCTCTATGCCTCCTGGTGCCGGGATACCGCCTCTGCTTACTACCTCACCGTACTGCCATGCTTCCATCCTCTGCCCCCATCCCCATGTGGGCCAAGCAAGTGGTTGGCCCCGTCCGGTCCACCCCTAATGCGGTGCGATGCGCCTACGCCGCCGAACCACGACAAAGTACCTTGCCAGGATGGGCCAGGGCAGCCAGGCACACAATGCCTCTCCTCTCCTCCCCCCTGGCCTTGCAAGCGCAAACTGGTCTCGGCCGGGCCCCGGACCTGCAATTCCAAAGTCCATGGCATCTCTCCTCATGGACCATGGTCGTCCAAGATGAAGGGCCCACGGTCTATTGTGGCTCCCCCCTCCTCAAGGATTTCGATCCTTATCCACAGTCCACGTCCGCCTCCCCCCCCCCCCCCCCCCCCCCCCCAATGCCCATGTACACCCACTTATGGGCTCCACGGGCTAAAAGGACTCTGACCTCCCTCTCCCCTTCTAAATAACTTCTTCCTTTTCCTCTCTTTGGCCTGCTCTTTCTGCCTCTTCTCTCTCTCTCCACCAACACAGTCTTTCGTTGCTAGTCCTCGGACACCTTACATTCCTTCAGCCTCACCCAAGCTCACTCTTGAGTTTACCATTCGTTCTTTTGCGCAAACTGTGTCTTGCAGCCAACTTGATATCCTGCGGAATTGATCTTTCGCCCTTATACACGATCCCCGATCCGAACAAACCCGTCTACCCTTGTGGAGATATCTGAGAAGCCGTCGGAAACAACCCAAACACAGCTATCAAAATGAAGTCCACCATCGCCGTCGTCGGCCTCATGGCCTCGCTCGCCAGCGCCTCCGCCTACCAGCCCCGCCACTTCCACTGGCGCCGCGACAACACCACCGCTCCCGCCGGCTTCACCACCCTCACCGTCGAGGTCACCGAGGTCGCTACCGTCACCTCGTGCGCTCCTACCATCACCAACTGCCCTGCCCGCAGCGCCACCCTCTCCGCCTCTGACCTCTCCACCTACGTCGTCACCAACACCGTTGTCCTGACCGAGGTCGTCTGCCCCGTCACCGAGGCCGCCAGCATCTCCAAGTCCGTCATCGACCAGCACTCTACCGGCGGCCTGCCCGGCTCCACCCGCACCGCTCCCGCCATCACCACCCCCTCCGCCGCTCCCTCCATCCCCCTGTCCACCGCCGGTCTCACCAACTCTGCCCAGGACCCTACCGTCACCAGCCCCCCTACTGCTGGCGGCGACGACGATGAGGAGGAGGACGATGACTGCCCCGCCGAGGACGGTGATGTCGTGACCACCGTCACCCAGGTCATCACCACCAAGACCCTCACCATGACCGTTGGCAAGGGCTCCACCGCTTCCGTCGTCACCACCGCTATCCCCACCACCATTGAGTCCACCATCCTCGTCACCAAGCCTGCTGGCTCTGCCACCGGCCTTGTCGGCACCGACGAGCCTACTACCACCACCACCGCCACCTCCACCGGCACCCGCACTGTCACCATCAAGCGCCCCAACACCACCGGTGCCGCTTCCCCCAGCTCCGGCACTGGCCTCGGCTCTGACGGCGAGTGCTCTTGCCCCGCCGTGACCGTTACCGTCCCCGCCTCCACCGTCTACGTTACCATCGGCGGCTCTGCCCCCGCCCCTACCGGCGCCGCGCCCAGCAAGACCGCCAGCGCCCAGGTCCCCACCACCACCGGTGACGTTGACGCCGATGGCGACGACAGCGACGACGACGAGGACTACGACTGCCCTGCCGACGAGGAGGTCGTCACCCTCTCCACCACCGTCACCGTCGCCCCTTACCCCACCAACGGCACCGTCTCCAGCGGCGCCGCTAAGCCTACCGGCTACAACAAGCGCTCCAACAAGCTCTTCTAAAGTGTTTGATGTAGATTCCCCCCCGCATGTCAAGTCTATCGTTGGTTATGAGAAGAATCTATGATTCATGAGCAAACACATTTATATCCTTCACCATCTTTTGTCTTGTATACATAACACTTCTTGGGGTGAAAAAAAATAAAGCGAAGTTTTTTTTGTACAAACAAATCTAAAGCAACGGGGGGGAATACAACCAAAACTCGTCTTTATCACTTTCGGTCCTGCCTGCTTTTTCGGTGCGGTGTTTTCTTTTCGTGTGTTTTGGACGGGGAAAAGAGGTGGAACACTCCCGCACGTGGCGAGTCCATGATGGAAGGGAAGGGGGGGGGGGGGATGGGGAGGGACGTGTTCATCTGATCAAAGCATCATTTTTTTCGTGTTTTGGGTTTGTGGGAAACAAACAACGGCATCATTGCATTCGCGTAGCGGGTCGTTGGGGGGGACCAGCAAAGAATCTGTATCCGATGGGGGGTTAGCGTCCATCGTCCCTTGGACGCATTCGTGTTTGGGCAAGAGAAATATCCAGAAAACCTTTTCCATTCTTTTGTACATACTTTTTTTTTTTTGAGACTCAAACAAAATGGGGATGAGGTTTGGTGACTTGCGGACCCCTTGTTATGAATGAGACGTTTGGTTTGAAACATTTGAAAGCTTATTTCAACTTCCTTTTTGGACTGCCTGCTCGTGAAACATGGGATGACTGGGAATGGGCCCAAGCTCATCGATGCGTCTAGAGATGAACTGTTCTATTCCGATGCTGAAGTTAGTTGGTATACACATTTGGTGGTGTTCCCCTGCGCGGAGAGGACGATGGCCAGCCAGTAGGATCCTCGATTCGGGTGGGCAAGAGACAACTTCCACGTCTTCTGTTCGGCGGCGATCGCTGATACTGAGCGATATGACTCAATGTCTTGCGGAGGCTTGCACTGACTAGAAGGGACTCGCTTTGTTCATTGCTGGCTGCGTTGGGCTTGCGTGGTCTTTCTCTCTTCTGATTGAGGCTCCAATCACGATCTGCGACTGTCAACCCACGGTATATTTAGCAGTCGAGCGCCGCTGAGGGGATTGAAGCTTGTCCCTGACAAACCTATGGCTATGTAGAGGGACTGCGCCCGCCGGCCGTTGTATAACTTGCCCTGTTGTGTTCTTACACGGGCAAAATCGTTGGTGGTGGTGGCGGCGCATGATGTCAGGTTGCCGGGCGAGCTGAAGCGTGTTTCCACCGTTAGGTGTCCCGTCGCCGCTGGCCTGGGAGCATACTGCAGCGAACAGACGAGAAAGAGAGGAAGAGTCTCGACGAATCCCCGGCTCGGTCGTGGCTGGCTGGTGAAATTCCGTCAGTTTGGAGATTCGGGAGATCAAGACAGCTCAACTTGAGCAAACCAAGGCGAGAGCCAACGCCAACACGTCCTGTGTGCACTTCATATCCTCAACGCTTAACTGCTCTTACAGCAGTAGATGCCTTCTATCGGGAGTAGGAGCGACTGTGCTGTTCTTTACCTACATGTACGGGACGTCCAAGGGACAGACAATGGGCAGCCAGACCAGCCAGGGCTTGCCTTCAACGGGGAATAAGGAAAAGCCAGACATTGCTGGGTAGATGACGCTTGAAGAAAAGCGTTGAAGGACACCAAAGCCTGCAATTTCGACGATACTACTATGGGGTCGAGCCGGCGTCCGTCGTCCGCCGTCCACTGTCATCGCTGGCATACTCCCTCGATATACCACGAAACCAGAGCTGGATGGAATATGGAAGAAAGCGAAGACTCGTGGGTGAGTTTACTATACGCTCGTCGAGTCCGGTTCTGAGTGACTACCGATCAGAGACGCAGTGGCGCAGGCACGAACTTTCGAATGAGTCGCCTTGCGTCAGGTATCGCAGTACATGGCAAGTTCATCTATCGTTTGATGATGTACAAGTACCTTTCTGTCCAATGATTAAAGTGGTTTTCCCACAACGGAGTGATTGAGAAGCAAGCTAGAACTTGAGTCCGGGTTGGTTTCGAGGAAATGAACGCTTTTTAACACCAAGTTTCGCAACAGAGCTCTTTCAATAAGTGTAAGTTCATAGTCACGCCACTAACAAATTCAATGTCATCCATAACCTATTACGCCATATTCAATGTCGAACAAGGAGACCAATATAACGAGAACACGGGACACGAGTTTCTGCAGGGAGATTGTGAGCTTTCACTTGCCGCCATTGGGATACTCTCGCATGAGAACTTTATGCACGCCATCAACATATTTAATTCATGACGTCTAAGCTAACGCACAATCTTTTAGCTGCTGGGTCGGGAACGGACGTCTGGGTTAAACCTATGTGATCAGTTGGAGCAGTTCTTTACTCAGAAGCAGCCATTCTCCCAGTACACAAGAACAACGTAGAAAGTTATAAAACACGACTGCCACGTATTCGTAAATGAATGAAGAGACGATAAAGTGCGACAACAAGAAGCCCCGGTCGCTTCACGAATTACACATTTTATATAACCGCTTCTAATAGCGCAGCAAAAGGCCAAGTTCAACGCATGTCTTGGGTGCCTTTTCCAGGCCCCGAGGTGCCATGTATGGCCCTTGTTGGCAGGCGATCATGGGCGCCGTCAAGTGATCTGAAGGAGTCCATTGACCTTTGTAGAGAGATAAAGCGCTACGTTAGTCAGAGCCCCAGAGACCATCCCCCCGATCCCTTACAGATGAAGATATACCACTCAGAAACTGCGTCTTATAGAACAATACCTTCCCTATGTTGGCTCTACACAAATGGATAGCGCTTCCAGCGCAGGGTCATTTCGAGAACTATTCCCAACGTCTTTGGCGGGGTGCCCAGAAGCAGAAGGGCAAGACACCAATTCAGTCCAACCGCGATACTATTGTCGTTTTTCCCTCCTCCGCTTCTTCTCCCCATTGAAACTGATCTTTCTCTTCTTACACCTCTGTTGGATGGCCACAGAAGACAAGCGACTGCGCTAGAACAAGCGAATTCCTCTCGACCGAACCACTACCGCACCATTACCTACACAGCGTAACTCACTCAGCCACACAAAGGCCAAAAGACCGGAGCGATCTACCACAGAAGCATAGCCTGCGGAACGAAGCGCAGCTACAAATATGTACCTGTTTGAAGACCTAGATAGTTTATTAGTAAGTTCTAGACACTTGTCCATTGTCTGCCCGCCACTATACCTACTCCGATCGCTCCTGCTGATTGCGTCTACGCGCCAGAGACAATCGCCGAGGCCTGGAGCCAGGTGGTAGATTCCCGGCTTGGCGAGCGCTTCAAATCAATGAAGACTCCTTACAACTAACATTTTCGCGCCTGGAACAGAAGATGAAGACGGAGCAACTGACGGAGCGCGAGCAGCAGAGCCTGGGGCGTTTCTGCTGGACCCGTGACAATCGCCAGCGATACAGAAGCCCCATTGCCTCCACCTACATGAAGGACCTACCACCAGCGCCTGCATTTTGGGGTGTTGGTTTGTCAGTGGATGATTATATCAGCACCTCAGTTGTCTAAACCCACAGCAGAGGGTATCAGAGCTTAGAAAAACAAGCACGATTATCCCGACTTTTCAGGCGTCCGACTAAAAGGTGAGTCAGTCATGCCGTATCTCCTTGACTGAACCGGGTCTCATCAGTAACAGGTATAATGTGGAACTCGATCCCCAACATCGTGAACGTTCAACCAGGTGATGAAGGGTTGGGAATGTTGAGAGCCACTTGTATCGTTATCATTATGCTTGTTGTTTTCTGATGCAAACTTCTGTTTGCCTATATACCAGAGCTCATTCTTCTGCTCATATTCTATGCAGATTCCATAGCCCCGCCTTATACATAGTCTGCTGCCTTTTGGTAACACCATGACTGGTGCTATCTCCCTTTTGAGAATGGACAGCCCCAAGCAGTCATGACTGGACATTTGTCGTTTTCAATGCTGTTAACGTTACCATATTTCAAATGGTCACTACTTTTATGGCCCCAGCTGTTGAATTTCCATACGTTTCCCTTATTATCGTAGTTGATCCGTTTCCTGTGTGGTTGGTGCTCCGTGGTTCTTCGTTGTCGATGGGACAGCTTCAGCCTACATGCGCGATGCAGACTCTTCTGAGACATCTCAGCTTCTCCATCATACCTCCTCCGCTTTTTGACCTTCCAAAACATCTTGCCGTGAGACCCTCCTCGCCTCCTCCCTCTGCTTTTGCTCCTCAACCTTTCTCTCCATTTCGGCCTTCCTCTCCCTCAACGCAATACAAAATCTCGACCCCGCCCGAATCTGTTCACCTTTCCAGATGAATATGAACGGGATGATGCACATCACGGCACTCAGACCGCCGAGTAGACTACACGCCCCTGCGATTCCCAGCTCATTGAACATACGCGTTGTCGCCAGCGGCAGCACAACAGCTAACAAAGACCGACTAGTCGAGGCCGCGGCGTTAGCACTGGCGGCGAAGATCTCGTAGGCGTCGGTGAGATAATTCAATAGGGCGATGAAGATGAGCATGAATCCGGCGCCGAAGGGGATGCCTGCCAGCATGGGCACGACGAAGCTGATACCCTCCTTCGAAGACCAGCCCAACCAGAACAGGGAGACGAAAAACAGCGGCCCGCCGACACAGGCCAGAGGAAGACGCCGGAACTCTTCCTGCTTTGCCCATTTGGAGCCATTACGCTGTGCGCGAAGATGGCCCTGTTCCCAGCCGATGAAAACGGGAACCGCGATCAGCGAGCCGCCACCGATGGGGAGGTACGCCAGTCCAGACACGCCAGGCGACAGACCGTAAAGCTGCTGGAAAATGATGGGAAATGCCTGGAAGGACATGTAGAAGATCGTATAGACCAGGGCGAGGTACGCGCACGTGCAGCTGACAATGGGCTCGAATATGATCATGCGCATGGGGCGGGTCAGCACGACAGTGGCCAACTGCTTGAAATCGGTGCGTTCCATCTCGCGGGGGGCGACAACGTTGGCAGAGGGATGGAGCTTGCGGATTTTGCGGGCGCGGCGGGAAAGGAGAATTGGGCCGTAGGTTTCGGGAAGGAGAATGATTGGTACCAAGGTTGCGCCTGCGTAGATGAGGGCTATCCAGAAAGACCAGCGCCAGCCTATAGTCGGGGAGCAGAAACCGGAGACGATTGGAGCGAAGAGGGGACCGAAGGCGGTGGTCTGCAAGAATTAGCCAAGTCTCTTAGGTTGAGTTCGCAAGTAGGGGGAATAAACTTACAACCATGAAAGCGGTCATGGCACGGCCGCGAGACTCCGTGTCGCCATAGATATCCGCAAGAATACCGGCCACGATGGCGATGGGCGAGCTGGCAAAAACTCCTGTGAACAGGCGGAAAAAGAGGAACGCAGGCCAGTTGGGTGCCAGAGCACAAGCCATGGTCCAGATGGTGAACATGATGAAGGTGATTATCGTCAGCGTGCGACGACCAAGGTGTTCACTGAGAGGTGCCCAGACAACAGGTCCGAAGACGTAGCCGATGAGGAAGACAGAGATGGGCAGGACCTTTTGCTGTTCGTTCGTAATACCCCATTCAGCTGTAATAAAAGGAATCGCATTGGAAGGCAGAGCCGAGCCCATGGTGCTGTTAATGACTTGCATCATAGTCAGACAGAGGATGAGGAACTTTCTGGTCTGGACATGTCAGTTGCCGAGCAGGTGTTTGAGGATTGATAAACCATACTTGTGACCAGTTATATGGGTTCTCTGGATCACCCTCGTCCCAAGAAATTATCGTCTTTTCATCTTCGTCGCTGGATGAGTTTGGGCTCGCCTTCTTTTCCTCGTCAAGACCTTGCTCTTCGGCTCGAGCCTCATATCTGCTGCGCGCCTCGTCTTCGCCTATCCTTCTCACAGTCTCTGACAAAGAGGAATGATTGCCTGCAGAAAATCAGACATGGTGATGCATGTTCTCTTTTATGGCTTTACTCACGTTGCAGATACGGCAGACTTTCTCCATCGTCCTCAACGGGTTCGCGGGGTGTAGGCATGGCGAACCGCGAGCAGAGTCTTGGCAATATGTTGCGACTATGTGTTTGGGATCCATCTTGAACTACGAGGGGGAGGGCGAGAGGCCCGTCAAATACGAAAATGGATGGATAATGACCCAAAGGGTCAAGAGGCCCGAAAATCGGTGACTACATGCTGCATGTGGCCGATCACCTTTGTGGACCAAGACGGCCTAGTTCTCGCTCCCACCATCTCTTTGCATTTTAGCAACCAAAAAAGCATTCGTGACTGGGCCGGGCCTAAGAGACATAATATGAAGCCTTATCCCCGTCATGGCTGACGAGGGGAAGAGACACTAGGAAGGTGGAAGGGCGCGTCCTGCCATTGGTTGGTCATTGCCATCGGAGCCGAAGCGCAGACCCACTTGGCACTCGAGGCCGCTTACCCGGCCGCGGCGGTCGATGTTCTTTCCCGCCGCATCCCCGGAATCGCCCCTCCACAGAGGTCATTTGGCTTTGAGATAGCGCAATTTGACTCGCACAATTTGCAATAGCGAGAGACATGCCGTAGAAGGTCATAGTCAACGCCGCTAGCATGATGCATAGTCGAAAACGGCATGTGTTGGCGGTGTAGCTGGGAGAGTCCAAACCGGACTTCATGCCGCTGTGAGTGTCTCGACTGGTGCTTGCTGCATCAAGTATGCAACACCGGGATATCTCATCGCCGAGTCCCTGGATTGATGACTTGTTCATCCTCGCTTCCATTGTGCCTTGAGGCCGGAGGTCCAAATGTGACGAGATTGTTGGTTTGTCCAGATTGTCATTAATTCATGTCTCGAGGTTGATGCTCTTCCCGAACCTGGCGTACAGCTCGACCTTCAGTTGGGTCATCTCTTCCTTAATTGTTTCCAGCTTTGACTCCAGTCCCTCGACCTCCTCCTCGATCTTGGCTGACGCTTGCTCAAGCATCTCTATCGCTTGCGGCTGTAGGACGTGGAAGTAGGCGTCGCCGATCTTGTATCTGTTGTTGGGTGTCAGTATTGCATGTCGGTGCGTCTTCGTGGGGGTTTCCGGAATGCGTACGGTACTGCCTCGTCTTCGTCGGCAAGCTCCAACTCGGTACTGAGGTCGTCCAGTTCTTCCTTCTCCTTCTGCATAGCGCCAGGACGTTAGATGCTACCGTCTACCGAGAAAAAGAGTGTAACTCACGCTCTTGTTCTTTAGTTCCTCCTCGATAAAGAGCTCGCGCTGGTGCAGTCGACTGAACTTGTTGATCTTGTCCTGGTCCTCTCTCCTGACCTCGACTTCGTCGCCGACGGACTCCTCGTCGGCCTTGGTAAGCTGCAAACAGTCGTGTCAGTATGAGCAGCGGGCGACGCTGGAAATCTTTGCTTACCATGCGCCGGGACAACATCGTTGCGGATTGTGGTGTGACGCTGTGGTGCTGGACGTGGATGTTGTCGAAGCTGCCGGGATTGATTGACTGGCGCTCTTGCTGGAGCTCCCAAAAAGCTCAGAGGGAGGGTCACAGTATAAATACACAGTGCGGAGGGGTTGTGGACGGATCCACGGGAGGGACGCTACGGTGAGGTTCAATCAAGGTGTCTTCACCTCGGGAACTGCCGTCTGACTGTGCTGTTGCGCAACTTGCGCCCAAACAAAACAAAGAGCTTCCCCCACACCGGAACGTCACACCGAAATCGCGACACTACGAAACACGGCAATTTAGCACTTCTAACCCTTCATTAACAGTACCGCAGCGTACGAACCTTGTTTTCTCGTCATGGCGCCTGGTCAGAAGGCATACCCGCGAGGTACCGTTAAGAAGATCATCAAGGCCCATTCCAACTGTAACTTGAGCAAGAATGTCGATGTCATGGTCAGTAGCCTACCGACGCGTCGTGGACGCGCTGCTAACCAGGCAGCAGATCTATCTCGACTATGTCCTCTTCATGCAGACGTAAGTTTTCAACGCAGTTGTTCACGCGACTCGTAACTCTGACTTTCACTAGACTTGTGAAAGAAGCAGCTATTGAGTCCAAGAAGTCTGGGGAGAGAGGCATCACTGCACGCAGCGTGAAGAAAGTGACCTCGGTATGTATACTTTATCGTGAATCTTCAATCTTTAATGTCGGAGGACTAATTATGTGTTTGACAGGATACTCTGACCAAGTTCAGAGGTTGAAAGTCAAAATATTTGATTGACGAAGCGATCCTGCACGAAACACATTGCGACACATTGCCTCGACCGTCTGTTGTATCCCTAAGCTACCGAACTCGACGCGTTTGGCTTCGGCCTCTAGAGAAGCGTTATCACAACCCATGTATCGAGGCGGTCGAATCTTGACGAGTGCTAGGGCTATCCTCATAGAAAAATACGGTACAACCAGCTTTTAGTAGCTGATTGACGAGCCGAGGATGGTGCCCATCAGGGGAAGGAGTCCAAGGCGACAGCGGAAGACTTTGAAGACGTTGGTGTCTTCATCCCCTTGGAGATATGGCGCTAAAGGTTGGGATACGGGTTGAGAAGATGGATTCGTCTGAACAGGGCCAGACGAGCCTCATCAAACATTGGATGCCTACAACGCGGCACGGAATCAAACCCGCCGCTTGTCGGCCGGATTGTTGCCGCGGCCGTGCAATTGCTACTGATCAAACAGTGATTCAGTAGGCGTTGCCAGCCATTGAACGGCTGTCGGACGCAGATTACTGTGGGGGAATTGCGCTCATGTATGTACCTTGGGTGCCGGCCCTTGCAAGGCTGATATGCCCTGTCTGGTACGTCATCCAAATTGAGGCTAGAAACATGCAGTAGATACGGGATGTCGCGAGCTATAGGATGAACCGATGTACGCGAAAACGTATCAATAGAGGTTAGGCGCTTGAAACCATGTTACGATAAACAGCAGATGTTCAGACCGGCCCTTTGAAACTGGACCCTGTTGCTGTACAAGTCAATGTATCTTTTCTTCTTGCCAATTCTAGAATCAAGCTGGGGGAGTGGATGCAGGGGGCTTAGGGGAAGGGGAAGGAGCCTGGTGGCAGGGGTGTTTCCGGCTCCTAGAACCCACTTCGATCTGACCTTAACCCCCGAAAAGGCTACCTTTGGGCCTTAGGTCCAGGCAGCTTGCGCAGGCAACACAGGCAGACAGGGCATCCACTGGAGGTGGCCTTTTTAGCTTCTCCCGGCCGACAGACTCCAGGTCCCCTCCACAGCATCAGCGATCTCTGCGAACCCCCAAATTTGATTCCATCCTGAACCTACACATCCATCATTTCTGTCCTCCTTCACTTGATCATTCTCATCGTCACCCCTCTACCTCTATCCTGAGTATCGTTCTTGATCCTAGGGTCTTCTTCCTTCGATCGTCAACTCTACATACAACTACGTTTGTTTACTCGTCTCTCCTGCGCGCTCTCTGCCGTAGCTGGCTACCACGTCACCCCAAAAAATTCCCACCCAAGCTCACGCGACCCCAACGTCGTTGACTGCGCACCACCAAAGCTCTCAACATGGCCGCCTCCCCCGTTCAGAACCCCGCGGTGCAAGCCGAATCCAAGTCGGCCAAGAAGAAGAAGGCGAGGGCTGCCGAGCGCACCGAGTCTCCTGCTCCTACTGCCTCCCCCGCCCCCGAGAAGGCTGACGGCTCTGATGAGTCCGGCGAGACAGCCTACATTCGCGAAATCCAGAAGTAAGCTACCAGCCATCCAATTGGGTCTTCTCTGGCGCTTCTTTTGCTAATTGCGCTATTCAGGAATATCCGCAACACCAACAAGAAGCTTGTTCGTGCCCGTTACCCCTCTCTGTGGCAAGGATACCAGCTGACAGTCCATCCCCCAGACCAACGCCTCCAAGATCGACAACTTGATCGCCGAGAATGCCGGCAAGTCGCTTGACGACCTTGTCGCTGCCCGCATCATCAATGCCGACCAGAAGGCCCAGTACCTGAAGAAGCCTGCTCTGCAGGCTCAGATCAGCCAGTACGAGGAGCAGCTTGCCCAGTACAAGAAGATCGACCAGGAATACCGTACCCGCGCTGCGAACGAGAAGGCCGAGCTGGAGAAGTCTTTCGCCGAGAAGCTGGAGAAGGAGAAGGCTGCTGCCGTCGCCGAGGTCAAGGCCCAGCTGGAGGGCGACTCCGGCAAGACCATCAGCAGCAAGCTCCTCACTCTGTCACAATTCCTCCGTCTTGCGGCTGCCCGCCGCTCCGAGGATGCTGACCCCAACGTCGAGGAGAACCGCGCGCTTGAGGGTGTTCTGCTTGCTATCTACACCGGTGATGAGAGTGCTGTCGCTACTATGCTGAAGCTGATCGACGGCACCGACGAGCAGACCTACAGCGTCAACGGTGAACAGCTCCAGACGACTTGTAAGCACCACCACACTAGCCGGTGATGACCGCAGTACTGACCTACCGTAGTCGGCCAAGTCAAGGCTGCTTCCAAGGCCTACAAGTCTCCTTATGAAGAGGCGACTGCCGAAACTGAGACCGCCGCCGCCGAGGCCGTCACCGACCCCACCATTGCCAACGCTACCGTGAACGAGCTCGAGGCCGAGAATGTGGCTGTCACCAACGGCCAGAACGAGCAGACCACCGAGACCCCTAGCAACGCCAACATCACCAGCGGATCTGGTAACGCTGCAGGCGAGAAGTGGGACCAGGCGGCCGATAACAGCATGTCGCTGTCTCAGGAATGGGTTTCTGTCCCTCGCGACCCTGCCGAAACCGAGACTGGCGTCGAGGCCACCCCTGCTGCCGTATCCAACACCCAGTCTTGGGCTGACGACCAGCCCGAGCACCACGAGGTCCAGGCCGAGGTACGTTGTCTTTTGATCCGTAAATGTACCTAAACACTGACTGTGATGTAGGCTCCTGCCCCTGCCGCTGACCCCAACGACGGCTTCCACCAGGTTCAGGGCCGTAACCGTGGCCGTGGCGATCGTGAGGGAGGCTACCGTGGACGTGGCCGTGGCGAGTGGCGCGGACGCGGACGCGGTGAGGGCCGTGGTGGCCGCGGACGTGGCGGCCAGAGAGGCGGCTCTATCTCTCAGCGAGGACCCCGCCGGACTGAAGAGTCATAGAGACACTCTGTCCGATGGCGTTCTTTGGCCTGTCGACGGCCGTTGGGTAGGCTCAATTCCTACGCGCCGCCGCGTCTCTCGCGACGACGCATTACGACTGGGGCATGGCGACGCCCTACGCAACGTGATTTACTGCAGTGGCTTTGATAGGTGTCGAGGCTGGTAAAGGAATGGGTGAGGGATGTTGTTAGTTAACGACATATGCATTCGGTTCTCCTTTTCAGGTTTGGCTTCTGGGTGGTTGGCATGGCTGGCGGTGTTGGGTTGCGTGGCTTTACGCTTGTACAATACACAGCATGACTTTCGGGGCCGGCATACAAAAAAACATACGGAATGAGACATTAATACCCAAGATCGACGAGGCTTCCAAATTTGTGTGATGCCTGATTTGAACAGCGCCAAATACGAAAAGGTTTGTCCAAAATACCGCATGACAATCCAATGCTAGATTACCCAGTCATGTTTTCTGCGGGAGAAACCAACCACTTCCATGATTCGCCGAACATCTGTCGTAATAGCCACCTCGTCTGACGCCCGACCATCTTGAATCGAACAGCCTGGCCTCTCAAGAAAGGATGCTCGTCATTCACTCTCCGTGCTATTAGTGGCAGAAAGTCAATCGTAGAACATTGACAAGGAGATGAGGGGCTTACATGTTGACGCCTTGCTGAATTACCTGTATAACGAGCCCAGTATCTTGATTACTACACCCATGTACTGATTTTTGGGAGCCCCCCAAAGAAAAGCTGAGCTCAACCAACAAGCCTGCAACTTTCAATCTCATTGGTGCTTCCATCAGAACCCCTCTGTGTTGTCGTTGGCACGATGCTCAGCTTCGTGTACATGTCAGCCCATCATGGTTGGGTGTATAATGTCTACTCTACCGATACTGACCTCTTGATCAACACTGGCGGCGTGTCAGTCTGCTCCCGCAGAGGGGCCTCTGGGCGTGGTGGCAGACATGCTGGGACTCGTAGGGCTCGAGGCAGCGGATGCAGAGGCGTCGAGTGAAAGACGCGATGACTCCGGAGATGTGCGATGAGGCGCTGTTCATACTGATGTTCATTCGGTTGGTTTGCAGTTGTAAGTCTGTTCGATTGGGTCTCTAGATTGGCTGGAAATCGTAGCAGGATTCGCTCTTCTTTATCCTCGCAACATAAGACATGCCAATTCTACCCGACCGCCATAGCCGCCACTCAAGCCAGGCATGGGGCCTCATGTAAGCAACGTCGATTTACGACGAGGCTGCGGGAGGAGATCACGATGGCTGTTAAGCATACCGACTTTCTCACCGGCCCCCACACAGAGGTAGGCGGAGAGGGCTCCATACTTTGCTGACTATTCCCGCTCTTGGCTGGCTGCTTACGGGCGGCCGAAGCTGTGTGATACGTCTAGATTGGCTGGGGAGCTTATGCATCTCACGTCTGACAAAGACAACCGAGGTGGGGTGCGTTCTTTTGCCCGGATTATGA
Organism: Colletotrichum incanum; assembly: GCA_001625285.1. Lineage (NCBI taxonomy): Eukaryota > Fungi > Ascomycota > Sordariomycetes > Glomerellales > Glomerellaceae > Colletotrichum > Colletotrichum incanum. The sequence goes on from LFIW01002127.1 coordinate 234,989, forward strand.
AGGGGGACACACGTAATCATGGGTGGGAGGCATCGGTCTCTATGGACGACAATGGTGGTGAACATTCACCAGCGTAGGTTTAGTTGCTTGTCACTTTGTTTCAGATCTTGCTTGCCGCGTTTCTGCCGCGATTCTGCCGCGAGTCGACGACATCTTGGTCGGAAGGGCAGCCTCACAGAGGGAGAGCGAGAATCTGCTCCTGGGATGATGGGATGACCGGCAACTTTGGAGGAGGAGATTAGATTACGGGTCGCGTGAGTCGGACCTGAAGACCTTCCGCTTACTCAAAATCAGCTCACGGCTTGGTTGCGAACGTCACATCACTGTTGCACGCCCGACTGAGACGAACATTTGAACCAGGAAAAGAGGACGCGGTGGCCCCTGTCTGTATTAGATATTATATTCAAAACCTCCATCCAACTCCCTTCGCTAGACATCATCAACATCATGCCCGACACATCCTGCCATCGGCCGCGACATCCCACGCATCGCTACCGACCGTCTTGAGCGCGTAAAACACGCCTTCCGGGTCCCACTCCTTCTTGATGGTCAACAGCTTGTCGTAGTTGCCGCCAAAGAACTTCTCCTTCCAGTCGGGGATGTTGAAGTCGGCCTCGTTGATGTAGTTGCCCGAGCCCGGGGTGGCCGCCTCGATGGGCGGGATGATGTCCTCCGTCATGGTCTTCTGGTCCGCCACCATGTTGTCCCAGTCCTCGGGCGCGTTGCTCCACGCCGTCGAGTACTGCACGTGGATCGCGGCCTTGCGGAAGTGCGGGTTCACGGCGTTGTCGACGCCCGCGGGCGCCGTGGCGTTGAGGGCCACGCCGGCGGAGAGGACGCCGTGGTTGTCGGCGCCGTAGCGGATGGCGGAGATGTAGGCGGCGCGGGCGGCGTCGTCGGTGAGAACGGAGCGGGGGACGAGGCGGGAGCCAAAGTTGTAGGACTCGACCTCGACGTGGCCGTAGGGCAGGGGGCCCATCCACTTGTCGTAGTGGTCGCGGTAGTTGGTGTAGTTCGTCGCGGCGGAGGAGTAGGGGATGGCGAGCTCGGCGAGGACGTCGAGGAAGGGCTGGAGGATGGCCTTTGCCTGCTCAGCCGTCTTGTTGTAAGCCGTCAGCGGGTTGATGGCGAAGACGTTGCTGCTGTAGAGGAAGACGACCATGGCGCCCTGGTCGGTCATGCCGGGGAGGAGGGAGTGGAAGGCGTCGAGCATCTGCCACCACTTCTCCTGCGTCGTGTAGGAGGCCGCGGTCTGCAGGCCGACGCCGCCGACGTTGGCGTCCGGGTACGCGCGGACGGTGACGGAGGTGACGACGCCGAAGGTTCCGGGGCCGCCGCCGCTGAGGGCCCAGAAGAGGTCCGGGTTCTCCGTGCGGGAGGCAGTGACGATCTTGCCGTCGGCGGTGACGACCTCGAACTCGAGCGCCTGGTCGGCGGCCATGCCGAAGTTGGTGGTGAGGGCCGAGTGGCCGCCGCCCTGGATGTAACCGCCGGCAGGGCCGACAGTGGGGCACTCGCCGCCGACGACGACGAGGCCGGATGACTTGCCGGCCTCGGTGATCTCGTAGCCGAGGACACCGGCGCCCATTTTCAGAGCGGGGCCAGTCCAGAGGTCATCGGACCATTCGGTCACGGTGATCTCCTTGAGCTTGTGGGTCCATGCAGCGAGGGCTCCGGCACCGGTTGATCGGCCAAGATGGCTGGGTCGGGTGGGTTAGCTGACGTGCTTGTTGGAGGTGGGTGATCAACAAGAGAGGAAGTAAGCTTACTCGTGCCCCGTGTTGCGGACAAGGAAGCGGATGTTGTTGTCCCGCGCGAAGTTGATGGTCTCGACGACGTCCTGGGCAGATGTCACCTCGACGGCGTAGTTGACGTAGTTGCCAAGCAGGCACGGTGTGGTGCGGTCCGTGAAGGGGTCGCAGGACTGGTTGGCGAAGTAGCTCTGCATCACGGATGATGACGAGGGGAAGCTGGGGCCATGTTAGCACGAATGCTCGGTATCGTCACAAGGTTGCTGGTTCCAACTTACTGGGTCTCCGGGAGAGTCCACGACTCCTGCAGCGCCGTGCAGGCAGCCTCGTCGTAGTTGGGGTCGTGGCACACGGAACCGATGGGCACCGTGGCAATGAGCTTGCCTCCGACGGTGCTGTTGAGGGCATCCCAGGACGAGGTCGAGGGCCAGCAGTCGTCGCCGGGAAGGCAACGGCACGAGGCATCCTCGGCGCGCTTGGGGAGGAGTCCGGCGGCGGCGAACGGCGCGACAGCCAGGGTCGCCGTCGCGATGACGGCGGAAGTCTTCATCGTGGCAGGGCTGAGGGAGGGGAAGGAGGGGAGGGAGCGCGACGAGGAGAGAGCCTTTGCAGAAGAGAGGGAGTTGGGATATTAAAGAATGACTAGGCTGCAGGGAAGACTCCTGACGAGCTTGGATGAAGCGAGAGGGGCCATTGGACAGTCTTTATATTGAAGAGGAGGCCGGGCTGGGTACGGCCTGGGAGCAGTTCACGGCGCATGGGGAGCGAGGATTGGCGACGGCGTGGACGCTGTCAATCCCCCGTTCTCGGGTGTGATGTCGAGAGTCCCCTTCGATGGCCCAGGAGGCGTTCCTGGGATTAGCCCCCTTTGGGCAGCATGCTCCGGGATAGTGTGGTGAGCATGGGGTAGGGGATGCGGAGCCACCCCCTCTACCTTTGTTCTCTCTCCTTGAAGCGTGCCATGGACCGGGGTTTGCAGGTTTGTGGGTTTGGCCATCCGCAGTTCGCACTATGGAGAGCCGGTAGCTCAATGGCTCCAGCAGCTCTGACTCTCGAGGATCGACACGAGGTTCTGTTGGTGCGAGGACCTGGAAGCACTGTCAGAAGTCAAGGGTGTCCGAGGCTTAGATCTCGAGGACTCCGGGAGGAAATGAGACGTGCGTAATGTCACCAAGAGTCGTTCGATATGGCAGGCTTCTGGAAGGGTCGTGGAAGGGGAAGGTGTTTGATAGTTGCGGCTTCGCACTGACTTTGCATGAAATCGAATCTCGCCAACTGCCGGGGGTTGCTCTGCATCGGACGAACAGCAGTTGGATGCTTCGCCGCAGTTGAGTTTGCTGTGCCTCTACGGATACCGCAAGCGTGCGCCCGATCCTGAGTTGTCGCAAAGCAAATGCGAGGAGATGCAGCAGTGCTGTGAGTGGCGCGCTGGGCGATCAACGACACCCTTGACTCGTTGGATTTCGCCCCGGCGGCGGCCCCCGATGTTCCCCTACTGGGTCCGTTGGAGAACCCAAGAACCCCTGTATTTCTTTGCCCTTGATCTGTACCCATACCACTACACTTCATCTCTTGTCGCCGCTCGTCCCAGTTCCTGTTCCGGTTCCTGCAGCACAGACCTGATGCTGGCGGCCGCTGTTGCATGGCCCTTCACAATGGAGACGCATGGCCGCCCATGGCGGAACGTTACGCTACGCAGATTCCAAGTCTTTACCGTGTAACGGCGGGAAGGCTGGCTGGCGGGATCTCTGCCCTACGCGGATTGACGCCACGGGGCCAAGCGTCGGACGTTGCCCATTGCCCGTTGCCCGCAGAGTCGCTGAATATGTCGTTGTTGTTTGCCTCTGTCGTTTGAGTGGTCGAGATTGGCCACTTTTGAGTTGGCGCAAAAAGATAGTTTAATGCCAAATGTGTCTAGCTAAACGTCGACTAAGACATGCGTAAGCCAAGGGTTGTGGGGATGCTTTAGCTGGACACCGATGGAGATCCTTTTTTTCTTTCGTTCTTTCCTAGTTCTTCTTCCTTTCAATGGTGGAAGGACTTGTTCCCTTTTTGGGCGAAGGCGATAACACCTATTTAGAATCAACCATGAATTAATTCGCGTTCCAACACGCATGCAAATGTGCACCGGGCAAACACCGTGTTTTGCCGCCTCTACCGTTTCCCACGCTACCATCGCTTCCGCACTTTTTCCAATTGCCTTATCCCGCCGAGTCCGTCCTCCGTGGTGCCCGTTCAATAGTCTCGGCCACTAGCGTCAGCCGTTACGTTTCCTGCTGTCCCTATTCCAGGTTCCAACGGTCCTCCGAGTTTAGCCAGTCGTTTTACGACCACGATGGCACTAAACCTCGGGGGGCGAAGGGCGAGAAAAGACGCAGAGATCAGGGGCGCCGGGATGTCTCATGTGGCGACATCGAACCATTTGCCAATAACACCTCGGCGATATAAGCGTCCTTTTTTGGCTTAATCCCCAAAACTCCCCAACTGCTACTTGCAGAAACTGCGGGTCTCTATCAGCCTGTGTGGTACAAAGAGGTAACCAACCGCAACCACGTTTCTGTACTCTTCTTAGCCTCGGAAGAGGGCCGAACTTGGCATCTTGCCGCTGCACCTAAGCGTTGCAGAACGCATCTGGCCCTCAGTTGGACCCGGTCCTGGTGCGATCGGGTTGCCTGCGCGCCGATGTGCTTCTTTGGGCCAACACGTGCTGGCTCCAACGGGAGGAGGGGCCGGGAGGCGATGGTGGATTCGGAAAGGGATGTCTGCGCCGGGATCATTTCGGTGAGGTCCTTCTTTTCGAAATCGAAGCTCGTGCGCGATGCGGGAACTGGAGACTATGCTTGAGTCCGCTTGAGGCTGACGCAACATCCTATTTCATTCCGATGGTGGGGGTCATCTCTATCTATTGTCTCTTGTCTCTTTCAGGAAGGAAGAATTCGAGGCTCTGTCTCTCGTGTTGTCTCCCCTCTCTCTATCTTTCCCTGGTCCACTTCCGTCTTCGTTGCCGTGGCCCGAGTCTATCGGTGCCGCCAAGTCGCCCTAGGCTCTGTTACATTGTACGAAGCCCACTTCTGCTGGAGGATCGAGGACGATGGTCGTCGGGCGGGCAATTGTCCATGCTCCGAGACCCTGTCTGCTGGGTTCGGGTTCCAGGAACGCGCAACGGGCTGGCTGGCCTGCCGGTGGGTAGATAAAGACGTTTGTCACGATGCCGTGGCTGGCTGTGGAATAGGGCCAGGCGGTGTCAACAGGGTGGTGTCTCCGGTGGTGACGCCCGATTGAGATGTGCTTACCTAGGGGGTACCCTGAGAGCGTCTCAGGTACGTCGAAAACATCGGTGAAAGTACCGTTCTCAAAAGTGAACGAGATGCCGAACACTGCGGCAGGTTCGTCGTCTTGTGGCCGTGGGGCTGCTGCGACGAGGGCGGCAGAGAGGATCGCGAGCGTGGCGGTGATCTTCATTGCGGATATCGTTAACGACGTGGAGCGATCTATCACCGACACACTCAGATGCATCAACAGTCGGCTTTATAGCGTAGGAGCTTAAAGTTGGCAGTTTAAATAGTCTCCTGACCTACGATTGTGCTGACAGAGCGCCATGGTAACGCGAGATGTTGTCCTTGCTATGTTGACGACCTTGCCCATCGCATCATCATCATCAATGGGCCGACAGCGGAAGTCCGCCGTCAGCCATGATATCGTCCTCTTGGCAACAGCAGAGTCCGACTCTTGTTGGCGGCACTCAACTGCCGGACCACGGACTCTTTTCTTGACGCCTCGGGTCTGCCCGCTGACGAGTCGTGGTATTTGCTTGACACATTCGTGCTTGGTAAGGCCAACGCAACCTAGAGTAGAGACTGTGACACTGTTGGGGGCGGAATTCCGTACGACATTGGGGAGGTCATGGTAATTCGGGAAGGGAGACGATGATATCATCTTCCCAAAAAAAAAGACGCGAGTCTAACACGAGCTTTTCGTGAATATCGAAACCGTCTGATCATCATGATGTTGCTGGAGGCTTCTACCCCATCCTTCCGTCTGCTGCAACCGATTTCTCCTCCCAGTCCTGAAAATCTGTGTCACGATCCAGAGTAAGACGAGTGAACAAAGACTTCGATTGCACACCAAACTGAAGCATGTTGGACGAATTAAAAACGGTACAATGAGCCTGAGGTCTCAGCCCCAGTGGCAAAAGTGGTACTCTTAGTGCTCTGTGTCCTCCGAGAAGAAGCGGCATTGCTTGCGCGTGACATCGGAGTTCCACTTCTCGTCGGAGCTGCCGGTGTCGTGGAAGTACCAGCGGGCACGCTTGGTTGGGTTAGACAGTAGGATGGACTGGCCGGCGGCAACAAAGCCGGCGAACATAAGATGTTGCTTTGGAGTCTGCCTGCTCGTAAAAGACGTATGTGCGTCTCGTCTGGGTTGCAATACTACCATTGTCGCCTGGAAGAAGAAGGCAGACGAGTCCTAAGCGGGTTCCAAGATCACTATCATGGCGATTGACAACCGAAAGATTGCCGCCAATGCTCAAAAACCACACACCGGTAGTCTCTGGCCAATTTCCTAACGCAAATCGCCTCTTCGGCCACGACAGTCTCGTCATCAATCTTGGCCCCCAAGTCTAGAAGGTTGCCGGAAGGAGTTCTCAGATCCACATTTGCCCTGCGCCGTGCCGTACTGCCAAGACCCCTTGTTGCGATATGGCACTCGCATATAGGTAATGATTGACAAAGTCATCCATTTCTAGGTGTCAGGGGCTTTTGCTTTCGAGAAGGACTTGGCGCATGACTCGGCCCCTGGTGAGCCGCACTTTCCATGAGTAGGAACAACGACCACAAATAACTGAATGTCCATGCTTCATTATTGATGTAATCAGACAAAGGCCACAAATGGCGACCCCAAAACTCGACCGCTCGAGTCAATCTTGACACCCTCTTTTCTCAGAAGCATCCTCTTCTCATCAAGAGTAATGCCCTCTCCGTCCTTGGGCCACTTGCCCTTGAAGCCTCCCAAAGCCCCGCCAGTGGCAACGACTCTGTGACACGGGACTTGCGGTGCGAAAGGATTACGACGCAAAGCGTTGCCGACGGCGCGTGGTGAGGACTTGAGGTGAGCTGCGAGGATGCCATATGTCGTGACTTGGCCCTTGGGTACCTGGCACAGGGCGGTCCAGACTCGCTTCTCGTATTGGGTGCGATTTGACCGCGCGATACGGTCGAGTTGTGTCTGCATGCCTTCGCCTTCGGGGACGGAGATGGATGTGATGTCTCGCGCCACGGTCACGGATGACGCCTTCGCAAGGGTTGTTGTAGACATGGCAATGGTTTGAATGTGAGATGTCTGAGGGGTTGTTGCCAAGTGACTGGCCGAATTCAGTATCAAATCAAGTGTGAGAGGATACGCGGTATCAAGATGATTTTCAAAGAGAAGGTCAACAAGCAAAATATAAACCAAGGAATTGATGAGTCAAAGACAGAAGGTTTGGCTAATGTCAAGACAAGGGCGCGTCGCAGACCGCGACGGTCCAAGCGGGGACTTCGCGCAAGCTCGCGGACTCACATGATATGCCACGTGACCGTTTAAGCTTGAGGCGCTTCAGGCTTCTCGCAGCGCATAATGCCATCGTTTCTTAATAGAGCGACCAACTGATACTTCCACGTTGAGAGACTTTGATGCCTTGCTTGATAATGTACAGTCTTGTTTTTGTATGTTTTCCACCTCGTCTTTGGAAAAAGGGTATCCTTGACTTCCAGATCTCCACCTATGATTTCGTAACCGCCCGAACGCCAAAGTGATCAAGTCGTAAAGATGTTGTGATTCTGTGACGAATCCGAGGTAGGACGCATGCTTCAATAGCAAAAACGGCAGTAGGACCTCGTCTTGACAGCATAAACCCAGTCCATGCTCCCCCCAAGCCTCTTAATCACCGGTGTCGACCTCAAGGTCCAGCTGCACACCGTTGCTGACACCATAGTCCTCCAGCGTAAGGTTATCCTTGAATGGTCGTTCGCCCTGGCGCTTCAACAGAATCTCGTGGGGCTCCCGACCAACTCTGGCAGCCACCAGGATCTTGAACATCTTGACAGGGTCCGACGCCAGGCAGGGAATCGCAGCCTTTGTGCCCAGACGGTCGTTGACGTGCACAATGATCATCTCTTCGCCGCCAGCAGCAGGCGCAGGTGCGGACTTCTCCTTCTTGGCGGGCTTCGGCGCATCCTTCGAGTTCGAGGCGCTAGGCTTGCTGTCTCTGGGGCCAGAGTCGCGGGGGCGGTAGCTGTCGTTGTTGCGATTGCGGTCACGGTCACGGTCGCCATCGCGGTTGCGGCGAGGGGAGCGGGAGCGGTTGCGGTAGCCTCGCTCGAGGCCTCGTCTTTCGTCGCGGTCGTCGCGGCGGCTATTGTCTTTCCATCTAAAGCCTCCCTGTTTTCTCGGTCTATCGCGGTCTCTTTCCCGATCGCGCCGAGGCGAGCGCGACCTTGAGCGCTCTCGATCGGCCATTGCGAGGTGGTGTGGTTTGGTGTGAGATGGCGGAGGTGAGTAAATGTACCGAAGGTTTCACGAAGCTTGAGGTGGGTACTTCCAGCGCGGTGACCACAAGATGCCCCACCTTTGACGCACGGCTCACACCAGTCAAATACTTTGGAGCTACCTTGCTATGCTGATTGCGCAACAATCTGACCTCTACCACTGGTACCCCGCCTTGGATCAGCCTCTATCAGCCTAAGAAGTCCGGTATCACACATCGCCAAGTGCGTCCCTTCGCTCGTGAGCATAATCTGTGCATTGAACTTCTTTACTGTGACGTTCGAGATTGCCGTCCGCGAGTACTTTGCATAGACATAACAGCTTTGGAGCTAGTGACAGTTCCTTGGAGATCTAATATCGGCTGCTTCTGTTGGGTCTAGTCACGGCTATGGCGGTACATAAGTCTACTGCTGAAACAATGTGCGCTATCAAGACTGCCCATCGGTGGGCAATGGTTAATCACCTTCTGATTATGCATACTGCCCTTAAATACTAGGAGCACTGACATGCCCGAGGCGTGCATTTTGACAAAAGCAATAAAGAAGTCGTTCGAAACGAACCGACGACAGACCCTTTCGAGCCCTCAAGTCAGCCGCCGCCACCAACGAGGTCGGCCGACATCAAACCGCGTCTTTAGGTATCGTGATAAACAATACAAAAAATCTGTCTGTATCTGTCTGTAAAATCGCAACGCTCAAACATGAAGTGCCAAGCAAGAAGGACACGTAAGCGGCGCAGATGACAATACGAACCAATCGGCGGCCTCAAACGAAGCGCCAGCCTGATGTTGCAACAGCTGCAGCCTTATCAACCCAGGAACAGTCTCTGACCATCATCAACAAGAATTGACAGCCATCTATCGATCTTTCGGCCTCTCGAAACGTTCGTTGACAGCAGTCGCTGTATCAAACTCCAGCCGCGAAGCCAAGATAACTTTTACGATACCGCCGACAGATAATCATGGCCTATCCGTTTCGGCGTCGCGAAGATTTCCAGGTCGCCATCATCTGCGCGCTACCCCTTGAGTACGATGCCGTTGCTCTCACTTTCGACGAGTTCTGGGATGAAAATAGAGACCAACAGCGAAATGCGCCTGGGGACTATAACATGTACCGGACCGGTCGAATCGGAAGCCACAACGTTGTCCTGCTCCTCCTCTCCAATATGGGAAAAGTCAGCGCGGCAAGCGCAACAGCCAACCTGCGATCGACCTACGCTGGGATAAAGCTGGCCATCTTGACCGGCATTTGTGGTGGAGTGCCTAGCCCGTGGACAGCCAACGAGCTTCTGCTTGGGGACGTGGTCATAAGTAAGAGCATGGTGCAATACGATTTAGGGCGACAGTATCCCAATGACTTTGCAACGAAAACAAACGTTGAGGAAATTCTCGGCAGGCCTAGCAGGGACATTCGGTCTCTTATTGCCACATTTGAGACCCGCCAGGGTCGCAGTGACCTTCAGCGCCAGACCAGCCGGGTGCTGATGCAATTACAACAGAAGGCAACCGATTATGGAGAACGTTCTCTTTATCAGCGCCCTCCATTGACTGCAGACTTTCTTTTTGAACCTGGCTATCTCCATAGGCATCGGGATTCTCAGAACTGCAACTGTAGCGACTCGGGAGCCTGCGAGATAGCTCGTAGTACCTCGTGCGAGAAGCTTCAGTGTGATGGGGGACGCGTTGTTTCAAGGAAGCGTTTGAAGGCAGAACACCCGGGAGACGATGCTGTGACAGCAGAAGGCCCTCAAGTGTTTGTTGGTCGTGTGGGCTCAGGTGATACTGTGATGAAGTCAGGCTTAGATCGCGACAGGGTGGCGGCACAGCACAGTCTGATCGCCTTTGAGATGGAGGGAGCCGGTGTGTGGGACGAAATTCCATCTGTCGTTGTTAAGGGGGTATGCGATTACGCAGACAGTCACAAAAACAAAAACTGGCAGAACTTCGCAGCGGCAACGGCGGCCTCTACAACAAAGGCGCTTCTCGAATATCACATTCAAACACAGAGGCCAACAGCTACCCGCACATGGTGTAAGTATCTAACCTAAAGTTAATGGCTATGCTAATAGACTTTAGTTCTCGTTCCGTATACTCAGAATCATGATTTTATCGGCCGATCCGGGATACTCGATCACGTTAAACAACTCTTTGGGCATAAGCAGCCTCAACAACCGGCTGCTAGGGCGCGCTCACGCGTGGCACTTCATGGCCTTGGTGGTATTGGGTAAGACATGCCTCTATAGAAAATCTTTGCATTATCTGACTTCTCTAGAAAAACGCAGATCGCACTCGCCTATGCTTACTGGTTGAAGGGCGCGTGTCCTGACATGTCGGTGTTCTGGGTCCATGCAAGCAATTCTGAGCGATTTCGCCAGGCGTATTTCTCTATCGCCCAAGAATGCAAAATACCGGGACATGATGATCCTAAAGCGGATGTGCTAACACTTGTGAAAGCATGGTTGGAAAAAAAGAATCGAGGTCGATGGGTCATGATACTCGACAATGCCGACGATACCGAAGTCTTCTTTCCGACCCAGGCGGAACAAGGCAGTGCATTACTCCACAAAGAATCAAGGGAAGCAAGCTACATGGGCTGCTACGTTCCCGAATGTGATCACGGGTCGATCCTAATCACAAGTAGAAACACGCAGGCAGCGCTCAGGCTTACCCGCGGGAAACGACCAGTCAGTGTTACGACTATGACCGATGACGAGGCAAATCAGCTATTTTGTGCAGCATTTGAGGATGAGACCATAAGCATCGAGGAAACTACAAAGCTTTCGTCTCGGCTTGAGCATTTACCACTAGCTCTAGCGCAGGCAGCGGCTTTCATCCAGGAAAACGACATACCTATCAGCACCTATGTTCAGCTTCTAGACGAGAGCGACTCTGTCTTGGTGGATCAATTGAGTCAGCCATTTGAAACAACAGGGAGAGATCCAGAGATACCACACGCTGTTACGGCTACATGGATCGTCTCATTCGAACAGATCAAGCGGAGACACAGCTTGGCTAGCAATGTTCTTTCTCTCATCAGCCTCTTCGACCGACAAGCTATACCTGAAGAATTTGTGACCAATTACTACAATATGAGCCAACCGGAAAAGCCGCAAACGAATGCAACAGCAGAAGTGCTTAAGTCACTGGGAACTCTTGTTGCGTTTTCCTTTATTACAAAGGCTACAGATGGTACATTTGACATGCACCGTCTGATACAATTGGTGATGCGCAAGTGGTTAGTGACCGAGCGTCGTCTGATTGAGTTCGCTGAACAAGCTTTAAGAGTTGTGTCGATTGTCTACCCATATGGCGAATACGAAAACCGGGAGATTTGCTCGATGTACCTTCCGCATGCTCAGGCTGTTCTGGACCACGATGGTGTTGACTCAGAAGTGGCAAACGTAGCCAAAGCTTCTATTCTGCATAATATAGGAGGCTTTCTCAGCTATCAAGGAAAATGGATTGCTGCGGAGCAGCATGTGGTGCAGGCGGTAGAGTTACACGTAACAGCACTTGGAGGGGAGCATCCTAACACGCTTACCAGCATAGCCAATCTGGCGTCAACATACTGGAATCAAGGTCGATGGAAGGAGGCCGAAGAGCTAGAGGTACAGGTGGTAGAGGTAAGCAAGAGGGTGCTTGGAGAGGAGCATCCTGGCACGCTTACCAGCATATCTAATCTGGCGTCAACATACCGGATTCAAGGGCGGTTGGCGGAGGCCGAGGAGCTAGAGATACAGGTAATGGAGATAAGCAAGAGGGTGCTTGGAGAGGAGCATCCTGACACACTTAGAAGCATAGACAATGTGGCGTCAACATACCGGATTCAAGGTCGATGGACAGAGGCCGAGGAGCTAGGGGTACAGGTGGTAGAGATAAGGAAGAGGGTGCTTGGAGAGGAGCATCCTAACACGCTTATCAGCATAGCCAATCTGGCGTTAACATACTTAGATCAAGATCGATGGACAGAGGCCGAGGAGCTAGGGGTACAGGTGGTAGAGATAAGGAAGAGGGTGCTTGGAGAGGAGCATCCTGGCACGCTTACCAGCATATCTAATCTGGCGTCAACATACCGGATTCAAGGTCGATGGAAGGAGGCCGAGGAGCTAGGGGTACAGGTGGTAGAGATAAGCAAGAGGGTGCTTAGAGAGGAGCATCCTGACACGCTTATCAGCATAGCCAATCTGGCGTTAACGTACTTAGATCAAGATCGATGGACAGAGGCCGAGGAGCTAGGGGTACAGGTGGTAGAGATAAGCAAGAGGGTGCTTGGAGAGGAGCATCCTGACACGCTTACCAGAATATCTAATCTGGCGTCAACATACCGGAAGCAAGGTCGATGGAAGGAGGCCGAGGAGCTAGGGGTACAGGTAATGGAGATAAGCAAGAGGGTGCTTGGAGAGGAGCATCCTGGCACGCTTACCAGCATATCTAATCTGGCATCAACATACTGGAAGCAAGGTCGATGGACAGAGGCCGAGGAATTAGAGGTACAGGTAATGGAGATAAGCAAGAGGGTGCTTGGAGAGGAGCATCCTGGCACGCTTACCAGCATATCTAATCTGGCATCAACATACTGGAAGCAAGGTCGATGGACAGAGGCCGAGGAATTAGAGGTACAGGTAATGGAGATAAGCAAGAGGGTGCTTGGAGAGGAGCATCCTGGCACGCTTACCAGCATATCTAATCTGGCATCAACATACTGGAAGCAAGGTCGATGGACAGAGGCCGAGGAATTAGAGGTACAGGTAATGGAGATAAGCAAGAGGGTGCTTGGAGAGGAGCATCCTGGCACGCTTACCAGCATATCTAATCTGGCATCAACATACTGGAAGCAAGGTCGATGGACAGAGGCCGAGGAGCTAGGGGTACAGGTGGTAGAGATAAGCAAGAGGGTGCTTGGAGAGGAGCATCCTGACACGATTATCAGTATGCATAACCTAGCTTACACCTGGAAGGATCAAGGCCGGTGGGAGGCTGCAATACAGCTGATGCGCGATTGCCTCAGCCTTCGACAGCATTTCCTTGGCCTAGACCATCCGGATACTATGTCTTCCTGTTCGGCTCTTGCAGACTGGGAAGAAGATTTGGCCAAGAGAAACGAAGTATTATTGGTGGAAGGAGGCGAAGGAGCAGGCAACGCAGACAGGTGCTAGGGTGTTTGGAAGCAGCATTCTATCTTGCGGGTTGAATAATGTCTAGATGCTAAGTGTTTAGATACAGCACATGAAGTTTTGAGATGCCATCACATGTTTACATTCAGCATCGTATATATGCATGTATGTATGCCTTCAATTCACGGGAAAATCGAGACTGATGCACTATCGACACTTGGGTTAATGGGCTTAGCAAGAAGTGGCATCATAGCATAGTTCGTTGAGATGAACAACTTAAGACCAATACCTCATTATATTCCATGAGCGATGAACAGTGTCAATCTTTCATATATTTATGACTCTGAGGCCCTTTGTGTCGTTGATCTTCTTGAATACCCTTGTGCTGCAAGAACAGAGCAGACGTCAAACAGCTGTTGGAGAAGCGCCAGCTGTGTTATCCAAACATGCCACTTCAAGATTTAGCGACCTGAATTTCAGCCTGGTGTACTGGCATCGAGGTCCTCAGCTTGCTTACGGATACATTTTTTACTGCTGTTACTAGCCTTAGGTTCGTTGTTTTGGACAAAAGCCTTTCTAGGAGACTAGTGGTACACCGGACTGCTGGATCGCTGGGTGATTTGTTGGATTTCGTACCGAATCTAGGTCGTCCGTTAGCTAAACCTGGTTAGTCAAAGTCGAGGCGTGGATTGGATACGAGAAACACGCCTAGGTTTGCCCAGTTCGGCATGAGGGAAGTCTGCTATTGAGCCACTCACTTTGCTTTGACTCTCTAGAGTGAAGAGTCGCGGTGAAGGCAACAGTAGCGTAGCTATCGCTACAACAGGCTCAAGTTTACTGTGGCAGTCGAGCGAGATGATTTTAGTATTCTCAAGAGATTATCCTCAAGCTGTAGACTCCAGGTGCTTATGCCATCTGTAATGAGCTGTATCGGAAGGTCGTTAGTTGGTAGTAGGAAGAGAAATACCGAGGTGCTATAAGTGCTTTTGGACGATGAAGACCACATCGCAGGGAACAATGTAACAGTTTTAAAGGTAAGAAGCTCTACTCAAAAGGCAACCGAGAGCGACGATTAGGCAATTGTTCGTCTATTCCTCAAGGCAGGCGCTATGGCAAATGCCCCAGCAGCCAAACGTGGTTATGTAATTGCTCTCCAGCTCACCTTAATGGATTTGCATTTTACAACTGTCAGAAAAGGGGGTGGACAAAGTTGCACATGTCAATGCAGATCCAACCTTGAAAGATAGATGCCCCGTATTGGGAGGTACAGCAAGCCGTGTTAGGATAAGCATGGTTCGTCTTTCATTGACTGGAGAGACACACAACGCACGATGGCCAGTTGAAGTATCTGTTAGCTATCAATTTGGCTACTATGGAAGTCATTTTGTTATAACAGGCTTACTGAAGAAATTTGATGTCGATACAATCATATGAAAGTTTTTAAACGAAACGGAGACGAAGTGAGGTATTCCCAAGATTTTTTCTTTTACTTAAGAATTTTTTTCTTTCCTTTTGCAGGACCAAAAGCCGATGCTGGAGAGCCTCATGAGGAAGAATGTGACGTCAATATGAGAAACGTGCCAGCCGTGGTTGACTTGGAGGACATAACGACTGATGTGATCGCCCATAGGTAGTGTTTGTCAACCAGTGTTCCCCTCAACATAGAGAGCCCCCTGAACCACCAAGCTAATCAAGATAACCACCTATATCAAAATGTTGTTTCTAGAGGAGAAATATGCGGCTGACTTCGTTTCGGTCTCACAAGACTTTTGAAGAACTGAATGGAGTAGTTTGGCACACTGCAGTTATATAAATGACTGAGGTTTGCTTGGTTCGTGGGACTCATGGCAGGCATCCTGGCCCGGAACGAACATAAACTTCGGAATGAAGTCGAATTTCGATTAATGGATATATCTACGCTGTCTCCTCCAAAAATACAAAAATGTTACATAGCAACTAACACAGGTTTGGAAAGCTTTATTAAAGTGCCGCGATTTCAGCGCTTCCCTCCCGCTTGCATGTCCAACTCTAACCACAGATACTATTGAGACAAGCCTGATCTACCGATCCTGTTGCTGAATATTTGCATAGTTGGAGATGTGACGACTGTCCTGGGTCTCAACTTTTGATCATAGCTGAAGGGTTCGGCTACAAGAGCACGGCATGCAGCATGCGCCATGGCATGGAATTTCCGCGTCGCATTTCTGATAATCTACGACTTGGATTGCGGTACAGCACCAGTCAGAGATTATGGCTTACTCATGGACTTCCCGTTTGAACTTTTCGCCGGCTGCCAAACGCCCGAAGTTTTGAAGCTAACCACGGAATTCTGACAAACGCATTCGGCCTCGATCGAAGCCTGCTTTGGTGTTGGCCTAAACAAACAAAGTCAAATACCACGGACTCAGCGAAGGCTTTATGGCGTATGCAGGTGATCGAACTGTTTGGGCTCTTTGGTACTGAGTAGTTGGCGTACACTTGAACGATGCCAAGTACGTAATGCGTTCCCTCCTGCACCAGGGGGTGCAGCTGTGAGGACACCCGCAAGCTCAATAGCTTAGGCCACCGAGCCTCTTGTGGACATGTCACCTGCTAATAATGCATACATTACTGCTCAAGATCCGACCATAGCGTCAGGCAGGAGTAGAGTATATAGATTGTGGAATCTTCGACGTCTTCTTTATTGAGCGTCTACTTCTATAACTTGAAGCCATCTGTACTCCTTCTTTTCTAGCCGTCCAGAGCATTGGAAGAAATAGCCGTCACAATTCTGTTTGCAACACTCTCCAACATGTCAGTACCTTGCGAAGATGCCTCAACCTTAGACTCTTCAATAGATTCCAGAATCGTCTTGATGCCAAGACCGATCTTATCGGATCGGGTGTCATTTCGTACAGACCCGATGACAGTTTGGATGTCGTTTCCACCGAACATGCCCGTCTGATCCAAGACCGAGGCAAGTTCGCGAACGTCTGAGACGGCAGGCACCGGAATCTGTCTGCGGAAGTGCTTGAGAACTCCCAGATTGCTAAGGATGAAGCGTTCCGAAGTCGTGACCATGATAAGGATACGTCGGCCCTAAGTGAGGTTAGTTTCGACTCTGATATATGAAGAGAGTGTGTGGACTCACCTTGGGAGGCTGTGTCTGAATAAGAGAAATAAGTCTGTCAAGCACAGTGTTGGAGAAGCGGGGCCCAATCGGGTTCCACTCAATCAGCTGCTCGAAGTTGTCCAAGATGACGATGCTTCGCTCCGACTTGTAGGCGTCGGTGAAAACCTTGGTGAGGTAGTCCTTCTTTCCAAACTCGTCCCGGAAAGCAGTCAGATGTTGAGGTGAGACAAGCTTGACGAAGGGGAAGTCAGACAACGAGGCAGTGTGAGCGGCTAAAGCTGTCTTTCCGGACTCGGGTGGTCCGTGAAGCAGAACCGGAATTCTGGTGAGCACATCTGATTCCTTGACAGTGTCAATGTAGCCCATCATTGTACGGATGATAGCCGGGATGTTTTCGTTGAACTGCAGAATTCCCATGCCAAGAGCGTTCGAGATTTCGTCCTCGGAAACACCGTAGGCGGGCTTGACCTCGGTCAGCGCGTTCTCGAAGTCGTCCATGGTGATCTTCATTGCGGAGACATCGGACTTCATCTTGGCGCTGTTGCCGACTTCAGTGTGGCGGTTGAAAGCAAAAGAAGTTGCTGCCTTGACGACACCGGAGATCTCAGCACCAGAGTAGTTCTTGGTGCGAGCTGCCAGTGACGCAAGGTCAACCTTGGGATCCATGATGTTATTGTCCCGCATCTTGGCAGTGTGAATCATCAGAATCTCCTTGCGCCCTTCTTCATTAGGCAGACTGATTTCCAGCTGCACCTCCAAACGACCAGGACGCAAGAGAGCCTCATCGATCATGTCTTTTCGGTTGGTCATACCGATGAGCAAGATGTTATTGAGCTGATCAACACCGTCGAGCTTGGTAAGAAGCTGGTTGACAACACTGTCACCAACGCCAGTACCTCCACCAGCACCAGAACCTCTCTGCTTGCAGACGGCATCCAACTCATCAAAGATGATGATGTGAAGGCCACTCTGGTCGCCTTTCTCCTTGTACTCCTTCTCTGCATCGGCGAACATCTTTCGAATGTTCTCTTCGGATTGACCGACGAACTTGTTGAGCACTTCAGGACCGTTGATAATCTTGGGCTCACGGGCGTTGAGCATCTTGCCGATTTGTCTGGCAATGAGCGTCTTTCCGGTTCCAGGAGGGCCAAAAAGCAGGATACCCTTGACGTGCTGGATACCTAGCTTCGCAACCAGTTGCGGGGGGAAGACACGGGAAGCAAAAGCTCTGCGGAAGATGGTGGAGAACTCGTCGTGGAGACCACCAATACCCATGTCCTCAAACTTGAAATCAGGCGAGATAATAGGGTTGGCGTTGCCTTGGTGCTCTCCGACTTGGAGCTTTAGTTCAGAGTCGGCAGCCTTGAAGAAGGACAGCAGCGTCGCAGTGCTGTAGAACCCACGGGCAGAAGGGTCTGAGGTTGTGACGATGGCGTCGGGTCCGCGGCCACCCTGGAAAGTGATGGTCTTGACAGTAGCAAACACCTTCAGACCTTCGATGTCTAGCAGGGTGCGCTGGCCAGGGGCGAAGAAGTGCATCTGGAAAAAGCGCTCAAAGACCTTGGCCAAGTACTCATGTGTGAACTCGTAGTTGGGGTCTCTCTTCATCGAAGCCCAAGAAAGCTCCAGGTCCATCGCTTCAAGGTGCGTGGCCCCTTGCCTGCTAGCATCGTAGACCTCGCCCTCGAAGGTGTCCGTCATTCCGATCTTGAGCCATTGTCGCTGCGGATCGGAAAGACTGATAGTGCCTTCGGGAAGTTCTGGTGTCGGCCTAGCCCTGACGACGTTCTCTCGTACGGTTCCGCGAACAGGGTCTCTGGCTCTAATGAGGATGTTGATGTCGGTGCCGTCACGGCTTGGCGCGAAGTCTCGGTAGCTGACGCCGGCACTATACAGAGATTAGTTGTGGAGAGTATTCAAGAAGCCTTGGATGCTTACACATTAGCGTAGATAAGCTGAGTCTGTAGGGCCTTATCCCTAATCTTCTCGACCCTCAGCCGCACGCCGGGCTGTCTGGGTGAGTGTGGTTGCTGTCGAGGCAGCGGCTTCTCGGGGAAGCTCATGTTGGGGTTCGCTCGGTCGAAGTAAGAGGGGGTGATCGGTATGGTTGTTGCGTCGCGCAAGAGTTAGTATAGTCGGAGGGGCGCTGTTGAATCGAGCGGTCGTTGAGGAAGACGGCGAGGATGACGAGGGGAGGTTATGTATGTGGATGTTGGAACTTGCTTGGAGGGGCTGCGCGGCGTCGTCTTCGCCTCAAGTCCCTGGGCCTGGGGAGGGCTAAACCTTGGTTAGGCAACGTCGACATAAGGCGAAGCAGGTACGTACACGATGGTACCTTACCTTACCCTTGCTGCAGCGAATGGCGTGGAAGATGCGCCGGTGCTTATGTGGATCCGGAAGGTGGTTTGTAACCGTGTTCAGTCTGTTTCAACTTTGGCTAGTTTGAGAATGCTCGACTCGACTTCGGATATGAGACGTATGCTTTTTCAATGTTGGATCGCTTTGAAGAGAACCATAGAATTTGGTGGATATAACAGAACAAAGCGTTAGCGCTGACAGGTTTCTTCAACTAAGAGTTGTTGACAGCCAAAAACTGATTGGTACACGTATAAGCACCTGAGGTATCTTTAGCAATGATGAGCTGAGCGTGACAGCCCCGTAGACGGGAAAGTCGAGATGGAAAGTGGGGCGCGCGCAGCTGCCGCAGCTGTCTGCCCCACTGCGACATTCCTGAGCCTACCTTCCAAATGACGTCTATTGGTGCACAAACTCGACTAGTCCGCTTTCGGACGTCATCTGGAGCTGGATCAGTGACGACTTAACTGAGATGGCCGTGAATCTTTGAAAATGACCAGGCTTCATTACCAACTTGCCGAGACACCCAGTTGCGAAAATGCCTCTGTGAGTGCATTAAATTTCGCGACAAATAAGAAACGTACTCACAGAATTGCAGCCATCTCCTAGGCAAAAAGTCCTGGAACGTTTACAATGCGGACAACATTGCTCGCGTCCGTCGCGATGAGGCCGCCGCAAAGGCCAAGGAAGACGCCGAGGAGCAGCGCATGCAAGAAATTGATGCCGAGCGCCGCCTAGCTATCCTACGAGGTGAAGAGCCGCCGCCTCTGCCCCCAACAGAGGCCCCGGAAGATGAGCCACGGCCTCGGGATCGTGATGCTGGACCCGTTGGTAGAGAGAGGAAGAAGCGTAAGCGCGCTGGTGAGGACGACACGGAGTTTGAGTTACGTGTTGCGAGAGAGCGTGCAGATGCCGTGCATCCGTCTAATGAGGCGCTGCGCCAGTCAACGAGTTCTGCTCCCATCGTCGACAGCACCGGCCACATCGACCTCTTCGGCGAAGAACGCAAACAGGGCCGGCATCTGAAGAACGAGGAAGCTGAGAAAGAGGCCGCTAAGAAGAAAAAGGAACTGGAGGATCAATACACCATGCGCTTTTCGAACGCTGCTGGTAGAGACGGGATGATCGGTCCTTGGTATGCAGTCCCTGGGGCCATATCGGAACTTGAACCCCCGAGCAAGGATGCATGGGGCAATGAAGACCCTGGGAGGAGGAAGAGGGACGCTGAGAGGATCATCTCAAACGACCCTCTTGCCATGATGAAAATGGGTGCTTCAAGGGTGCGCGAAGTTAAGAAGGAACGCCAAAAATTTGAGGCTGAGCGACAGAAAGAGTTGGAGCAATTACGCAGGGAGGAGAAGCGCAAAGAGAGGCATGAAAGGCGAAGACGAGAACACAAAAGGGATGACGAAAGACACGCCAGAGACAGATCCCACGAAAATGATCGGGACGAAGAACGACGTCGATCAAGGAGGGGAGACGACCGTCACCATAGAACGAGCCGGGACGATGAGCGCTCTCGAAACGATGACCGTCGGCACGGGGGGAGAGATCACCGACACGAACGAAGGGATGGAGGCGACAAGGGACAATCAACGGAAACCAGAGGTCGAGATGAAGCAAGACATCGACCAGAGAGTGAAAGGCGCAAGCGAGACTCCGACTCACGACGACGAGATGAAGACCGGCGACCAGCAGAACCCAGTGAGAGGACCAGATATTAATTACAGAGGCACGAAGCATATTTACAACTAAACAAATATTGAAAGCAAACAAACCAATGTGGCTGCGTGCAGGCTTCAGCGAACGGGTCATATTCACCCTTTCTCCATGGTTCAACATTTCAGACAGACGTCTTGCACAGCCTGCCGCTGTTGAGGTCATAATTCCATGCATCGCTTCCGACACCCGACAAGACGTACAGGCTCTCCGTGGGGTCATACTTGCGCTTGATCTCAACCAGGCGGTCGTAGGGAGCCCCGTAAAAGTCCTCCTTAAACATGGTGTTGAATGCATTGCCCTCGTTCATGTAGGCACCTGAGCCTGGTGCCCACTCACGCCAGACAGGCTCTTTCGTTTCCTCCAACCATTTGGCAGCACTGTTGAGTCCCTCCTGGGGCGAAAGGCCATCGTCGGAGGATGCTCCGTAGCTCATCATGTGAATGTAGGCCGAACGCCACGCGGGGTTGAGGGAGCCACGCATCACTTCCGGGACGTTGCGTGGCCCCTGTCCGCCCTGAAGGCCAATGACCGTGAGCGCTGTCGCAGTGGGATTCTGCGCCACCATGAGTCGCTGAAGGTAGGAGGCCAAGGTCGATATAGGAATGTCCGAAAGCTCCTTGCGGCCAAGCATGCGGCTCGTCATCAGACCGCCCGTGCCCGCACCGCTGGGCGCCTCGTTGACACTCTCGAAGAAAGTCATGAAGTCGGCCTGTACGGTTGGCTCGGTGAGGCTGACTGTGACGGAACTGTTGCCCACTTCGGCCAGGATTCGATCCCTGACGGGTTGAAGCAGTGAGGAAACCTTATCCTCTGTAGTGTTGTATGTGAAGAAGCTGATGGAACCCGTAATCTTGTGCGTCTTGTCGAAAGAGCTGTTCAGGGGGGGCGATGCAAGACCCATCCCACTACCGGTCAACCCGGCGTCCATGATGTCGGGGACGCTAGCGAGCAGGATCGCAAAAGCTCTCCATGCCACCTCTTTGGAAGCAGTGTCATTGCCCAATGTTGACACCTGGAGGGAACTCGAGACAACGTTACCGGGGCTGGGATGCGTCTTAATGACATACTCAGTCACGACACCATACTGGCCGGCTCCTCCTCCACGTATAGCCCAAAGAAGATCTTTGTTCTCTGCCTCATTGGCAACGAAGATTTGACCGTCAGTTGTCACTACGCGAGCCTGTAGGATATGATCTGCTGCCAGGCCAAAGGTGCTCGAGAGAGGGCCGTGACCGCCTCCTTGGATGTGTCCTCCGACTCCAACCGATTCGTCCGTGCCACCGACGACAACTCTACCGAATTTTGCTGCATACCGGGTAGCGGACCCCCAGTTGTTACCGCTGCCCATGACAAGTGCCGCATCGGTTCTGTTGTCGCTGGGAGACCTCCACTCGGCATTGTATTCAAGTCGCTTGAAGTTGTGCGTCCAGATCGACAACGAGTAGGCACCGGAGGATCTGTTCAGCTGTGTTAGTCGATCGCACCCTTGGCGGCTTCTTTGGGTCATTCTTACCGGCCGTTAAGGTCATGTCCAGTTCCCTTGATCACAATACGAATGTTCCGCTCGCTAGCCCAGCGCATAGCAGTTGCAATCTGGTCCTCGGTCGTGGCGTTGACGATGTACATTGGCGATCCGCCAAGCTCGCAACCCTTCGTGGGAGAGTATCCAGGAGCACCCGGCGGCAAGCATGAGTTGTTGGCGTAAAGAGGAGAGTCGATGGACTCGGGCAGGGAGGCGTGGTAGTACGAGTAGCCCCATTCCTTCTTGACGTCGTCGCATGCTTGCGATGAGTGGAAAGGATTTCCAGGGTAGCAAGAGGAGGCGACGGGCCGAGTTTCGAGGAGGGAGCCGCCGAGAGTGGTGTTCAGCGTAGACCAGTCCGCTTCAGATGGCCAGGCAGCGTCGAAGGGGGTGAGTTTGCAGGTCTCCTGCGCAGAGACGCCCAGGGCGCTCAGGAGGGTAAAGAACGAAATGGTAGCTTTGGCTGCCATTATGGTAAAGAATGGATGCTCTAGTATTAATGAGCAGAAATCTGTCGTAAGCTATGAAACCATATTGAGGAGTCTCTTTTATATCAAGATGGTGGATTCGGCCGGTCTCCATTTTCGTATTCCTGAACGACGCGATCCTGCTATCATCTCAATGCAGAGCCTCAGCGCCACCCTCGAAATCATCCGCATCCACAGCTTGACGTTATACAGAAGGCAGTTCCCACGAGGCTATGCGACGACGGCGGGGCCGCGAAAACCTCCCGACCCCTGGTCCCTAACGAACATGGCGATTTAATGCCGTGCACGGGGAAACAGTAATGGAGACTGACTTGCCTTGTGGCCATGGTGATGAAATACCTCGGAAAGGTCTCGGAGAGGGAAACATGCAGAAAATTGGATCATGTTTAGCTGCTGTTCCAGCAACGCTTGGTACGACTATACCCGGCAGTTGTGAGCCGTGAACTCAGCGGGTCAGCGCCCAGGGCGGATCCGTTCGATCGAGCGTTTGCCGTTGACCGCAGTAGCGAGTCAAGAGATTACGAAAGGACCTTGTCGATCCTGATTGCTAGAATGCACCTAGTGGCGGAGGAAACGGGGGGCGGCGGACTTTGAGTCCCAAAACACCGTATCGAAAACGAGCGCATTTTTCGTTTAGAATACGCAAATGCTCCGATTGGTGGGCCGGCCGCGATTCAGGGAACGGTCACCCCCGCCGACGACTTACACGCATCTTGGACAGGGTTGAGGAACGTCAAGATTTTCTCAATCTTCATTCTTTTACCGGAATCAATCGATTCGTAGATCTTTCAAACGCTATTTTGGACCGTTTTCTAGAAGAAATACTAGATTTTCCCCCTTTTCTTTCCTTCCCCTTTTCCCCTTCCTTCCAGCCCATCTCAAGTCTCCATACTACCCCCCAAATCCCACTCCTCTCCTCTTCCTCCACCAACAAACATTAAATTGTCAGGCGTTTTCTTCTCCTTGCACATACGCAATAACTATCAGAAAAACAAGCCATGAGAGACTACTGGCAGCTCTCCGGCCCTTTCGGCCTCGCAGTCCGCGCCGCCATCCGAATCTTCCAGTTCATCTTCGCCATCGTCACGATAGGCCTCTACGCCGCCTCCCTCGCCTCCTGGGACCCTTCAACAACAAACGTCAAGAATACAAATTGGATCTTCGCCCTCGTCCCCGCCGCCATTTCTGCGTTAACCTGCGCCTACCACGTCTTCGCGACTGTAACCCACGCCGCCTGGTCCGTCTGGGACTTTTGCCTCGCCGTCCTCTGGGCGGCGCTCTGTGGCGTTTCCTCGTCCCTGATTGTGGGCGGCGAGGATGGTAATAATTTCACTGGAGACCTGAGAACGAGGCTCGCTGCGGGAGCGTGGATCGCAGGTGTTAGCATGATTCTCTGGCTTCTGAGCGCTGTCCACGGGTGTGCGTATTGCTGCGCTTCGAGGAAGACGACGAGGACAACGAAGCAAGAAGGAGATAAGGTTGATTTGGAGGAACTGCCTAATAGGCAGCAACAGACTGTCTAGATTAATAGACCATGATAGATGTTTATTTTTTCAACTGACTTAGTGGCACAGCGTTGGAAACGCACGCAGAACATGTAGTGGCGTAATACATGGATTGATCGCAAGATTGCGAATAGGGGCAGCTTTTGGAGCCAAATAGAACAATAACCGAACTATTCAGAAAACTCCGAGTTGAGAGCAAATTTCTTCAACCAGAACCAGATCCAGAACCTTTAACAAAGCGGGGAACCGCGTCCACACAAGAGCACTGCCGCCTCCGGAATGCTCGACATGACAGGGAGCGGCCAGGCTTGCCTTGCGGCCGCCCCGAGTTACGTAGCAAGACCAAAAACTCGAGTCGCAGATCTCGTATCTGTGACATTCATTAGCTGAGAACTATGGCTCCACTGTGTCAACTGGGAGTAGCCGGCACTCTGACGCGGCCAGCCCCGGAAGGCTATACGGCAAGCCATGCTTAAGTATGCCTGTCCAGCCCTGTCCCCCGTCCCCGACTCCATCCTCGTTTTACCTCCTCGGAATATTCCTAGGAGTCTTCAGTTACATGAGAGACACCATGGAAGATGAGAAGAGAGATACAATGAAATCCTCCCGGGTGTCAAAGGCCTTGGCCTTTGGGCTCGAAGACCTCTACCTCGAAGGTAAGCCTCCAACGATTCCCAGCGCGCAAAACGTTCTGCAAACTCACTTTCCGCATCAAAGACCAAGCCTCCAGCTCAGCACAACCTGATGACCAAACACCACCCGAATACACACCACAATACACACCCCAGCGCCAGTGGCCGATGCCTCTCAACATCGTAGTCCAAGTCGTCGGCTCCCGCGGCGACGTCCAGCCTTTCCTCGCCCTCGCCGGCGCCCTCCAGAAAGTAGGTCACCGCGTCCGGATCGCAACGCACCCTCAATTCTCCTCCTTTGTTCTCGACTCCAACAACTCCTCCACCTCGGACAACAAACTCGAATTTTTCCCCGTTGGAGGCGACCCGGCCGACCTCATGGCCTACATGGTCGAGTCCCCCTCCCTGATCCCCAAGATGTCACAGATCCGCGCCGGCATCATCCAGCGCAAGCGCGACATGTACGTTGAGATGCTCGACGGCTTCTGGCGCTCCTGCGTGCGCCCGGACCCGGCGTCCAACGTCCCCTTTGTCGCGGACGCCATCATCGCGAACCCGCCGAGCTTCGCCCACGTACATTGTGCACAGGCGCTGGGGATCCCCGTGCATTTGATGTTTACGATGCCGTGGACGAGTACCAGGGCGTTTCCGCACCCGTTGGCGAATATTAAATTCTCCAAAGAGGATAAGAAGAGTACGAATCATGCGTCGTATGCGGCGGTGGAGTTTTTGACATGGCAAGGGTAAGTGATGGGCAACTTCTGCAACATGTTGCCTTGTATTTTTCTGACCGAAGTCACAGTCTGGGAGATCTTGTCAACGCGTGGCGGGTTGAATCCTTGGGATTGGAGCCAGTCCCGTCGACGGAGGGCCACCGAATTCTTGAGAGCCTTCAAGTCCCATTCACATACTGCTGGTCGCCGTCCCTAGTACCAAAACCCAGCGACTGGGGCCCGCATATCGGTATACTTTGCTCCTGAATAGCACATTTCCCAAGAGCTTTGCTTACCATCACCCGTAGACATCAGCGGTTTCTTCTTCCGAGACCCGGCGCCATACACACCGCCCCCTGACCTAGAAGCCTTCCTCAAAGCTGGTCCACCACCTATATATGTGGGTTTCGGCAGCATCGTTGTGGGCGGGATCGGGGGACTGATGACCATGGTCCTCAGTGCTATTAGGGCCACGGGCGTCAGGGCCATTATATCGAGGGGATGGAGTAACCTGACGGGCGAGGAATCGCCAAACGTGTTTTACGTGGGGGACTGTCCGCACGAGTGGTTATTTCAGCAAGTTTCCGCGGTGATCCATCACGGAGGCGCTGGTACGACGGCCTGTGGATTACGATATGGAAAGCCAACGACTATCGTCCCATTTTTTGGAGAGTAAGAAGACCCTGGTGACTTAATCCTGGTTGTAGACTTACTAACGATCAATCCACAGCCAGCCATTTTGGGGCGCCGTCGTTGCAGAAGCAGGTGCCGGGCCAGATCCTATCCCGTACCGCTCCTTGACTTCGCAAAAGCTCATCCACGCCATACAATTCTGTCTTTCGCCAGAAGCTGCTATAGCAGCAAGACAACTCGCTGACTCCATGCGGATGGAGAACGGCGTCCAAGCGGCTGTCGACGCCTTCCACGCCAACTTGCCGAAGGACAAAATGGCCTGCGACTTCTTCTCTGATCAGCCGGCTTCCTTGGCCTACGGGCGAGGGAAGAAGCAGGTCAAGATGTGCAAGCCTGTTGCGTCCATCTTGGTCAAGAACGGGAAAGTGGAACGGAAGCAACTCAAGGCGTAGGTGCTAAATTCAATACCCAGCTGAAGGACATGAATGCTGAAACTTCATCGCAGATACCGGTCAAAACCAACAAACATAGAGAACCAGAGATGGGATCCCTTGACAGCAATATCCGCAGCATCCCTCTCAACGATCGTCAAAATGGCCGGCGCCACCGCCGACATCATTGTCAAGCCATTCGAACAGTACAAACGCACCAGCGAATCGGCCGAAAACCTCGAAGAGCAAGTCGAAAAGACCCGAAGACATAGCCAAGCCCCCGCCTTCGCGATGCTTCCCCTCCCCGGTGTCGGGGACACAGACGGCGTGGAACACTCCACCGGGACCCGTCCACCGCCTTCCAGGGAAAGTGAAGAATCCTCGGGAAGGCCAGGGGTTATGGCGGCGGCGGCGGTCAACGGAGTTGGGAAGCTTGCCGGCAACGCGACCAAGGGCCTGTTTGTGGATATACCCCTCGCCATGACCGAAGGCTTGCGGGCGGTACCGAACCTGTACGGTGATCAGGTGCAGAAGCACGACCCTGTCGAGGGTTTCCGCAGCGGCGTCTCCGTGGCGGGAAAGACATTTTGCCACGATATGAAGGGCGGTCTCACAGATATCTTCGTCCACACTTACACTGGTAAGAAAGAGAAGGGAGCGATCGGTGCCGCCAAGGGTCTGGGGAAGGGAGTGGTGAGTTTGGTGACCAAGAGCACGGCGGCCACTTTCGGACTCGTGAGTTACCCAGCCCAAGGGATATACCGGAGTATTTGGGCCGCTTCGAACGCAGATATGCGGAGGAGCATCGAGGACGAGAAGCTGCTCGAGGGCGACTGGCTGGTCTCGATGTGCCCGGGCTGGAAGATGGACCATGCGGCCATTGTCGAAGACTTTGAAGGTATGCGGGGGACAAGGGGACGATAGTCATAAAATATGACTTGTGAAGTTGGTGTATTTCTTTTGTGTAATAAGCATCGGCGTTGCGGTAGGGTTGTCGGATAGACGAACGCGGTGCAGGGTTGAACCAGCGACCAAGCTGCAACGTCAAGGATCATTTTGACTTCACTTCTTCCCCCATAATTTTTCCTTCTAGAATCATTCAATTTTGACTGTTTGAAGAACTACCAGTGAACTGGATGCGCCCAGACTCAAGGTGTAGGTGGCTTGTACAGCTTCGCAACAAAAGTCACTCATGAGAATGAATCGCGAGGTTGATTGCTAAAGAGCTGTGGGAGTCTGGTATTAAGTACCTCAAGTCAATCCTATACACAAGTTCTGTTGCTCATTGTTTATTGGCCGCCGTACAGTCCCTCGACGGGTGCGGACAAGCGCGCTGGGTGCTAGGGTGTTTGCAGCCTGTTATCATGTTGGGTCATAACATTAGACTTTGATGTTGCTGATCAAGCAGTGTAGTGCTTGGTCCTAGATGGCGATTGCAGCTAAATTCCGCTTTGCTTTCCGTCCGTGGTTTTCCATCACAGAAAGGCCCCGGAACTACCAATAAATTTTCGCGAAAGGCTCGAGGACTTCTTTCTTCTTTTTTCTTTTTTCTTTTTTTTTTTGACACCAATAATTCGTGTGCTTCCCTAGCAATGATTCCACAGGGCTGTTCACGATGGTGATGATCAACCTTGGCAAGTTTCTACGTCTGACAACATAGACAAAGCAACGATAAGCAAAATATGATGACGAAAATATGATTACATCCGGTTTTTTTTCTTCAATTCTTTTTGGTTTTTTTATCCACTACCACAATGTCTTTCATGGCTTACAAAAAGTCTCATCTCGTGTCTATGTGGTCACCCATCTAAGTAACCTAATGTGCCACTCATGCCAAGTAGACACGATGGTACACTCGAAATAGCCTCAAAAACCCACGAAAAGAACAGCATCACAGTATTGCATCATGTTGATTTTCTATAATACCCATAAGTCTTGATACAAATACTCCAACTTGGTATTTGAGATATAATAAGTGTACGTGTTTAAAGCTTAGAGGGCGGGTCATTGTTGACTTTATTGTGCTCGCAAACAGCTAGAATCCTGCCGTCTAACTTGTGCCGCATGATGCCGCGAATAAGTGCTAGTTGCTTACCTACACTAATGACCTCACATTCTATAAGGATCTCGGTGCCGCAAGGTACGGGGCGTAGGTAAGTGCAGTTCAGGGTGCGTGAGACGCCAAGGAACTGCCAACGGCCCGTACGGGCAATGGGATAAAGCGCGACTGATGTGCAGTAATCGAAGAGAGTAGCAGTACAGCCACCGTGGAGGTTGCTGGAGCGGTTTGTGTGCTCCTGCTGGACGGTGAAGAGAAATGTGGTCACGGGAACCTCAGGTCTAGGGACGAGGGTAGAAGTGGAAACCGGAGACGAAGGTGTTGTAGACAGGAAGAAGGCGGAGTATAATGTGAGATGAGGGGTGATGACGTCCATCCAGTCCTAGCATGACATCAGCCTCTCTTATCCTTTATTACGGGTGTTTGTTGAGGTGTGATGAGATGGGGAGAGCCTAGTGAAGATGCCTGCTTACTCTTGAGTCGCTTGATTTAACTGCGTTATTGGTCACACGTATCCCCTCACGCATCATCCCTTCGAGATCCGACGTACTAAGATCGTTGATCTTCGAATATTTTGCTTTTTCCTGAGCCATCTTCGTGCGTCGGCAGTCAAGAATGCAGTGATTATGCCACCAAAGGACTGATCTGAGAGACTGTTACATGGGTGCGTGTAAGTATGCTGTCGCAATGGGACGCCATTGAAAAGGGGTAGAGGTTTTCAGGAGAATTAGCGACAGCACCGTCTTTTTATTGCCTGAAATTCTTAGCCTCGAACGGAAAACCTTCCATGTTTATACGTGTACTACGTTGAAGTCAAAGCTCAATGATGCTTGCTGGTGTTGCTCCCTTCATGAGGATTAATCCAGGAAACACAGAAAGTTGTGCCTGCTGAATCACACGGAGACACCCGTCAGTCTCAACGCTGCGGGACCCACAATCTACCTCGGCGAAGTCGACCTTCTGATAAGAGGAGATTTTAACTCAAACTCAAACTCTATGTATGTAATGCTCCCGTGATGTTGAGAGTTTGCCCGAGAATTGGCTGTCGTCATATTTGAATACCTGAAGTCGGCATTTTGGGTTGAGGACGACATGGACATCAATTCCCGCAGGAATAGCGGGCGCTGAGCCAGTGTTAACTCCGGGCCTAGCGAACACAAACAAACTTCGTATTTCCATGGAAGGCCGACGGTCACTTGAGATGACATTATTGTGAACTTCTCCCCTATCGACGTGGGGAAAATCACGAAACCGCGAACGCCGACCCGAGGACAATAGCCCCCTCACTGTTACATCGTCGGACGGAGTTAGCATCTTTTTCTTCCGCCAAAGACTACCGGCAGCAAGTAATCCAAGCTATCGAGACTGGGGGAGATTTTTCTATTAAGCGGTGAACAAATGAGAAAATTACATTTGAATACTAAGACTTCATTACGCTGGACGACATACACAGGTACCTCTGAAAAGCTTAGACCCGGGGGGGCATTACCGTCGGACAGTTGCAATGCGGGGAATGAGTTTGTGCGTCTCATTTCAATGCTGTAACTATGCTACAACCACGGATGTTTGTTTCTAGGTAAATGATCATACCTACTGTGACTAACAAAAATATACTATTCTTGGAACTCAGCCTGGATCCGGCGCTAATCACTGTAGACTGCAATCGAATTGAAAGTGTCTTGCTCTTGTCAAGAAATTTCTTGAGTCCCGGTTCACTGGTTCCACATGCGTCCCGCTCCACAACTTAATCATGAGATGAGTAGAAGGCTTACCTTTGCTATGGTTATTCTCATCCCGATTGACTTTAGACTATGATAACATGGATTAGCAAATATCAGATAAAGCGACTGGAAGTGGCTGAAGTATGTGTTATGTCTACAGAAGCCTGAAAGTACTCTTTGTTGTGGAAGACATAACTTAGAACCATGAACATCGGGGGAGTACACTTGTCGCGACCGGCGCTTTCGAAATCATTTAAGCGATACAACGTAAAAGCTATAGAATAACAGCTTTTTAAGGTCGTTAACCAACAAGGCAATCAAAAACTAACACTTTGTACCAAAGAAAACCCCGGGATGCCAAGACGCACCCAGGCACACCTCACAAGACTGACGGATCCAGTAGCATTAGCCTTGTCACCCCACCAAGCTCTCGCAGCAAAGTGCCGCGCGGTAATTCCGTAAGCAAATGATCAAAGTGCTCTACAACGCTGAACACAGATGCAAAAGCTGGTCAAGAAATTGAGACATTATCGGTCCTCTCCTAGTCATTTGCCTCACTATATAAGGTGCACTGATTGTTTCAAGACCTTGATATTTCAGAACAGAACCGACCCCATACGTTAGCTATCTCTAATTCATACTTCACGTCATTATGTATGCCTTCAACCGACTCTCTAACCGCTCGGTTTTGATTCTCTATCTCACCGTCGCCGTCAGAGCCTGCGGAGGCGGGAGCTATATACGCATGGGAACCATTCGTGACTCTCATTCTCTCGTCAAGCGTGCAGACGAAGGCTATGTCGGCTGGATTACTCCTGGTGCGTGTTCATACCTCTTTCTTTCAAACAAAAGTTTGCACTCCCCCGGACTAAATCAAATGAAACTTAGCAACGGTAACCTGTGAGGATATCGGCACCTGTCCCTACGCCAACAACTCCGCTGGACCTTGGACCCCGGATGTCAACATGCGTCAAATGCAGATAACAGACGATGCCTACAATGCTCTGGATTTCTCCAAATTCAACCACCGCGAAGACACCATCGTATACATGCCGGGAGAACGGGAGTTTAACATGGCACAACACATTCAAGACATGATGAATATCTACGCCACGTACCCCGACAACACCGTCATCAACCATCCCTATAAGCTGACTTTCGGCGAGGGTAACTGGACAGTTGCTTTGTCAGACATCACTGCGACCAACACGGGTCCTATTCAGGGCCCTACAGGATGGAGAGGTCCTACGGGTCGCAAAGTCAACTACGAATTCATGACAGCTGCCTACTGGGAAGACGGTCGAATCGTCAGGGAGCATATTTGGATGGATCTGATTACCTTACAACGCCAACTGGGTTTTTTCAGTCTCCCGTCTCAACGGAGGGGACCCAGTCTCTTACTTTGAGCCCGTCCACTCTCCCACTCGCAGTGAATCCTGAAGAAGATGTGTCTGAGGACAACAAGAGATTCCACCAACAAATTGAAATTGATTTCGACAGCGGCAATATTACTGCAGAACGACTGAAGCTTTCGCCAGATGCCATGATTTTTACGTCGCAAGGTGATACTCCAGACGGCCTTAACAGCGAGGAGTTCATGGCCCTGGTCGAGAACTTAACGACATCATTCTCGAATGCCCGTTTGACCCCTAATACCATCATTGCCTCGGGGGACTGGACTGCATCAATAACGCGGCTCAGTGGCACGCTCACAGGCACTTTGGTTCTGCCCGAGTACATCTCGCCTAGTCCTATCACAGCCACCAACAACAGCTTCGAAGCATGGCTGTACACCTTTGCGCGATGGCGGCATGGGAGAATCACCCACCTGAAGCTCATGACTGATGAGTTGGCTATCCTTAGCCAGATTCAATAGAGCTAGTTACGAAACAAAGTAAGTTATAAAGTCAAATACTAAGAGTAAAAAGTTATGGAAGTTCAATTTAAATAAAGCTCAAGCTTATCCTAAAAACAAGTCATTTTTTGATTTCCTATTACTTGAGAATCGGGTGTTATTTATTAGTAAGCACGCATTACTACATTCTTTCTTATTCTGTCGCGATGGCTTCACATCCATCGCGGAATCCGGTGTGAAGTTTCTCCGGAGCCGGAATAACTATTATTCCGGCCCACCCGGTCGGATCCACCCGATCCACTCCGTAGACGAGTATTTCTACGTGTCAACACAGGCAAACTCACACGTCGAAAATCAAGCCGTTCTCCTATGCCCTTTCCCACCCGGAAAAGTGCCTCCGCGACAGTTATGAGCCCAGCTCGTGCTGCATCCCTGATCAATTGTGTCCAGAGCGCACTTCGGGCAGGAAAACCTCTCTCAGACGAACTATCTCTTCTTTCTTTATTTACCTCTCAACCCTAACGATGTCTCTTGAATCATCAACAATCATCAGCACCACGAGGAAGCTGAGGTCGCCAAGCGACTGGCCCTCGTGGTACCTCGCACTCCAGCTCGAAGCTAGATCAAAGCACGTGTGGGAGTTCATGGACCCAGACGGACCAGTCAAGAACAACGATGGCAACTTTTATCCTGACGGGATCCCAGACTCATTCAAAGTCTTCACGATTGACGAATACGTCGCTGACGAGAATGCTAAGCGAAACGAACGCAATACGAAGCGAGACGAAGCATATCAGGAGCCTCTTCTGGCAATGGAGGACCCAAACGTCAAAATCACGTACCAAACGTACCTTACTAACGCTTCGACCCAGGAAACCATTCGAAAGCGACGGGAAAAGGCGTTTGACGTAATTGACGTGTGGGTCAAGGCAACTGTGTCCGATACCCTTCTCTTACCAGCCCAGATGGAAGCTCTTGAACGAAATCAAACCTCCCTTCGCTCCATTTTGCGAATTCTCAAGCGACAACACGCTCTCAGCAACTCGACTAGCCAAACCCTTGTGCGAGAAGAATACCTTGCGGTTATGGACCGAGCGAACTCCAGCATCAGTCCCACCACTTGGCTGGCAGAGTGGCGACACGCATACCTTCGTGCCGTAGTGACCAAGGCACCCGAAGTTCAAGGGACGCTCGCTTCTCAAAGCTTCTTGAGAGCGGTCTCGCGTCGGATAGCCCCATCCTGGGCGACCAGGGAACTATCGGAGATTGTCCGAAATGAACAGACAGGGCTACCCACTCCAGATCCGGATTTCTACGCAACCCTCTTGAGTGGCATCCTGCAGGAAGACACTTTCGCAACGAAGCAGCGAGGAAGGACCCACGGGGTTTACATAACCCTAGCGGGTCGCCCCGCCCAGTCAACTGACAACGAACTATACCGCTCTGCAATCAAGGACTTACACGAATTATGCCCTTGCAGTCGTGACCACTACTGGTCTCTACTTGACTGCGGTTACGTTGAAAAAGCCCTAACTGGGACCACCGTGAAAAACGTAATGGTGGACGAAGAGTTCGCTCGGCGAATCTGCAATCGGATTAACGACGCTAAGAACTTAGAGCTTCGTATCGACCTCGTTCGCAAAGGCTGGTTGCGAGCCGTACCTTCGCTCTGACGAAAGGGGAACAACAAGAACTCTCACCCCAACAAGTCTAACAACAGGCCAAGAGATAACAGGACTAACACTATGGACAGCAAGAAGCCTGATACCGACCTGCCCTCTAAGATCGTTGCGTGCATTATTAACCCCGCTTTGTTTCAATTAAACTCGAGCGAAGCCGAGCCAGGGCCTCGATCCTACAACGTCTTCGCCACACCATACTCTGGCCCACACGTCCTCTCACGCAGCACTGTATTGGATAACTGTGGCGCCACGCACCTGGTGAATGACCTTACTTTGCTTGAGCCGGATTTAATTAAGATTCCTGACGGTACTGAAGATCGGGTAGACTCTGGCACCGCTTCGTATCCCATTATTGCGAAAGGCCGTCGGGTAATTAAGGCCGCGCTGAAGAACCGAAACGGAGCGACCATGGACCTTACGCTTGAAGATGTAGGATACGTGGAGAACTTTCACGTTAACGTCGTCTCAGAAGCCCTTCTCCGTAAGACGGGTATATGGTACTCCGGCCTAGACTGCACCCTTTGCTACGGCGGATACGAGGATGGCTTTGTAGTTAAGCAGCTTACACGGATGGCAAACATTGCCTTCCTTGAATACAAGCCTCTTTCCTCTTACCTATCCTCCACACGAATCCCTGTGAGCGACGCTGCCCTGGTCAACTTCAACGCGACCATACCGTTCCTATCCATAACTCCTAAACGACCCTTATATCATAAGAAAACAACACGTAACGACCCCGCCTGGCTGTGGCACCTACGAGGTGGCCACCTTGGACCTGAGGCGCTTGAACACCTCGTCTCTAACGTGCGGGGAGTAAAGATGAAAGCGTACAAGAGAATTGACTGCTCCCATTGTCAGACAGCACACGCGCAAAAGGTTATCTTAAGAAGACGATCAGAGCGAAGGTCGTTTCGCCTATACTACAGGATCGCGTGGGATCTGTTCGACTACCCCGTGGCCTTCGATAATAACTTATGGCTTATGGTAATTAAGGACGAATACACTGGCCGTCTCTTTGGCTTCCCACGGTTAACTAAGACCCACGAGAGCGTGTTTAAAGTCCTACGGGTATTCGAGCGGTGGGTGGTAAGACAACGCGGCCTTGCCGTGTGTAAGATAAGGCAGGACGTAGACCGCTCCGTAATCGCGATTAACGGCTACACCGACTTCTAACAATGGGCATAAAACGAAGGAATTGAGGTTGAGACAACTCCTCCCCACACAAAGGAGCCAAACGGCGGCGCTGAAAGGGCCGGCCAGGAAGCAATAACCCGAGGTATTAAGATGCTCTTAGGAGCGAACCTTCCACACGAACTCTGGGTTGAAGCCGTAATGGCCGGCATCTTCCTGTATAACATCAGCCCACGGAAAAACTCCGCTTGGCTTACGCCAATTGAGAAAGAAGAGAGATGGTTCAGACAATATTTTCGCTGGTGGCAACCTCATTACCAAGCGACCCTCGGCCGAGACTTGCGTCCCCAGTGGGGGTGGCTTCACGCATACGGCTGTCGAGCGTACCCCGTTCGGAGGGACAGAGAGAGAGACGTAGGAAGACGACGCTTTAAGGTGGAACTAAGGGGTCATATCGGATACTTGGTGGGATACGTTCAGAATGCCTACAACCTGTACCGCATATGGATCCCCTCGCTCAAGCAGGTGATTATCACACGAAACGTGACGTTTGACGAGAGTCGATTCTACTCGAAGGACGATGCAAAAGAGGGTATATCAGGCGAAGAAGCAAGGGCGGTTGCAGATGACATCCAACACCCTAGTACCTCGCACGAACCCGAATTTCACGTCCTAGGGATAACCGAGGAGATCGACGTCAAGCTGATCCTGCAAAACGAGCACCCATCACAACAGCTACAACCACCTGGCCCCGCGCTACGAACGGTAGTCTCAGACGAAGGTAAGTCTGGCGACGACAATCCCGACCGTATCTGGCGTGGGGGGTGGCTGTTGACCCCTGATCCAACGCCAGATCCTGGAGACGTCCAGGACCAACAGTTAGAGGCGGTGACACCCGTTTCAGAACCCACATAAGGAGACGAACCTGTGTCTAACCCTAGGGAAGTTGATCACCAACACGAAGTGATTGAGGATGAAATTATCGTCCGTATAAGTCCGGTCCCAAACGAGAATCCCGAGACGACGGAAGAAACAACAACACGTCTGGGATCAGCACCTGCGAGCCGCATCGGCCAAGGGCAAGGCAGAGATGTGAGCGACCAGGACGGCCCAGACGGCAATGCCCCAAGTCGTCAAAGCCGACGACTACAAGGTCTGCCACCAGACTCGGTGACAAACGACCAATCCCAACCGAAGACGGCAAACTTCCTATCCATGTTCGCTCATTCCAGACGAACCTGGGATGCCTTCTTTAACACCTTCATGCCAGACAGGCAAAAGGCAGTCGACGAGAAAGCCACCGGACACCGAACAATCCACAGCTACGTCCAAGCAACGATAATCCAACCGAAGCACGTCCGGAAAGCACCACTACGAACCGAAAAGATGCGTACAGCGAAGCTACCACCGCCGCCTAATAATTGGAGAGAATTTCTACGCTTGCCACCAGCAATACGCGACCAATTTATGGAAGCAATGGTCGTTGAGATACGCAAGCTAGAACAGATGGGCGCCTGGAAAGTGGTGGACCGAAGCGACGTCGGTGTGAATCCCATTCTCCTAAAGTGGGTATGGACGTATAAAGGAGACCAGGACGGCTTTCTCGATCGATACAAGGCACGTATCTGCGTGAGAGGGGACATGCAAGAGGAAGACCCCCTTGAGCAAACATACGCAGCCACCCTTACGGCACGAACCTTTCGTGTTGTAATGGCTATTGCAGCCGAATTTGACCTCGAAATACACCAATTCGACGTGGTCAACGCATTTCTAAACGCCGAAAGGGGCCCGAACGAACCACCCATCGTGTGCTACCTT
>LFIW01000208.1:0-57195 GCA_001625285.1 Colletotrichum incanum
GAGTGGCCGTGTGTGTGTGTGTGAGAGAGAGAGAGAGAGAGAGAGAGAGAGAGAGAGAGAGAGAGAGAGAGTCAAGCTCCATCCAAGTTTTCTCCTTCGTTTGGTGAACGACGGTGGCGGTTGATCGAGCGAGCGTGGGCGGACGAAGCTTATCTTGGCCAGGACAGCTTTCATCGAGGAAAATCTGTAGGGCTGGTTCTGGAAAGGAGGGAGGGACTACAGGGACTGGGATGGGCCGGATGGCCGGTTGTGATCTCTTGACGATCTGGAGTG
This sequence comes from Colletotrichum incanum, assembly GCA_001625285.1. Lineage (NCBI taxonomy): Eukaryota > Fungi > Ascomycota > Sordariomycetes > Glomerellales > Glomerellaceae > Colletotrichum > Colletotrichum incanum. Next base: position 274 of record LFIW01000208.1, read on the forward strand.
CTGGCTGTGTGTGGATGTGGTGGTGGTGGTGGTGGGAGTTGAGGTGAGGCCGGACGATGATGAATCCTTGGCACGCTCATCTCCCGTCCCTCTTTTCTTCCTTCTTCGGAGGAGGACTCTCCCGCTGGGAGTAGTCGATATCACAATGTGACTAAGGCTCAGGACGTGGGGTGTTCACAAAAGGCATGCATGCGTGTGTGTGTATGTGTGTGTGTGTGTCGTTGGTGTTCTGGATGTTTGACGGACCAAGGACCGCATCACGTACTGACTGGGAGTGGCCAGCTCACCGCTGCACCGTGCTTCTGGCGACCGTGTTTGGCGTGGGCTTGCCGATGGCTTGGGCTCTTCCTTGTCTGAAGAAGGTGGAGGGCAGGAAAAACGCTCGAACATCAGTCCAAACGAAACATGTGAGGGAGGAGGCAAATAGAAGGGCTAGTTTATGATGCTGGGTGGTCGTGGTTCGTTTGCCGAGGTGGGAAGGAGAGTCGTTCAGCACCAAGCGGGCAGAGAGTTGGAGATGAGATGGACCACGCGGCGGTATGAATGAATGCGTGACGATGGTAGATGCTGTTTTTGGAGCAAGGCATGTTCATGAATCGCGTGTGTTCGATTGGTTCCGGAGGGAGGAACAAGTGACAAAGGATGGTATGTGCGGCTCTGCGCGGGCACGTGGTTTCATTTCAGGACGGGGAGAGGGAGTGATTACTTGAAGCGGCGGGTAGATGCGAATGTGGGAAGAATGGACGGGAAACCGTGCTCTAGTCTTTCCTCTCGCACTGCGCGTGTGGGTGCCCTTTACACTTGGGTTTCGAGGGTTTCGACGGTGGCAGGAAAAACGTCTTTGAAGGGGGGATAGGGCTGGTACGGTTTGAAACTTGGTGTTTTGAGGCCGAGAGGCCTGTGGCATATGGGATGGCCTCCTATCGGGAACAGTCGTTTCCCGCGGTATGGAGGCGCGGGAGAAGACGGGTTTCCTCGTCGAGAGACGTTCGGAGGATCGGATATGTCAGCGAGGGAGTGAGCCGTGACTTCAATGCTCCGGATACATGTGCCGTGTAGGTCGACTCGAGGCGTGGTGAACCGAGGAGAAGCGAGGATCGCGTGTTTTGTAAAGGTGGACAGGCTGTTGGAAGGCAGGGGGTTGTATCGTCTGCATTTCAAGGAATGGTCGAGCGATGGAGTGCCGAAAAAAATTGGAATTGCTCAAGAATCCAACGAACAGGCCATACAGATAGGAACGGAATCGACAAGTCGACACATGCCGTCGACATTGTCGTTGTGGGAGGTCATAGTTGAGACATGAGGTCGTTCACTGGTGTGTCAGATAGATGGAATGAGGCTGATGACCGTGAGGTTGTAAAGTGGGAACATCTTCTAGAATGGCGAAGCGCAGACGTCGAGTTCGTCATGACCTGCAGGTGCAGAGTGCGTGCCAATCTCGAGAACCATCACGGAGCAAGGTTAATATCTGAACAGTGTAGACGATTCATTGGCGGGATGGTTGTTGAGGGGTTTTGGATACCGGTAGCCTATGTGCAGCTGCCGGCTTCACTTGCATGAAGCGGATTGATCCTCGTCACGCCTACCGGCAGTTTGCGAGCGCTTCGCAAGTCAGGTGTAGGCGAGCTTGTGGACAGCCTAATCAACCATCATTACGTCTTCGGCCGCTTGGCAAGGCCGTGTCTCGACGGGTTTGAGCAAGGGGAGACGAATGGCCAATCCTATGTAAACGACGGACGAACGAACCAGACACGAGCCAGCCTAAGGGGGCCTGGCGATATGGATGATCTACGTTGATAGTGGGAAAGGGGGCAGAGCAGCTTCAGATATGAACTGATTTCTGCGTCTGCTGGCCGCGTTGAGCTGCCGCGAATGCGTAGGTCGTGAATGATCTCCGTCTGGGATGTTGAGTGGTTGACGGGGGATCAATCTGCGAGGTGACGAGATGGGACGGGAGGCAGACCAGAGGTTTGGCAATCAGCCGCGCCGTGACAGACAGATAGTGGGCGTTAGCGTCGGGCCTCTCACCATGGCTGATGATGGACGAAGGGCAGGGCGAGTCGAGGGATTCTAGCCAATGGGCGTGCCAAGAAAATTCCGACGGCAGTGGACTGAAGGGGGGGAGGGCGGCAAGGGCGACGGAGGAGTGAGATGCGGAAGAGGGAGGTGTGCGTGTGCATGTTTGACGGCTTGTGGTTTGCGAAACGGGAATACGAGAGCCAATGAAGGTGTTGCGTGTCTCGAGATTGTGAATCGAATCTGCTTCCGAGGGAAGACCAACGTGGTTGCGACCGCTGAGTAAGACGGGTGAGGTGTTAGGTTCTGCGACCACTTAGGCTCGGTTGAATAACAATTTCTCCATGCTTCATGGAAAGGGAAAATAGAACAAAATCGACTGCCAATGACCGTTGGACGGTGAGGGCACCATTTTGTGAAATGCGAATCTTGGATTGTGTCAAAGCATCCCTGGCGAAACAAGCTGCGACACGGGCTCAAGCGACGAATCGAGACGCACGCCCCTCTCTCGCAGGTGTGAGATGGCGCCCTTGGCCCAATAAGACGCGGGCAGACGGACCCCATCCAAGGGTACGTATCGCAATTCTGAATCTGGCCCTGGTCGCGGTTTGGGGCGACGCGGCGGGAAGAAGGTGGGAGATGGCGGACTGGCCGCTCGCTGGCCCTTCTCGTCGAGAAAGTCGAGCCCAGCCAGGCTTGGGGGGTCGTCCAAGATGTCTCGATGTGCAACTGGGCGGTTTGGGGGTTGTAGGGCCGCGGGAGTTATGGCCTCATTACCCACATGTGATGCGGGAGAGCAGCCTTGTTCCAAACGCAGCCCAAACAGCGACGGAGGCGTAGATGACCGTGGTGAGGCGGAAGGGGCTGAAGTCTTGCATTGCTGGTTGTGTTGTTGCAGTGGACTGTCTGTCAGGCTCGTGGAAATGTTGCCCGCATCTGGGTGGTGATGCCTGCGTCGTGGATAGGGAAGCACGGCGGCGTATCCAAATCGACCGACATTGCAACATGGACGATAGGGCACGACAGGGCACGACAGGGCACGACAGGTGAGCCGTGAAAGTGGATTGTCTCGGCATGCTCGCCCCGTGATGGCGACGGGCCCGCGACTGTCGACGTGACTTGGCTCGAACAAGATTGATTAGCTGTACGGATACGGGCATCGACAGTCCAACGTCGACAGCCTCGAAGCGCAGCGGACGGCAGTGGACTGTTGGAGCCCAGTACGACGGAGATGATTGGCCGCTGGACGCAGAAGAACCCAGGCTGCGGCTGTCCGAATAGGCTTCTCTGGATATTACCTAGTGGGTGTGCGCTGCCGTCCAGCCCGTTCCAACGGCCTTGCGTCCCAGGAACGGGAAGAGCCAGGCCCACAAAAGGAGGGCGCGGCGACGATGCTGGAAACGCGTGGTATGGCCGGGATCATGGCTGAAGGGGGGCGTGTTGTTGATACTGTCTGGTCGTCTTGTTCTCCGCGACTGCTGGTAGGTTGGACGAGCTCATTTGACCGTAGCAGCTTGCCCAGACCCGACAAGACGAAAGCCAAGACTCGAAAGGCAGGCAGAGTCGGTGAGATGGTCCAGTGGGCTTCTTTCCTGCGGACGGGGTTGAGGGTCGTTTGTCCGTAGGTGCAGTGATGGGTGTTTTCGACTGGGCCCACGTCGGCGAGGAATCTCCCCACGACCTGGCCATATGATTTGGGTGGCGTACATGGCTCGTCCCTCTTCACCTGAATTGATGTCGTGATAGTCGTATCTGAGATTGAACGGGAATCCGATATGACGGCAAAAAAGGACGCCAAGGGCCGTAGTCTGGCGGTGCGCAGAACCTTGATGTCGACGAACCTGAACTTCCGGTAGAGGGAGATGCAGGTACGCTACAGACAGAGACGCCGCGACGAAAGCAGCGCGGCAAACGCCCAAGGCTAAAAAGGTACAAAGTGCTCAGTACCTGCGCGGCCAGGCCACGATCGGAAATGATTGGCCGACAGGGTCTTCGGACCCACCCAAGTAAGCGTAATGTCGCCTTGCCCCTGAGGCTCTTGGTGCTTGGCATCCCTGCTCTGGGGCCATGCTCAGACGTTTTTTTCTCTCGTCTTCTTTTCCCCCCCTTCACTTCTGCTTCTTTTCCATCCTCGCTCGTTCTCAGTGCGTGTCTCTCTGTGTGTCTCGTCTCTGTATATCGTATCTCTCCAAATCCGCCCGCGCTGCAGTCTTGACTGCCGTATCTGCACGGCGCTTCGTCGCAGTGCATGACTGCCTTATCGCGGGTCTCCGTGCTGAGTGGTCCGTTCTCCTTTGGGTCTCGCTGTGTTGCATCGTCGGGGCCCCTTTTGCTGCGTCTTCTCATCCTTCACCGTCTTCGCCATCCATCCTCTCTCCTTCTGGTCTTGGTTCCTCATCCTCCCACGCCCCCCTCCGGATCTCACACGGCCCTGAGTGCTGACCACGGGCACCTTGCCTCGTTGCGGTTGGCTCTGGGCTGTTCGATAACCCAGAGCTACCGTAGGCATGATGTCGCGGCCTCGCGTGCCGCGTCGGCTTGTCACTGCGACCCGCAAGTGCACCGGCTACTTTGCTGGCTGGCCCTGGCTGGCGGGAGGGCTGTTGCTGGTGTGTTTTCTCCTGGTGTGTTCTTCGGGTGCCGTCCCTGCTTCCTTGTTCCGAAGGTGGTTCCGGTTCTCAGTGCCTGCTGTCTTCGCTGGTTCATGTGTATAGTATAGCACTGCTACTATACTATGTATGTACCATAGTATCCGTACTGCATCCGTAAGGTGTTCCCGTCTTGAACAGGAGGGAGTCACCAAAGTGGCCCTATCCCTACCCCTTCCATCCATACCCTTTACAGGTACCCCTGCTCCACCCCCCTGTTCCCCTGGCCCTCCCCGCCCAGCCCATCCATCTCTCACACTCGAGACTTGTCTCCCACTCCTCCTCTTCATGCTGAGATCGCCCACCTCCCGGATGTTCTTTTGACTCTCTTTTTCCCCCTCCCCTTTCCCATCCTCCCGTTCCCACGCCCCTTTCCGCTCTTGCAACCAGGGAAAGAATAATACCGCCCGTGTTCTTCTCTCGACTCCTCCCCTATTCACAACCCGCGAATACCAAGACTTCTGGCCAGCCGCTCGAGTGCAGGCATTGTGCGCAGGTGAGCCCGTCAACCCATTCCTACATCCATATCCCATCCAGTGCGTGCGTGCATGCGAATGGCGGCGTGGCCACGAATGGCGCGTCTGTCGCCGTATGATCTACACAAAAATCACCCTATGTTTCCCACACTCCCCTGCTGCCCATCCATCCATCCACCCATCCCTCCCTCGTCCCCTTCTCTGGCCGCGCCCTCCGTCTCCCCTCGGACGCTCTTCTCTTGCATCTTCCAAAACTCTCTTGCGCGCCATATCCTCCCGTCCTCTGTCCTCCTCCCCCTCCGCCACCTTCTGTCATTCACATTCCACCTCCGTGCCCTTTTTTAGTTCCTTTCCACCGCCTCGCCTCATTCTGTCTTCACCGTCCGTTGTTGCGTGAAGCCGTCGTTTCGCTGACCCAGTGACTATCGGATTGCAGGCTCCAATATCCGCTCTTTTCTGGGTTCGCGCGCTTTTGCGAGATCGACAACTTCTCTTCGTCCACTTTCATTTCGATGCATTATTTTCTGCGCCCGTTCAGCAGGATCTGAATCAACCCACCCCGAATCTCGATTATACCCGCGACCGATCGCACCACCCGTTTGTGTCACTATTACTGCTCCCGGACTAGATATCAACCCCACGAAGGAGGAGATAGCGAAGGTCCAAACAAGACCGAGGAGACGTTAATTGAAGATCCAAGAAAGAGTCGAGAAGAAGACCACCCACTGGGACAGTTCGGATCAGAAGGGAACTTCGCAAGGGATCGATCACCGACGAGCCCCTGGCTAGCGACAGCCAGACACACCAACCTGCCATGGACTACTACTACGCGGGTTCCGAGAAGCCCTCGGAGCGCTCGAGATGGACGCCCCTTACCCGCATGCTTCTCTCCGGAGAGATGACACAGGAGAAGCAGAAGGAATTAACGATGCGGGAGCGCTTCGACCGTTGGATGATTAACGAAGGATACAGAAGAGTGTATGTCTCCTACTGTTACTGGCATGCCTGTCAACGACACTAACCAACCACCACCAGTTTCGTGTTCGTGTTCCTGGTTCTCCACGGCCTCGTCTTTGCCTTCGCCTCCGTCAACTTCGCCCTAAAGGACAACCTGCAAATAGCACGAGACACCTTTGGCCCGACTTTCGTCATCGCCCGTGCCGCCGCCCTGGTGCTCCACGTCGACGTCGCCCTGGTTCTCTTCCCCGTCTGCCGTACTCTCATCTCTCTGGCCCGTCAGACCCCTCTCAACGGAATTATCCAGTTCGACAAGAACATCACCTTCCACATCACCACTGCGTGGTCCATTGTCTTCTTCTCCTGGGTCCACACCATTGCCCACTGGAACAACTTTGCTCAGATCGCCGCCAAGAACAACCTCGGAATCTACGGCTGGCTCCTGGCCAACTTCGTCTCTGGCCCCGGCTGGACTGGCTATGTCATGCTGATCGCCCTGATGGGCATGGTCTTTACCTCGGTCGAGAAGCCCCGGCGTGCCAACTACGAGCGCTTCTGGTACACCCACCACATGTTCATCGTCTTCTTCTTCTTCTGGTCCATCCACGGCGCTTTCTGCATGATTCAGCCCGATTTCGCGCCCTTCTGCACCAGCATTGGCACCTCTGCCATTGGTGTCTTCTGGCAGTACTGGATGTACGGCGGATTCGTCTACCTGGCCGAGCGTGTTGCCCGTGAGGTCCGCGGACGCCACAAGACGTACATTTCCAAGGTCATCCAGCACCCCAGCAACGTCTGCGAGATTCAGATCAAGAAGGAACACACAAAGACCAGGGCTGGACAGTACATTTTCTTCTGCTGCCCTGCTGTCTCTCTGTGGCAATACCACCCGTTCACTTTGACGAGCGCCCCGGAGGAGGATTACATCTCCATCCACATGCGTGTTGTCGGTGACTTCACCCGCGCCGTCTCGACTGCTCTCGGCTGTGAATGGGACAAGAAGAAGGACGACGGCAGCAAGGTTGTCGGTGTCAACAGCGACTCGAGCGAAGTCGACCCCGCCCTCCGCCGTGTTCTGCCTCGTGTCTACGTTGACGGACCTTTCGGTTCGGCTTCCGAGGACGTCTTTAAGTACGAGATCTCCGTTCTCTGCGGTGCTGGTATCGGCGTCACGCCCTTCGCCTCCATTCTCAAGTCCATCTGGTACCGCATGAACTACCCTCAGCAGAAGACCCGCCTCAGCAAGGTGTACTTTTTCTGGATCTGCAGAGACTTTGGCTCCTTTGAGTGGTTCCGCTCCCTCCTTCTCGCCATCGAGGCTCAGGATGTCGACAACCGCATCGAGATCCACACCTACCTGACGGCCAAGATCAAGGCAGATGACGCGACAAACATTATGATTAACGACGCAAACGCCGACAAGGACACTATCACCGGTCTACGTTCGCCGACCAACTTTGGCCGACCCAACTGGGACATGATTTTCAGAGGTATCCGCAAGCTGCATTCGCCAGCCGAGGCCGGTGTCTTCTTCTGCGGTCCCAAGGGTCTGGGTAGCTCGCTGCACATCTACTGTAATAAGTACAGCGAACCTGGGTAAGTGATTTTGTGAGGCTCCTGACTTTTCCGCTCATTACTAACGATACCACAGTTTCTCTTTCGTGTGGGGCAAGGAGAACTTCTAAGCCAGGTCGCGACAAAAGGCAACAACTTCATTTCGTTTCCCTCTTCCATCATATTATTTGTCAACAATATCAGCATCGTTGCCTGCCTGTATCGTCCTGTCTCTACCCATCTCCAGGAGATGCTACAGGATAGATTGTCACGGTCACGTTGGAGTCTGATCCACTGGGTTGCATGTGGGTGCGCCGGACGCCAGTATCAGGAGGTTGGCGATTTTTCTTCTTTGGAGATACGGGTTGACGGCACCGAGGCATGCCGTGGGGAGGAGGAGAAAAAAAGGAGGAGGATTGGAGAGCGAGAGAGTGAGGATATTTGCATTGGTGGATGATGATAATCTTTGGCGTCATCCCCGCACTCCCCTGTGGATATACTATTACTACTACCGACATTTACATTGTACCTAGCGATGCCATCATCAGTATACTTAGACAGCTTTTTTTTCTGATGCAGGAAGGCTCAAACTCTTGCAAAGTCAACTTTTGTGCCGTCTTCTCGGTTGTGTTTTGCGTGACGCTTGTGCGTGCATAGCTGCGGGATACACGAGGAAGGAAGCTGAGACGTGCCGAGCAACAGCCCTCGGTTTGTACCCTCTCGGTCTTTCTCTGCCACCCGCCGGTTGGTCGAGAACGCTCGGGCGGGCCCCGGTCCAGCGCAGGATGACGAGCCCTCCGTTTCGTGACGCTTCTTGTAAAACGTGAGACTGGGATGACATCGGACGAGGAGGAAAAGGGGGAGAGGGAGCCGCGCGCCAGGCGTTTGTGGCAGGCTGTGCCGGGGGCTTTGATAGGGTCAGTCGTACGTGGTTTTGCGACAGATAGGGGGATTCGGAGGATGCGCGCGATGGATGGGTGATCCTTTTCTTGGCGATTTCGGGTATCTCGGCGGGATTGGGGTGCGGTCTGGTGGGAAGATAGGGGATGGCTCGAAGTGTGGGGTTGTATAGGGTGTCAAAAAGGGACGGTTGAGATGTCGATGCTAGATGTTGAGATGAATGGACCTTGAGGTTGGAAGATTTCTTGAGACCGTCTGTTGTGTTGGCTTATGCAGCTTGCATGTTCTGCTTTGATGCTGTAGCTTGGGAGGTGGCATACCGTTGGAGTGTTGATTCGAGGGGTGCATGTGAAATGGAGGGGTAGGTGGATTGGTTCATGAGAAAGTACAAAGAGGAAAAAAGGAGCATAGAGCTGGGGGCTTTGCGGTCATGGTAGTTGAATCATCTATGCCGAGCCGAATAAACAGTCTGAAGTTTGAGAAGCCATTGGTGACGGCGGTGGATATGCAGGTTGTAAAGGGGCATCTGAGATAGAGAGTCTGAAGTACGTCTTCAAGAGCAGATCACTTGGAGATGTTGGACGCGAATGCTAGCAGGGCTCGGTTGGAGGCATTCGATTGGTTTGAGAGTACTGGTTGGTGCTGGGTTGTGAGTCCTTGCATCATGTTATGTCTTTTGTTGTGACGCACGCTGAACACGTCTTTGACTGCGACATGACAGCCTTGAGATAGGGGGCTAGGAGTGGTGTTCTCTGGTTGATTAGTTTGGAATTCTGCTTCCCGGCTTACTTTGGGCTCACAACGATGCTTGCCCGATAGTTACGTAAAGAGTTGGTATGGCGTCAGTACCAAATGGCAAGCTTGAAACTTTATACGGAAATCTTGTCCGTCATATTCTAAGGGTGTAATGGAAAGAAGATCAACTTTGTCGTGTCGTATTGTTAAGCTGCGTTCCTGTAGTGAGAGACGTAGCAGCAGTTACACACGCTGGGTTGCCATTTGATATCTAGATGTATAAATTAGCCATACGTCATCGATGTCTTTCGTGGCGAGTTCGGTTTCGTATAGGATGGTATATAGACGGTGTCTGATCACTCTGTTAGTGCGTAGGTTGGATATTGTAGTCTTGACTGTTCCGGTATGCATAATCTCTATAGTCTTTTGGAGGTCATACGAACACAGAACATTAGCTATGGAGTTATTGCAACACTTATCTACAGTTACTCAAGTAGACAAGTGCTTTCAATAGAAGGAAATATATGTAAACAAAGCCTTCAAGTAATATATCGCATTTGCAGCGACTTTATAGCTTTCACATATCTGTAGCGTAGGTTGTTCTTGGCCCCGGGAGTCAAAATGACAATCAACTGATGCTACCACGAAGGATCTGGTTAATCTTGGAAATCTTGGAACCCCTCAAGTATTGTATGCTAATTCACTTTGAGCTTCTTGCGTTTAAGAAACATCTTGTTTGGGATTTTTCACTATGTTGTCGCTCCCCGGAGGAAACTTAATGCTCACGGATTGCAAGGGCAAGGCCACAACTTACCATTGCGTTGGTGGGCGGTGCTTTACACCGGTTTCTGGTCGCTTGACAACTCGGTCCAAGTGAAGAATACCACGACGGGAGACTACTGCAGGTGGTGGTGGGTGTTTGAACTCTCAAGCGAGATCTATGTAGCGAATGCTTGAAATCAAGCAAGAGCCCTGATGGCCCTGGCAGCCAGGCTGCAAAACATTTTTGATTTCAGAAAACACGATAAGATGATGAAATAAGAGAGGAGAAAGTCATAAGAGAGCCCTAACTTCATACTAAGAACAATGGCTGCCAAGAAAGACGACCAACTGGATGCCAAAGATGCGATTAGATACCCTCCGAGTATGACTGCTACTGGCTGTCACTTGTTATTCGTTGAGAAAAACATTTCTCTCAACCAATCAGATCTCCAGATCGTAGGAAGGGTGGCCGAGTTGGTTATGGCGCCAGGTTAAGGTCAGCTTAACATCTGTTTCCTGGTGGGGCAACCCGCGCGAGTTCGAGTCTCGTCCCTTTCAATTTTGCTTTTTGCTCTTCGCTTGACTGACCTAACTCAAGGAAACAGTGTGACGTCTCAAAGCGGCAATCGTCTCGAGCCGTCATGACTCCGATCTCAAGTAGGCAGGTTTGATTACAGACAGTTGGTTATTGAGGGCGCTGAGTACCTTATTACAGTATCTCTTTAAAGCACCAAGAGTGCAAACATTATTCTGTTACCTAAGTGCCATCAGTGGACTTGTAATAGAGTGCTGTCAGTGACGCCCTGCGACAAGGACCTTTCGACCCTGCGGCCATACCCAATTGACCTAAACAGCCCAAAAGATCCATCAGTGCTTGCACGCGTGCAAGCGCTGCTGTCAACACTGCTCATATGCTCTTGTGAGGTACAGCTATCTGGCTAGGGGAGCTGTGCTGTTATAGCACTTCTCGGTATTTACCTAGCTAGTTAATGTTGAGTCGCAATAAGTCATCGTAATCAAGACTTGTCTGTGGCTTGCTGCTTTTTTCAAACTGCCCTTCCCTTCGTATCATGCTCTCCTACTCGCAAATATACAGCAATTGGTTGACGCTGTGTCTCTCCGAGCTCTCTCTGGGAGCAGTGGACTTGCGAGAGGAAGTGCTGCGCCGGAAACCGCGGCCGGAATCGGAATACCGGGAAAAGTGGACCTCGGGTCGGATTTCTCCGTGTCGCGCCCGTGCCCACGCCGGTTCAGACTATGCAGCTGAACAGCCGTGTATTCTGCCTGGTCTTGGAGCAATAATTTGCGAAACTGTGGCATTCAGAGAAAGGAAGAGTTTCCAATATGACTCCGAGCTATGCACCGTCAAACTCTCGAACTACTTGGCACCATCCTGGATTCACATTGGCTCTGTTAATTCAGGCCTCCGATCGGAACCTGGCATCGTTGCCGAGCGGCCGCCCGAATTCGTCCTATGTTGCATCCAAGGGGCTCTATAGATCGGGTGACATCCCGGGAAAGAGATCCCATCAAGGAAAGTATCGACGTCACGTCTCGCGCGCGATGTCCTTTTGTTTGCTGAACGCAGCGTGGGCTGATTCGTCAGGTGGCCCTTCTCAACAAGGTCCCGACCAAGAACACCGCTCAGCGACTCTTGGCTGTTTGCGTCACTATGTTGGGCCAAGCAAGGACCAAGAGCCGCTCCCACAACCGCGCGAACCAGAATCCGTCCCCGTCGTTTGGCTCACCGAAGCGACCGAAATTGCGGAGACGGAGCACCGCCCCACAGCACCATGGCTAACACGGGTGCACGCACTTCCCCGGATCGGCGTCTGGATATAAGAGGAGATGGAGATAGTGGGAATATCGACAGTCAATAAGGGGCATTGCGAACTCGACTTCTAGGGAGCACTCTCATCCAGGAGACTCATTCACACAACCCTCGTCAAACATGGCGCTTCTTTCACCAAAGGTGTATCAGTGGCTCGTGGGAGTCTTTGCGTCTCTCGGAGCCTTTCTTTTTGGTTATGACCTAGGTGAGTTTGACTCAAAAGAAACTAAAGGTATGCATTCTCACTTTGGTAGGTGTCATCGCCGCTGTCGTGGCATCAAACACGTTCAAAGATGCCTTTTCCCCGGACACGTCGACGGAGGGACTGGTGGTTTCCATGTTCACCGCCGGCGCTTTCTTCGGCGCCGGCGCGGCTGGGCCGCTGGGAGACCGTCTGGGACGACGAGGAACCATTGTAACGGGAGCCCTGTTCTTCCTTCTCGGCGGAGGCCTGCAGACTGGCGCCCGCGATATCCACATGATGTGGGTTGGCCGCTTGATCTCCGGCCTTGGCGTGGGTGCCCTCTGCATGATCGTTCCATTGTACCAGGCGGAGCTGGCGCACCCCAGCATTCGCGGCACAGTCACGGCTTTGCAACAGCTCATGATCGGTATCGGGGCATTCGTCGCGACTTGGGTTGGCTGGGGTTGCTATACCCAGCTCACGACCACGAGCGCGCAATGGCGTATCCCTTTGGCGATTCAGAACATCCCAGCCCTCGTTCTCGCCGCGTTGACGTTCATGTTCCCCGAGAGTCCCAGGTAAGCTGATGTACAGGTCAAGATACGCTTCGTCCCACGGAACCCCTCACTGATTGTCCGCGAATAGATGGCTCGGCGACAAGGGACGAGATGAAGAGATGCTGAAGACGTTGGCTCGCCTCCACTCCAACAACGATATCAACGACGCTTTCGTCAGGGCCGAGTATGAACAAATCAAGACCGCGGTGGAACTTGAGCACCAGCAGGAAGCAAGATCGTACATGGATCTCTTCCGGTCGAGAAGTTCATTTCGCCGCCTGTTTCTGTGCTGTGCCATTCAGGCGTCCGTCCAGATGACCGGAGTCTCGGCCATTCAGGTATGTTGCAACCATCCCCTATCGAACACATGCAGTGGCACAAACTAACGACAGTTCAGTACTACTCTCCTCGCATCTTTGAGCAGATCGGCATCGCGACGCAAGACACCTTGAAGTATCAGGGAATCAGCAATGGTCTTGCCATCATCGCCCAGACCCTTGCTATGCTGCTCATCGACCGCACCGGTCGTCGCTGGCCCCTCATTGGCGGCAACATCTTCAACGCCATCACCTTCATTATCGCTGCGATCCTTCTCGCCTTGTTCCCCCCGGGAGAGTCCAACAACCTCAGCGCTCAATGGGGATTCATCGTTGTCACCTGGCTGTACAACTTCAGCTTCTCCTCCACCTGCGGCCCGCTGTCCTGGATCATCGTCGCCGAGGTCTTTGACACGAGAACTCGTTCAAAGGGAGTCAGTATCGCCACGATGGTATCCTTTGCCTTCAACACGATGATTGTAAGTGGCCAAACAACCTTGTTCTCTGTATCAATGTTCCTGACTGCAAAACAGGGCCAGGTTACGCCTGAGGGCATGGAATCTGTAGGATACCAATTCTACTTCCTTTTCATCGTGTGCAACATCACAAACGCCATCTTCTTCTGGATCTTCCTACCGGAAACTGCCCGCCGTCCCCTTGAGGAGATGAACGAGCTGTTCAGTAGCAAGAGCTGGTTTGTTGCTGGGAAGACCGGCAGAAGGTACAATGGTCAGGATCTCGAGAACAGACTTCAGGAAAAGGAGCATGATGTATCGGCGGACATGCACAATGAGAATGCGCACGTGGAGATGAAGTAGTCTTGGGGTAGTACACCGGGATACAAGCGTCGTTTCCAAAGTAAACTGCTCGTTTCTTATTAATTGCTTTAATCGTGTTGATGTCCATGTGTTAGACTTTTGATCAAAACAGACCAAAGGATTCACTAGGGTTACTTTACATTAGCAGTGAGGGTGATTCACCTGCATACGCCTATGCAAAGGCATCATTCACCTCTTGACGTTTACTTCGCTTCTAGCAGCTCTTGTGGCATTCCCTTGATCGCCTTCTGCTCTCCAGGTGTCAGCGTAATATAAAAGTACTTCTCGATAGCCCTGACGCGCTCCCCCTCGGTCTTCAAAGTCTCAAGAAGCTCAACCTTGTCACCGATTTTCTGCTTAACCTCATCCTTGTGTAACACGACCGTTCCCTCGGCCTTCTTCGTCTCGGGGTTCAGAATCGTCCGCATGCACAGGACAGTCTTGACAAAGTAGCTCGTGGGCCTCTTCATGACGGCGTAGTTCATGACCTCAAAGTCCTCGGGGAAGAACTCCTGCTCCGTGAAGCAGTTCCGCTGCTGAAAGGGCCCGTCCGCGCTGTCCGTGGAGTAGTACACCCACATGCGCTGGTCCGGGTCGGTGTTTTGCTCCAACTTTTCGTAGACGAGCTTGCCGCGAAGGGGTGCTATGGTGGTGAACTCGGGGCTGGAGTCCTTGTGTAGGGGAACGGGGACCATGGTTGCGCCCTTTCCGAAGCCGACGTCTACCATGTAGCGCTGGCCGTCAATGGTGACGAGGTTAAGCATGTGAGACCTCGTCGATATGAGCGAAGGGCTATTTGGGTCACGTGGGGTGTAACTGCTTACCATCCTCCGAAGCGGTCTTCTCTCTTAGTCTTTCCGCCGACGCTGACGACTTTGAAACCAAGGCCTTTCAGAACGGCGCCAAACAGGGCATTGAGCTCCATGCAATAGCCGCCCTTGCCTTGCACGACCATCTTGTCAAAGAGGTCTTCCAGATCCAGAGAAACCAGCCGATGCTTTGAGTAGTGCAGCGTCAGACTCTCGAAAGGAACTCTCGCAAGCTGGTGAGCCTGGAGTTCTGTAAGGAGTTGCAAACGATCTGATGCATGTTTCTCCCGGGGATAGTTGACGTGCTGGAAGTACCGATCCAGTTGCTCCTCGCTATACGACATGGCTGGAATGCGACAATGCGGAACAACGATTGATATTGGAGTTGAAGGTCGTATATCGCTCAGACTGTTTTCTGTGGTTTTTTTTTTTTTTTTTCCACATACATTGATGACCAATCGCATATGCACTAGAAGTTCTTCACGAGGCTCGTGCAACTGCATGTGGACCTTGCCTATTCTCCGGTGCAGACTTGGCCGGTTTCTTTCCGTGAGTATGAGTAAGAGTTTGCACCTATGACGTGATGGGCCTCGGGATTTTTGGTTGATTGTAATGCCGACCCAGGATTTAGAACAGAACCCTTGGACCCTGTACTACTGCATCTCCTTGAAGCCAGCCTTATTGGTCGCATGCAACAGACGGGAACAAGCCCCGAAGAGTTGCAACAAAGTGTCAGTGGATCACAATCATTAGGCCATGGCGCAAGGCAAGCGAGCCCTTAAATGCGCTTACTCCGGACTTATAGGGAGTCCTGTGGCGGTTTGTTTTGTGCTTCTGACTTTTGCCTATGACGATACTTGCAGCTTCAGCATTTGGGCAATGATATACTGGGAAATAAAGATGGGAGCTATCTCTGTTGTTGGAGCTACTAATGAGAGGCTGCAACTTTCGCGGTTGTCTAAGAGACATGGCGAACTTTTCTAGCGAATGGGTTAGTGTTTCTGCTGCTTTAACTCAGTCTCCCCTCAGTGAGGGACACAGCAGACTTCACCAAATCATAAGTGAACACTAACCAAGAGGTTTGACGATCCTCCTTCACCGTACTCTAAAGAAGAAGAAGAAGAAGACGTAAACTACACTTCGCAAGACCCCTATGAACCCTCCTCAGATTCGCTGACAAGGGTGCCCCTAACGTCCAGGTCCCCGCAGCTTCTTATTGGCTCCGGTATAGAAGACCTCCCCGGAAAGGAGTATCTCAGGCGCTTCCCAAAGCGAAAAAAACGTTTCGCCTTTGCATCAGATGAAGCTTGGTTGACAGAGAAGAGGGAATCCACATGCACAACGAACCAAACATAGAGATTGTCATCCTCACTACAATGTGTCAAGAATTCAGCTGTGCCCAATAAGAGCATGGCGCTATTACCCTCTAAGCCGTTGAGGGCTTGAGAGACATGGAAGAGAGGACAGTGATACACCGACTCAAAGACTTCAAAGGGGCAAAACGCAACGCTTCTGAGTTGCTGATCGGTACTACAGAGTAACCTGAGAGTGTTCAACGAAGGCCTTCTAGGGGGAAGGAGGTGGGAGACATCGCGGGGTACTCGAGTGATTGGAAGACAGTGCGCATGGCAGGGCGAGAATTCAGCATGGGTAGTGAGAGGAATGGAGGGGAGGCAGTGTCCACGGGTGATGTGAAAGAAATAGTGGCTGTGTTGCTTCACATCTTAGGCATGATTAGAGACTTCAAATTTGATGTCTTGGGGTTAGCACGTTCAGGTGCCCTTGGAGAGGCGTGGGAGACTGCGGCACTGTTATTCAGCATCTGAAAATGGTGAGTCTCGGTCAATAAGTCAGGAGGTTGGTGTCCATGTAAGAATGCATTTTGGTATGCATTGTGGAATAAAGCGTTCGCAAGGCGTGGCGCCATTTTCCAGCCAAGATTTATCGATGAGCCAGAAACGACAAACAAGGTGATGACGGTAGACGAACAGATTGTTTCTACATGCCCATATACCACCTATGCCCTCAGGGCTGTCAGTAACACTTGTCATCACCAGTTTGTGGCTCACCTGCCTTAGGTTCTCTGATGTGTTGCTGGACTAAACCTCGCCATTCAGACTCCCCTCCCCTTGTCGTAGGGTTTCAGATATACCTGACCTCCCATCCTGCGAAGTTTTCGCAGATGATTCTTTGATATTGTTGGCTTGATATTGTTGGTAGAAGGAATAACCTCTCTTCTTTTGCGGAATGTGTAGCAGGCACTTATCGAAGCTGTCTTTGTTCTTCTTGGGGCTTACTGCCTTCGCTCTCCGTTGTAAAGTTGTCTTACAGTAATTAAACCTGGTTTATCTCAGCGACCTGGGATCGGGTCTTCTCAGATCCCAGAATTTCTGATGCTTTGCAAATTTCATATCGCGTATGAGTGTCAAACCGAGCCGGAAATAGCTGGTTTGCAGTTCTCTTTTAGGAAGGTGATGTTGCACCTGACATGGGATGACAGCGTGTTGCACGTGGCAATGCGTACCCGTCACAAGCGCCATTAAACGCCTAAAATCCACTCAACTTCGCTAACTACAACATCACACTCCATCATCCCTCTCACCAACCTTGAAGCCAATGCGACTGCTTCTTCTCGCGTTAGTGGTACCCTGCATCCTCGCCATCATGGGCGAAAAGTTCATTGTTGAGTTCGGCAGTAACAAGGTATCTTCACCCAGATGCATTCATCGATCAGCTCCTGCATTGCCACGCATGGAGCGACGTAGACCTGACAATGGCGCTGCAGGATGAAGACAGAGAAACTCTGATCAACAAGTTGACTGCCGACGAGAGAACCAAAGTTGTCAAGCGGTTCGATCACGCGATATTCTCTGGCGTTGTTATCGAGACTGGCAACCACAATCTAGACACCCTCCGGGCCATCCCAAATGTTGGCAATGTGTGGCCGTCGAGGAATGAGGGGATGCTAGGCGCGCTTGGAGGATCACAGTCGTGAATGGATCGAGGGCATCGAGTGAGAAAGACGAGATGGTCTTCAAGGTGCCTGGTGTGGGGTTACATCATCAAATTCCTTGCTACCTGAATAATGAATGTCACACAAACTGAACCGACAACTCTCAAGTGCCTCCTCCATATTTACATCTTCCTAGGCTCATAGCCATCTGTATGGACTCGCACGTACTCTTGAGCAACCAGGTTCGAGGGTCGACTTGTCCGGCGTGCGGCACCCAACGGCAGTACCTTTCCCCTCCATTTGTTCTTCTCGCGCATCAGGCGGGACCAGTAATATTTGGCTGACTCGTGTGGCATATGTTCCATTGTCCCGCAGATAACCAACCCAGCCCTCACCGGTCCGCCCCAAGTGGATGATGCAGGAGCCTTTTGTTTTCCCAGCTCACAATGGCAGGGTGCCGTCAGCTTCCCTTGGTCGACGTATCGGCCGACCAGAAGCCAGTCCAGAATTGACGTGTTTTTCTTCGCGGCATCGTAGGCAGACCGGAAACCGCTGGGCCCCCAATACGATAAAGCCGCTCCGCGACGAACTAGGTAAATGACCGATTCCTTTCGTCCAGTCACGTAGGCCACGATGAGGGCTGATCCCAAGGGACTTCCTTCAACATCCCGAGCAGCGCCCATGCTGATAATGTTCTCCATAGCCACTGTCCGCCCTAGGGATGCTGCCCTACATAATGGGCTCCATGCATTTTGAGGTGCCAGGTTCAAGAATTGACGCAGCGTTTGGCGGCTATACTTCTTTTGAAAGAGTGTAAAGGAGTTGGTAAGCCAGAAAAGATTTCGATGCGACTTGATGTTCCAGGGGAATGGCGTGCTATCCTCCAGCCGGATATCCGAATTGAGTACAAGTGGGATAAAGAGTTGTTCGCAGATAGCAGAATGAAATGCAGAGCGACTCCTCGAGTTCACAGCATGGGGATCTTGCCCAAGACATAAAAGCTCTGCGAAAATCTTGATAGCACCCCCAGGAGTATCCGTTCCGTCAAGGCCAGGTGCCGCACGCAGCAGAGGAGAAGAAGATCTAGAGACCAAAGCTGTGATGTCTGCCTTCGCATCAATCAACGCCTTGATTAAATCAAAACGTTTCCTACGCGCTGCTTCCAATATTAGCGTCGTCCCTTCGTGGTTACGGCACTCGAGTGATGCGCCTTTTCCCATTAAGCGCAACGCAACACGGAACTTTGGGTCTTCATCGAATGCCACCGTGCAATGCAATGGGGTGTTTTGGTATATCAAGGTCAAGGCATTGGCGTCAGCTCCAAAATCAAGCAGCAGGTTGACAGCCTCTAAGTTTCCTTTGCTAGTTGCCCAATGTAAGGCCGAAAACCCACTGTCGTCAAATTCATTGACTGCCGCTGCGAGAAAGCTTTCAGGGCCACTCAGAAAAAGATTCCTATCACAGAATCTTAGATATTCTTTCACAAAACAATGTGAAAAAAGTCGTTTCAGCTACTTAAGCTTAATGGTCTTTGTGTTGTATCAGATACTCCAAGAGCAATTTCAACCCTGCGGTATTGTTCGAAGCCGCGGCTGTAATGATTAGACTTTGCGATTCGTCCAAGATCATTACTGCATTTCCCATGTAAATCTCTAGACTCTGGGGCAAAATCTCGATTAGTCTAGGGTTTCCAAATATCAAATGAATCGCAGAAGCACCGGGATTAACATGGCAGAAGACCCTGGCTAGGGACGCCCATTATCCAACAGCCACTTAACAATTTCTAATTGTCCATACTTGATCGCTTTGATGAGAAGCGAGCACCCGCCGCAGCTGTGCAGAGGAACTTCGAGGTCACACCCACTGGCAACTAGCTCCTGACAACGGCCCATGTTGTTGTTGAGTATGGCATTTTCTAAGGCCACAGAAAAAGCCTTGCAACAATTTCTTTGAAGAATAGCCTCCTGTTCGTGGCCTTTGGGACTCTGTTCTCGGGAGCTGGACTTGACAGTCTTGCATATTTCAATGAGCGTTTCATCGTTGGACTGCAGGGCGTAGAGCTCGGCTTCATCCCTGCCGAATCTAGAGATATGCTACACCCAGACTCCATGAGGTATTTTGCAACTTCGGATCTTCGATATATTGCGGCAAGATGTAGCGGTGAGCTACCGTTGGCGGTTCGAGCGTTAACATCGCACCAGGGCCCGGTTCATTCCATCGAGACATGTCTGCATGGTCTAGAACGAGACCTAGCAATACCTGTACTTTAGGATGATCGGGAGGATACCGGCATGAGTTCTCCAGTATTGATAGATTATCAACTCGCTTGTGGACACTCACAACTTTATTAAGAAGCAATTTTACGAGGTCCAGGTCGCAAGATCGGACAGCTGCTTTCAACAAGCGAACTAGTGCCGGAGATCTTTCGATGTCGGCCCAGTGACGCGTCTGCTTGATGATCTGACAGAGCAATCCGCTTGATGCTGGCGCAAGGTCAGACATCTGGCCAATAAACTTATGTTGGAGAGGTTCCAAGAAAGGGATAAGGCCGGATTTGCTGACCCACAACTCGTAGGAATGCAGGTATCCAAGTCGCATCAAGGAATGACAAGCAAACGCCGCTGCTTCTTTTTTAAACGGGCTAATAGTACCTGATGACGTACGTTTGATATCGAGCAGGTTTTGTGCGAAGTGTTGCCAAACCTTTCCTTTGAGAGCGTTCGTCGCAGGAGGTTCAAGGGGGAATAGTTCATCCACAACAGCTGGGTTGACTTCGGCAGCTTTGTCAGACTCTAAATTTTTTTAGATACGGTTCCAATGGTATTCTGCCGTGAATTTCGTCAGGGAAGCTGCAATTATCGGGGTAAATAGACTTCAAGCGTCGAACAAAGCCTACTGTTGCACGGCGGCTCAGATGATGCAAAGGGTTATCACCCTTTGCAAAGGTGGCTTTGATATCTAAACGAAGTAAAGTTTCAAAAACCATGCTTGCGTTGGCGCTTGCCACGAGCAACAAGATATGAGTTGGACTGTGGGTCATCTCGGGGGTGAAAGAGACTCGTTCCGCCATGATCGACGCATATTGCACCTCCTTACTAACAAGAGATTGAGAAAGCGGCGTATATCCGTCGTTATCCACGGTTTCCATGGTCTCTGTGATGTCGCTGACTGCGAAGTGCTTCAACAAAATATCGAATCGTTGAGGCGAAGCAACGTGCACATGTAGAACGTTGCGTCCGTCCCGGTCTTGCGATGAGCAAGTCGCACCACTTTCCACAAGCGTCCGGATCAACTCATTAAAAGCGTTCATATCTTCTTCAAAGTCGTCTTGGATGATCGCCCAGCGCCACGAGTGAATCGGCTGTTCTCCCACCTGGTTTGTTTTCAAGACATCGCATCCTGCGGCAAGCAGCAACTTGACAGTTTCGAGAGCCTCGGCAAACATTACGTCCCATGTGTTCAACCTCATTGCCAGGTGCAAAAGCGAGTCTCCATCTTTGGTAACGAAAGCTGGAGTTTCAAAGCGGGTGTCACCTAGAACTCTCCGCAGAGCATAATGATTTCCTGCCTCGACTGCTGCAAAATCTTGTTCGCCCAGGTTTTCTTGCGTCAGATATATTCTTGTGTCTATTGTCGCTGGTTGATGAGTAAACTTCAGGTTGCTACGTACGGCTTCCATCCACACCAATCTGTGTAGCTGGATTTCCTAGGGTGATTGGGTGATAGAGTCATTCAGGGATTCAAGAAATGGTCGGAGGCTCGCATGATGTCTATCAATGGAGCTCGCTTTCATTTTTGTGAGAAACTCGGTCGCACTGGTAAAATCGCATTCCTTGAGAGGCACACCAAAGTGAAGCAGAGTCATTGGCAGAAACAATGTCTCTGTGATAAACGCCGCATGGAACGCAATTCCATATAAAGTATAGCCAGCGAATGGAGAGGTACAATTGGAGGGGAAGGATGCCCCAGCTTGGTGAAGGGAGCTGATGGTCTCTGCTGTAGCGGTGATCTCAATATAAACTTCATCGCTGGCTGTAACTCGAAACCATTCCAAGTAATCGCCCCGAACAAGGCCCAAATTAGCAGCGAATCCTTGGACTGCGCATTGCATCGGAGTTCCGACAAGGCTTGTGAGATTGACATCCATATTCTGCTGAACCAAAAAAGAGCAAATTTCTGGCAATGAAAGGGACGCTGCCAGATGCAGTGGACTGAAACGAGGATGAGTAACAGCTGCCATGGTGTCGTCGAAGGATTTTATTCCGTAGATATCCAGGGAATCGACCATCTCAATTGCCCAGGAGTTGAAACAAGTTGTTTGGCTTGGGTGAAAGAGAGACTTCGCAAGGTCAACAATACGTGCATCTTTCGATATTCCCTTTGCGTAGACAGGCCACTGTGTCATGGCGTGTTTGTACATTGGAAAGTCCTCGTCGCGTATCGCCGATAAATAAACTTTCATTTGAATAGCTTCTTCCGTCTTGTCTTTCTCTTTGTTGTTGTAATCTTCTTCCGTGCCAGTATTGGTGCTTATGCGGCTGAAGTTCTCGAGCAGGATAAACTTGAGACATTCGATCACCAACCATGAATAGGCACGTGACTTCGAGATCCGGAAAGTTTCCCACTCCGAGGTCGGTAGCGAACCATTCTCGAGAAATTCCTTAACTGAAAAGTGTGAGAATTCGAGATAGAGTCCGTCGTTCGACTTGCGGACGAAACTACTGCAGTACTTCATGATGGCCTCCTCTCGTA
Source organism: Colletotrichum incanum (assembly GCA_001625285.1). Lineage (NCBI taxonomy): Eukaryota > Fungi > Ascomycota > Sordariomycetes > Glomerellales > Glomerellaceae > Colletotrichum > Colletotrichum incanum. The sequence goes on from LFIW01000208.1 coordinate 22,543, forward strand.
TGATGGCTCGCCGATTCAAAAAGGGCCCTGCATCTGGTGTTGAGAGAATCTGTCTTAACTCGTGGAATTTGAGCCTAGGGGAAGAGTATGCTATGCAGTTAAGAGCTAGTTGAACGATTCTAGATTTGTTTCTGGGAACACGTTCCAGAATGCGAACATATGTTTCGTCCAGGGCCGGAGGAAGGGTCTTCAATGCATTGTGACATTATTGGTCTGAGTCGCAGTCTCCAAGATGGTCTAGCTGACATGCTACCCATCGGTACCTTAGTGACGAGTGTTAGCGGAGCAAAATCAACTGCTGAAAACTCGCAAATAACCTTACATTCCCTTTGCCCCATCTATGAGCCCATGAAGTATTTCTCTTTTCAACTCGGCGCTGTCGATGTGTAACTTGCGATTACGGATTCTTTCTTCAATTTCAGATGCGACATATTCAGTGATATCTTCTTTATGGGCGATAATTTCCACGGGAATGAACCGGGAATCCAGGCGATCTCGAATGTGATCTTTATCTCGACTCAAAAGAGCCATAGAGACGTTTTTGGTGCCCTCGGAAACGTCAGAGAGAATCTCAAATACTTCTTCAGTGAGCTTCCCACATTCATCAAGACCATCAACGACCATGTATACGTGATCGTACATGTTTACCATATCTTTCACGAGCCGCTCGAGTGCCCTTGTGCTGGCGGGTCGGGGTAAACCCCTCGGTGGATGAAGCTCTTGGTAAAGTTGCTCCAGCATGTTGAATGCTTCTTCTTTTTGGATGGCAAGTTGATACACCAAGGATCCAAGAACAACCTCAGGATTATGAGTATTGGTGTTCTTGTAGTCGCAGAAAAAGAACGCTAAGGGGGTCATCTCCGTACTCTGTCCAAGAGCCGCCTCGATAATTGAGCCAGCTAGTACCGTCTTTCCGGCACCCGGAATTCCTTTCAACCAAAGGCGTGAGTCAGGAGTGTAAAGCCAGTGTTGAAACTCGGGAAGACGTGTGAGCCAGAGTCCAGTGCTTGGGTGTCGCAAGCGACGACTCATCTCATAGTTTTGTTGAGGATTGTACTTCAGAAAGTACTCGAGCACTCTGGCACGCTGCGAGTCTTGATGGATTCGACTGACGATTTCACGAGTTTCCTTGACCTGGGCATGGATCTCCTCAGCATGACGGCCTTCTTGCGCCAGAAGTCGGAGTATAGCATCCATAGTATTGGCAGACAGAGCTAGATTGATGTTTTCCTTGTGCTGAGATAGTTCCTCGAGCCATTCGTTGATGCGGCGTGCTGGAAAAAAGACACTTCAGCTTGTCCTTCGTCGAGTCTTTATCCGTTTTGCTCATCTTCTTGTCAATCTCCGCTAGCGTTTTATTGCATGCTTCGATGTGGTGCATGCGAAGGTTCCTGTTCGAATGATTCATCCTCCAAATTCTTGGCTAGCCTAGAAAGGCTGCTCAGAGAACCGGCGAGAAGATTGATCTCCTTGACGAGCTCCCGGATTTCTTTTTCTGCCCCTTTGACTGATCTTCCGTACTTGACCAGGCGGCCGAAGACAATATCGGCGATGGTGATCAGTCCTGCGATGCTTGCCGCGATTGACAATGGATCCGACATGGCAGCAGATGGATAGGGGCCTTAGGTGAAGAAGTTGAGTGCGACCTGGGCGCGAAGATTCCGAAAAGCAGCTCTTTATCAAGTGATTTAAATTGGCAGGCTCACTTGTGCAAAGAAATGTCAGAAAGTTGGGGGGTTTGTGTTGGGAGGGAGGGGCTTGAGGAGTGCGCCCTAACTCTGGATTGGCTTTTATCACAAGGCATCATTAGTTCCCCTGAAAGTGTATGCATACAAGAGGCGCAGCAGAGGCAGTGTGTATTGGGCAGAGACAGTCGGGGGACGGGAACAGTGCAGCTTGGCCTGCATCCCAAAGGGCCATCTAACTTATAGATCAGGCTGTCCAGTCATAGCACTGCAACGTCTAGATGAGCGTCATGTATGACCAAAAATATGCGACGTGTGAATGTCCTCTTATGCAAGTCAGACGCCCCCCGTGCCGTCATTCCATTTCGGAGAAGCTGCTTTTAGGCATGGTGCGCCAAAGATGCAGCTGGGTTCAAGAACTGCTAGAACAATCCATTAAAGGTACAGGATTTTAAGATTTCTGGAATGCAGTCACCTCCGACACCGTCTTGAGGAAACGCGGCACGTCATGTCCAAACCTCCCAAGGAACAGCCCGTCCACAGCCTCACCCAGCCTCTCGAACAGACCAGGCCCAGCACTGCCACCGTAAATCACTCTTGTCGTTCCTGTCCTCTTCTTGACGCTCTCAAATGACCTGATTCCCTTTACCACCTTGACAACGTGGTCCTCGCTGGCCGGTTGGCTTGCACCAATGGCCCAAACCGGCTCATACGCAATGATGACCTCCGCAGAGTCGGGAACATCGGCCAAAGATTGATCGATTTGGGTTTTGCACTCGCTCAATGCAACCTTCAAATCGCCCTCCGTCTTTTCACCGATACAAATCAACGGAGCCATGCCATTCCGGCTTGCTGCCGCGGCTTTCTTCGCCACAACTTCATCGGTCTCGCCAAACAGCCTTCTTCTCTCGGCGTGCCCAACCTCAACGATGGTGACCCCTGTCTCGCTCAGGACAGCTGGACTGACTTCCCCCGTAAATGCGCCGAAATCATCCCAGTGGCAGTCTTGCGCCCCAATCCGGATCGGAACTGGTGATGACTTTAAGGCTTCGCTGACGGGGTGAATGGAGATAAAATCAGGGATGAAGAAAATGTCAACATTATCGAGGGCGTGAGGTGGGAGAGACTTCAGCTCAGTTTGAACAGCGGCGATGAAGTCCAGCGTGCGTTGGAGCGGGAAGTACATCTTGGTTGAAAGGCCAATGAGCCTCCGGTTTAGTGATGTCGTCATTTTGAAATTGGAAATTGTGATGCTGTATAGTTCCGGTTTCGTGCAGTCTGTCGTGCCCGTACGTTTGTCAAGAAGCAGACTGCGTCGCATGTTGTGGTGTTTCTATCCATTTTATACTGCGGAAAATCGGGCCATTCTCCGCTTCAATGTGCACGCGCATCTTCACCCCCACGCGCCTGTGCGGAAACGTAGTCCCCAGGAACTGGCACTTACCGATTATCCGGTCTGTATTCATACCACGCTTTCTAAGAGCAACAACAATCGTGTTCTTGATTAATCTATCAATCATCGTTTCGCCGCCGAAAGCGTAATCGTCACTCATTGTGAGAAGCGCCGGTGGGCTGAGTTCTCCACTGCGTTTTCTTACATGCGGGGGAGAGAGAGACGACTGGAGGCTTTCACATTCTCAAAGACATTTGCCACGACGTGACAAGCTATCATGCAGAGAAAACATGCGAATTCGATAATGATTTCCTATCACTCATGTCTTACATTTCTGCCGCTCTCACGTGGATACATATGAATCGTGAAGTAACAAACCAAGGTGATTTTTAAGGCTCGGAATCCATGCCTTTGGAATTTGTATGTTTGAATCAATCTGAACACAATGCTCCAATTCAACAATGGTAACTATTGCTGTTCGGACCATCAGAGGCCGCTGGATCCACTCACTGTTCGTAGGGCGAATATTAATGGGAAAGCACCCAGCTGAAATGATTTACGAAAATTACAAGATAGGCTATGACTCGCGTGAGACGGAACAAGATGGTACTCAGAATCATCAATTATTGTTCAATAAATCACTACCCTAAGCTGCATCATAATCATGCAGCGGCCTCTAGAGCTTTGATCACATGAACCTTCTCCGCACTCTGGCTGGTGGGATCAAACACGTATCCGAGCCAGTCTCTCGCAAGTCTCCTTGCAAGCTCCAGGCCAATCACTCTCTCACCCATACACAACACTTGCGCATCGTTGCTCAAGATTGACCGTTCCACACTGAAGCTGTCATGTGCTGTCACGGCCCGAATGCCCTTGACTTTGTTGGCGGCAATGGCCATGCCGAGCCCTGTTCCGCAAATGAGCAGGGCGCGGTCGGCTTTGCCATCGGCGACCAATTGAGCTGCCGCCGCCGCTCTGTGGGGGTAAGCCGTCTTGTCGGCGGTCTCGTGGCTCCCTACGTCCTCGACGAACTCCACGCGGGAGTCCTTCTGGAAGTCTGCTTTGATTGCGTCCTTGTACTTGATACCAGCCTCCTGTGATGGTGTCAGTTCAATCTCAGGCTAAGAGAGTGAGTGGCTCTTACGTCGCTTCCGACAACGATGCGGTACTTTGGAACTGGGTTGCTGCCCATGTTGAAGTCTTGGTGGTTGAAATGGAACTGGTGCTCGGGTCAGGCAGAGCGGGGGATGCAGTCAAAATCAGGATCAAGGCTGAAGACTGATATGGCAGTGAGCTGTCGGACAATTAAATCTACGGGATGACAAGAGAAAGAAGCTGATGTTCCAGCCCTATCCCCAATACTTATACAGGATAGAAAAACAGTCAAGCGCTTCGATGTGGACAAGATGTCAGGGGGTTGCATAGCGCCTAGCCGATCTTCCGCTGCGGAAATCCGGGGGTGCCATGCAGCTAAGGCAGATTGACCGGGTCTCCGGAAAATCGCAAACCAACACCCGACCGCACAGCATATGATGCTCCCCGTTCAGCATGCAAGCTGTGGTGTTTTTCAAATTCAAGTAAAATAAAGACCACTCAATCCAGTTTCAATTTATGGGAATTGTTGCTTCCGAGCATTCATACCAAGTTCAGCTGGCCAACAATAACACAACCCCTTGGCTCCAATAACCATGTCAGACCGACACATCTTCACATCCTCCGAGGGACTTGTCGACAAGTCCCTGAGAGGATTCATCTCTTACAACCCTTCCCTTGGTCTCGACCAGTCTAATCGTGTGGTTTTCGACACAACATACGACAAGTCAAAGATCAGCATCATCTCCGGCGGAGGCTCAGGTCACGAGCCAGCATGGGCCGGCTATGTGGGCAACAACATGCTGGCTGCCTCCGTCTCGGGTGATATCTTTGCCAGCCCTTCTGCAAAGCAAATTTTGGCCGCAATTGAGCGCGTGCCATCAGACGTCGGCACAATCCTCGTCATTACCAACTACACCGGCGACTGCCTCCACTTCGGGCTTGCAGCCGAGAAAGCACGGAGCCGCGGCCACAACTGCCGCATGATCATCTGTGGTGATGATGTTTCAGTTGGCAAGAAGGGTGGCAGTCTGGTCGGGCGGAGAGGCCTTGCCGGACAGGTTGGTGTTCTCAAAATTATCAGCGGAGCGTCTGGTGCCGGTGCCGGGTCACTCGATGACATTCACAAGCTTGGTGTCGCCGTGGAGTCCGAGATCGTTTCTATTGCGGCGACGATGGATCACTGCCATGTGCCGGGCCGTTCAGAACACGCTCGTCTTGACGCTAATGAGGTGGAGGTGGGGACTGGACCGCACAACGAACCCGGATACAAGAAGGTCTCCCCCAGCCCATCGCCCGAGGATTTGGTCGACCAATTATTGCGGTACTGCCTGGACCAAAATGACCCGGAGCGATCATACGTCAAGTTCAGCCCCAATGACGAGACGATCCTGCTGGTCAGCAACTTCGGCGGTATCTCCTACTTGGAGATGGGCGCCCTGGTCGATGAGCTTCTCGAACAGCTTGACGAGAAGTGGAACATTCGTCCGTCGAGAGTGTTCTCCGGCCCCCTAGAGACCTCTCTCAACGCCCCGGCGTTCTCAGTATCCCTCATGAACATTACGACGGCAGCCGAGAAGTGTTCGTTCTCGGCAGAGCAGATCCTGCAGTTCGCCGATATCAAGACCAACACACACTGGGAGTCCATGGCCGGATCACAAGCCGTCAGACGCGACAGGAAGCTGCAGTTTGTAGTTTCACCCCCCGAGGAGCCCAAAAAGATCGAGGCGAGCAGAGATGTGAGGATGGACCCCGTGACTCTCAAGTCCATGCTGCGCATGGCTTGCTTGGCCGTCATCGAGGCCGAGCCTGACCTTACGAAGTGGGACATGGTCATGGGAGACGGAGACTGCGGCGAGACTTTGAAGACGGGCGCATCACACCTCCTCGAGGCTCTGGAACACAAGGGTATTGCTTCCGAAGGTTCCATCGTCTCCGTCCTTCACGAGCTGGAAGACATTGTGGAGAGCAAGATGGGCGGCACTCTGGGCGGCATTCTGGGTATCTTCTTCGTCTCGCTTAGCAACTCTGTCCAAGAGAACGCCCACCTCGCCAAGTCGCAGAGCATCCTGTCCCTCTGGACGCTGGCCCTCACATCCGCCTTGGAGCATCTGAGCCACTACACGCCGGCTAAAATTGGAGACCGCACGATCCTCGACGTGCTGATCCCCTTCGTCTCAGCTATCCGCGACGGAGGTTTCGAACAGGCTGTCGAGGCGGCAGTACAGGGTGCCGAGTACACAAGAAAGACGAAGGCGAAGCTTGGACGGGCGACGTACATCGCTGTGACGGAGAAGGATACCACCTTCCATCCCGACCCTGGTGCTTGGGGCGCGATGGTAGCCATCAAGGGCTTGCAATCGGGCATGGCATAGTTTATTCAGTTACCAAGAGCGTTGCTTTATTGTGTAAGGTTTAGATTTGAATGAAACAGGATCTTTCAAACATTACCCTACTCATCTTGTCACTCGTATTTTGAATTGTTGACTACAATGTATAATGACATTGACCCAACTATCTTAATCTGGCAATAGTCGCCAAACATGTTTATTTTAGTCGTCAGTAGCAGGAAGTGATCATCTACCTGTGCGTTAACAATTTGAGAAACTTTGTTTCGATGCGATTTGGGCATTGCTAAGAGCATCCGATGGCGAGACCCAACAAAGTTATAATCATAGCATATCAACCATGAATTAACCCCAAAGTCCTGAGTACCATCAAAATGCAGATTTTTCTGTACCCATACATCTTTGTACTACTTTCGCAATCGATATGATAACACATTCTTAAACATGCACACAAACAAATGCCTAAGTCAGCAATGCCTGCTTCTGCCAGCATTCGATCGGCTATGTCCGATTTCAGCGTATGATTGATATGGTTGAATAATTTCATCCAAAAATCACTAGTTCATCTCGTTTCTGCACTGCAGTATTGCACAAACTCAAAGGGGCCAATTTCACTATGTACATGCTTACGTGTCTGCTGAGGCTGTCACTCAGGCCGATCGTGAACTTGTCGTTGTCATCGCCGATTGCTACTCGTTTCAACCAACGGAGAGCAATCGACAAAAAATAATGTCGAATGTCTGACGTACCAGGACTGGCAACGATATTCACTGTCAACAGATCGATAGATTTTACACGTGTACTAGAGCCACCAGCTTGTCAGTCAGCGAAGCTCGCAGAATATGACAGAAGTGGAGCATACAAACGTACAGGGGTGGGCGATGCGATCGTCAAGTCTCAACACGCCAGAAACCAATGCCCAATAGTCGACGTCCGAAAATCGTATGCCGAAGTCGCACAGGGCCAGCTTTGAAATTCTGTCACGAACAAAACGATGACACCAGCATGATAAGCCCGGAAGCTCGGCGAACGATCGCACTGCCCCCGTCGAAGAATAGAGCAGTTCAGTCACCTGCCAGTAAAAAACCGGGGGTTGGAAGTAGACAAGCAAAGCTCGGCGGCTGGACTTTCTGAAAAGATGGAACGGGTGAGAAACCCCTTTTCCCCAGGATTGCGGAAATGGGCTTCCCACGTCTCCGCAGCGTTCACATTGGCTTCGGCTCGCTCCATGGGCCATCTTCCGGGAAGGTATGTGTAGGCTTGCCACATTTTCCGCAGCCTTCGTATTAGTTATTACGCACTCCCCACGGTTTTCTCCTGGGGCGAAGACAGCATGTGTCTGTTCTGTGGAGCTTACCCCCCCGGCGGACGAGCGTTTTGACGCAGCCCGAGCAGCCCAAGTTCCCAACTGCTTCTTGGCCGTTCCTCCTTGTGGTCATGCGACCCAGATCTCCAGAGGTCCAGACTTTGGGAAGTTCGAAGAAAACCGGGGACTCGTCCGTCCTCAACGTCGCGGATGTTTCTTGTTGGATGAGACTAGAACCAGGGCTATGGGGAGGTGAGGGTCCTGGGGAAATCGCATGCGCCGGATTGCCCAAAACGGCACCCCGAGGGCGAGGCACAGACGCGCCGCGAGTGGTGGCGGGTTGACTGGGAAGATCTTTTTGAGTTCAAGGGGATCCAACATGCGGGAGTCTGGGGGTTCGCGGGGGCAAGGTTGTGGCGTCTTGAGGCTCCCTTGACCGGACGACGTTCCGCGCCATGCTATGTGAGCACTTGCGAGTTTCTATTAACACCGGGAGTCGAGCTAAACTGATACGCATTTCAGATCCAGATCCGTCTTAGAAGAAAATGGAATTTCCACGATCGTGTCCGAATGACAGTCCCGCACAGAGATGAACCCGTGGTTGCACCTGAGTTCCGAGTTTCCCAGAAGATTGCCCCGCGAAGTGATTCGTGACTGTCTCTCTTTGGCATTCGGCTGGCGACGCCTCTTTGCTGCTCATTCCCGGGCTGCCCGGCGCATCTTGTCCGGTCTTCGTCCCGCGCCCTAGCTCGACAAAAGCAACTTCAAGCACCCACGAACCGCGTGCAGCTCAATTGCTGTTGGTTTTATGACAATTGGCTGACGTTATGCACCGAATCGACATGGGGCAAGAGCCACACTTCCCATCATCCTTACCTAGGGGTGTGTGTTGTACGATGTGCGAGGACGAAGCTCCTAGTCCTAGAAGGGTAATGCCGGAAACTTTTTTGTTCCCCCGTTTCTGGTCTTATAATAGCAAAGATCGTGACCAACGAACAGAGTTCGTGGGCGTCCTGCATTTCTTCTGGTGTCCCGCCCCATGACTTGCACCCTCGGTCACCGCCTGCACACACACACAAACACACAACTCGATCATATTGACTATTTTTCTTGGGCGGGCTTCAATTCGAAAACTCAAACCCTCGAACAAGGCACCCGATAGCTACTATGACCCGAGATCGACACGCGAGTCGCGCGAGCTTCGCATGCGTTCGTTGCAAGAAGGACAAAAGGCGATGCGACATTTCACAAATTCTTAGCGCAGGAGATCAACCAGATCGGTCATGCACAGCATGCCGTAACAAGAACGAAAAGTGCGAGGTCCGTTACGGCGAGGACAAGCGCAGCCAACGCCAGCCGAACGAAACCAAGGTCTTGCAGAGGCGGATGCAAGCGCTAGAGGAGTTCGTGAGAAATGTTGCCAGGGCTGACGGCAAAACTCCTGCTGCATTTAGAGATATCAGCGACGCCGACTGCCTGATGAAGCAGGCCCAACAAGCTTTCGAAGACTTTCAGAATTCTAGGGCACGCGCGTTTCCGAGCCCCGCGAGTACGTCGAGTCCGGATGCGCATATGACGACGATATCGATATCTCCCCCAGAAGACCAACAGGTTTGGTCAGCAACACAACTAGAACCCACAGCAACCTCACTTCGTTCTGCGTCCTTTTCGGGCCAAAACAGACCAAAAGTCGACAACCTCACATCAGACTCAAATCGATCCGCATCCTTCTCCGCTCCGAGTAGACCAGATTTCGATACCATCTCGGACGACTTTCCCGCGGCATTGGAGGAGGTCGCCTCTCCAACCAGCATGCACGACTTCGATCAGTTTTTAGGCTCGGCGAGTCTGTTTCCATACTCCGAGAACACGATGAACCCGAAGAGTCCAAAAGCAGAATATTGTCCATCAGAAAAAGAATCAATCTTGCGGTCGCGAATGGCTCTCGAGACTTTTCCTGAACCCGAGCCTATTGTGACCTATTTGCTAGACCTTTTCTGGCAATGGCAATCATCTCATTTGCTCGTCGTTGATCGTTTCTTGTTTCTCCGCCATAGACAGATCTGGGATGGGAGTGATGGCCGTGGCGACCGGGACTTTTACTCTCCATGTTTGCTGTACGCGCTACTTGCGCTCGCATCGATGATCAGCCTTGACAGAGGGGTGACACAATACTCCGCTTCACCAGAAGGTGTTGCTGGCGAGGCCTTTGCAAAGCGGGCTCGCGCATTGTTGGACCTGGAACTGGATCATCCCAAGATCACGACAGTTCAGGCGGCATTGATCCTTGGCTGTCGATACGGGTCCATGAAGGATAATTCCCTGGGATGGATGTACAGCGGTAAGAGCCCCTTCTCAATGCCTCGCAATTGATGCAATTTGTGACTGATGTATGGTGTGTGCTGCAGGTATTGCTTTCAGAATGGCCAGCAAATTAGGGCTGCATTTGGACAGCACCAAGGCAGTGGCATCTGGTCAAATGACTCCCGAGATGGCCGAGCTTAGACGTCGCGTATTTTGGGGCTGTCATATTGAAGACAAGTAAGTACCTTTGTGAGAGATCAAGTGTCTCACCCTTAAGGAAAGATGACAGAGTCTGACTGGCGCCAACTAGCCTTTTCAGCGCTTATTGCGGAAGACCAAATTCCTTTATGGAGTGGGACATCACTGTTGCTATCCCTGATAGAACGGTGGAAACATTCCCACAGGAGAAGCACGATCTGTCATTAGCCCTACTGCGTGCTACCTCCTCTCTGTCTGTTTTGTGTTCCAAGATACTGGTTGGTATTCACCGGCAAAGACACCAGACCACAACCGGCGAGCTTGGATCCAAGGCCTCTCACTTACACAAGGACCTGTGGAAATGGCACCAAGATCTACCCAAGGCCTTGACATGGTCTCGCGATAGGAACAATCCAGGACAGCCACATGTATTCATATTACAGTGAGTAATGCCCCACAGCAACATATTGCTTTGTGCCATGTTCCGACTGCTTGACTGGAATCATGTATCAAAAGAGAATGCAGCTAACAACCGACTTAGAATGAAGTTCTATTTTGCCCTCATACTCCTTCATCGGCCATTCATGCGGCTCCCGCGGGACTCCGATGACCTCAAGACCAGTATAAAACCATCACAGTCATCAAGTATCTGCGGCACAGCCGCGGCAAACATTACCAAACTTATTATAAATTACAGGCGACATTTCAATATCCGGCAAATACCACCGTCAGTGGTTCACTTCATTTTTATTGCTGGGAGCATTCATCTGGTTAATCTTCGCTCGACCAAGCTTGAAACGCATAACATTCTTCTCCAAAGCTCTTTGGAGGCACTCTCAGAAATTGGGAAATCCTACCCTGTAGCTCAGAAGGCATCCTTGGAGCTAGAAGGATTAACTGAGAAATGGAGGTCCTTGAACGTGGCCGAAACCACAAAGTTCCATAACGAGCAAACCCGCATCCAAGGACGGGGCGTCCCTCTCGGCATAATCGAGAATTTCGAGAGCTGTCATGCATTCTCCAACTTTTTGGATGTCGACTTCTCTCCCTTGAAAGAAATGGAAGGGTATTTTGATGCGTGGAGCAACCAGCAACCTTCTGCCAATGTCAACTATGAGCACATGAACTTAGGGTTTGTTGGTAATGAACCTATGATGGACCCTGGAACGGAATGGATGCCCGATACCAATTTTGGGAACATTGATGAAGCCGCCTGTCCTTGGTTGTACAATTAGTTTTACAACTCACAAAAAAAGAACAAATACTTAATACCCTTCTCTTCTATCTTTGGCTTCCGCAGTCCTCTCCACAGCCCTAGTATAATTGCCAAAACCATAGAAGAGAAACATAAGTTATGGAGGAGAGACATAAAAGAGAGAGAGAGATTATGAGTTATACGCAGAAAATAGGACGTACTGATACGAACGTCCATGTCAGGAAGTAAGAACAAGCACATATAAAAGTGCAGCAATGTACCAAGGCTTCCCCCGTTTCAACGACTTGAAAGACATCTGTCTAGAGATGAATTGCTAAAGCTCCATTCAGTATGATGGACTTAAGTGGCTCATTAGCTGCAGCTGAGATAGGATTCACACAGGTTGTTTTAGGCAAATATCCAGTAAGGTTGTTTCCCACATTGCTAGGATCTAGAAACCCTGCTTAGGTCCCTGTGAGATGAGAAGATCCTATGATGATTATCTGAGCGACCCAGTGTATAGGTGTCCGATTTGTCACTTTTGCTTGATAACGGCAGAATCATCTAATGGCAGTGTCTTGGCAAACCTGACAAAGTAAGGAGGCCCAGAATTAGCATTATAACAATACAGCCGATAAATCACCCGTACCGTTTAAGTCAAGATCCGGTAAATGTTGAAGCAGGCTATTAATTGAAGACGGCGCTACAGAGACGCTGAATCAATGTTAACACTGCAAAAGGAGATTAAATGGGAAAGCGATCTTTGAGATACGTCGATCTATTGATCAAAAAACTTTCTTGTAAATGAATTCATTCGAGACGGACAAGTTGAGAGTTGTGCGCTTCAACTTCGAGAAGGGAATTGACGAGTGCCGGGTCTGGGGTCCGTATCATTTGTGATGATCAAAGTTCTCTGGAAGCGGAATTTTGAAATGTATCTTTGTCTCTATGAAGTCTATATACAAAGGGTAATAGATAGGATAGGTATATATACCCGTTCAAAGGGTCTACCGCACGGGAAGCGCTCGGGAAACCTCGGTCCGGACGGTCTTCGCCACGACATCATCACTATTCAGCAACGACCGGTCGTTCATCATTTCCCGATCGTAACAGCAACTTCACCGGAATCATATCTCGTATCTGGAAGGATAGACAACAAGGATGTTCCTGTCGCAAGAAGCGACCGGCTATTACTTAAAACCACTGCCTTAAGGTATAACTGAAAGTTGCTCCTCATGCGGCGCTGCTGGGCGAAAAGGGAAGTGATGTCCCCTACGTGAACCCAGGTGATGGGGGCTACCGTAAAACCACGGCAAAATCACTCTCATGTTGGTCGAAGCCCTCCAATACTTCCAGTGGACTTTCTCAATGCAGAAGTGACCGGCCAAAGTTTGCGCCCTGCTAAATATCGTAGAGTGAATAGTTCCTACGCTTCATAATGACACAACCATTGCTCAATTCAGGCCACAGAGTCCGATGCCCATGCCAAAAAGATGAGACGTGTGGTACGCAACAGATGAAGCCCCTGACAGATAGAGACCATGGTTGATGCTTAGAATTGACTAGGTAGTATGTCAAGTCAGGTTTCGGACGAGTTTATACTTTCCGTCTGGTGTCGCAGGCTTGGCAACATCATTGCAGTTTACTATACACGCTATGATCGAGTGAGACATATCACTGACTCAAGCTCCATTCTGAGTTCCTCTTTTTGAGTAGACACACAAAAACCTTGTTCTGCAATACACACAAACAAGCAGATTTAGACGATCAGATGGCAGCAGATCCGGAGGGTTCGGAGCCAACGAATCATACTTGAAGCAAATGTACCATGCCGTATCTCAAATGTTATGTGCCCGGCTTACGAATTCAGTCCCCAGTTTCATCCTAAAACAACTTTCTCTGTTGTCATCTTAAGCCTATTGCACTGTGGAATTCTTCCTCCGTCTGATAATAAAGTTATTGATCCTCGATCCGTGGCGGGGCTCACCCTGTCAACGGTCGATCTCCAGAGATCAGGAACCAGTAGTTTTATGAGCGACATTGATGGGCTGGTGATACCCACGATAAGTGCAATGACGAATAGAATCACTTTTTGCATGACACGAGTTGTCGCCAATCTGCATTGATGCAGTTATGACAGGGCCATTCAGCAACCTGACGGTAAACTCTGTTCAACTGCGAAACTGCAACAAGTCGCGCTGTTCGAGATACTGTTTCGATAAGGGATTACACATACGGCTGAACCATTCAAACGTAGATTTTCACCAGGTGACTTTAGACTCAGGTCCGAATAAGTCCAAGTTAGTGCTGACAGACAGGATTATAAGTATGGAGGGCATTCCCGACGTTCTATCATTATTTTTATCATTAATCACCATCTTTAAATTCCAACTACACTCATTCTCTCTATATCGGACTGGTTCTGATATCTTACTATTAAACTTCTCCAGACTATCTCTTCAGTTTTAGAAAACACCTAGACTTGTCAAAATGCGTTTTACATTTGCCATTTTGCTCTTTCTCCTTACCCTCACAGCAGCTCTGCCTGCTGCTAAAGACAAGTCCTCTTCAGCAAAAAAGGAACTCGTCAAAGGCATCAATGACAACCTCAAAGCCGGAGACAAGGAGATTTCCGCTACCGAGAAAGCCCAGAAAGCCGCAAAGAAGAACGATGAGAAAGGTCTTAAAAAGGATGAGAAGAAAATCAACAGCGCCCTAGATGAGGCAATCGATGACCGAAAGAAGAACCAAAAAATCGCGGGCAACAAAGACCCCGCCTTAACCAAGGGACTGGGTAAGGTTGAGAACGCGCAAAAGGGCGCTAAAAATACCGTGAAGGGTTTCACAGGCAACCCTAAGAAGGACCAAGGGTCGCTGGATAAGCTGGACGCCACGTTTAAGAAGGGAAAGGCTACCAACACTGAGAACCTTAAGGAGGTGAGTTTAATATGATGTGAGGTATCAAAAACAAACACTAACGACGCTTAAAAGGCCAAGAAGAACTTCAATTAAATCGGGGGATCAAATCTTTATCGGATTTCACAAAACTTCTTGGTTTGTAGGCCGGCGTTCAAGCTGCATTCGTTGGTCAACTCATGAACATGGAGGGGAAGCCTGCCGAAGCTAGTGGGGAAATATGAGTTGCATGTATAGATTGAGGGAACGAAGAAACGCAGAAAACAGATGAAATAGCGAATGTCGTGATGGGGGCCGCCCGGGCCGATGTGTCCCGAGTGCGTCCCGAGTGCGTCCCGCACGACAAATTCTTTTTCACGGAATATATACCTATCCTATCTATTTCCTGTCGTATCTAGACTTCCTATAGTCAACCACTCATCTCATACCCTGCTTTGAGTACACATGTGAACATGGTTTTACCCGCTGAGAGAAACTTGAAAGGGAGGAGTCATCTAACACCAAAGATTTAGGAGCACGTTCTAGACGTAAACATACTAACCTGAAATATAAGCTTCTTAAGTAACTCTGATTAAGTGTTTCTTACATCTATTTGTGGTTAATATTCGCTACTTACCCGTCGTTTGGGTTAACAAATAGTTGCAAATGAGCACTAAGCCTGTAGTAAGTAGACGAAATATCAATCGCGAGATGACTACTTCCAAAAACCTCTTTCGAAAGTCCGGACAAACAGGCACTATCCGTACTATAAGTTTTTTGTTAATAGTTCTTGGCTTAAAATAACGCTGCCTTCTCAAAGGCAAAGACACGTATAACTTGTTTCATTTAGTCAATAGTATGTGATTTTGTTTGCTTTGTGTAGATGCCACAAGCTCGGTCATTTTTTTCACTATAAATATGTGTAATTATCTTCTAGTTCGCTTCTTGAAATATGAAGCTGGCTTTAATCATTGGACTTTTCCTCTGGAGTCGACCGACCAAATTTCTTCGATAACGCCATTCCGATGGGCATAATACCAATCGTGCAAATTGATTGTCGGGTCAATGTGACTCGGAACCATTTCGACTCTATCCCCCACAGCCAACGCGGGAGTTCCCTCATCCCAGCTGAGCGAACCATGCTCGTCTCCCAGGTTGGCGTGCTCATAGCGCCGGTCCTTACACTCAGCCAGTCCGCTATCCGTCGTCAGAGACTTGAGCCCTGTGTCAATCGTCACCTGACGTTCGCCCTGCTTGCTAATAACGGTAGCCAGCAAAGTGAGGCTGTTAGAGTAGAATGAACCGACCGCGTTGCGGTAGTCCGTGTCCATGAAGATGAACGACCCCGGCTGCAGCTCCGTGACTCCCGGAACAGTGACGCAGAACTCGGCGGTACCCGTGCCGCCCGTGGTGACGACCTCGATACCGAAGCCTGCTTTGCGGAGCGCCTCTGCGGTCTCCGTGAGCGTCTTCATGGACTCGAGACACTGCTTCTTTCGATCTTCTCGGTCGTGGAGGTGCTGTAGATGACCCTCATATCCTTGCACGCCAATCAGGCGGAGATGCTTGAGATTTCCGATGTGCCTCGCCAGAGCCAGAGCAGGCTCGCCTGCGGCCACGCCGGTCCGATGCAATCCAACGTCCAGATCAATCAGCGTGAGGATCGGCTCCTCGACACCGGCCTCTTCCAACGCATTGTTGATTGCCGTCGCGCCGAACTCGCTGTCGACGACGATTCTAATCTTTTTGTTCTTCTTAAAGAGGTCAACAAGACGCTTCACTTTGGGGGCGCCGATGATTTCGCAGGTGATGAGGATGTCGTCAAAGCCCGCCGCTGTGATGGCTTCTGCTTCTGATACTTTGGCCACGCAGCAACCCTTGGCACCGGCGGCGGCGAGCTTGCCAGCAAGAATTGCGCTCTTTGTTGTCTTCAGGTGGGGGCGGATGTTCGCGCCCGTAGGGAGTAGGCTGTCGAAAAGCTTCTTGATATTTGCCTCCATGATATCGAGATCCACGATCATTGACGGCGTGTCCAGGCTATCCAGCCGGTCGCCCACGTTGACGGTGTACATTTTGGCGGTGATCTTAGGTTGTAAACGTGAAATGACTTGTCGAAGTGAGCATTTGCTTAATGTCAAAGTTGATGTGAACACGGAACTCCAAGAGCCCGCATAAAATCGGCTGCGGGGTCGGCACCCCCAGAGCGAGATAAGACGGTTCGGGGTGGATCTCCGGCGTCGGAAACGGCGTGACTAATCAATCTGTCTGCGGTTGTCCGCGGAATACCTAAAGCATGATTTGATCAACCTGCTCTTTTCCCCACTGGCACGGGCTCATACAATAAAATGTAAATGGGTAAACATCTGAGGAACGGTTCACGCGTTGCATCTCGGTCGGCGATCTCATGTAGGTTTTACTGTATACATGAACACAGCACTATCCGAGCTGCCTGAGTATGCACATGCGTCTTGGACTTTCTCGCGCCTAAACACGGCATCCGGCAAATCGTGCTTAATCGATGGGTCCTTTGCCCGGCTCGGCACGTCAAAGTGTTCAATAGAAGCATGCTACAGCCAATAACCGCTGCAGGGTTGCATCATATATGCTGCAGCATCGTTCAAAACCAGCACTATGCTTATCCGTTCTACTCAAAGCAGCATCCAAGGGCTGATCTCTGGTTGCCGATAGGCCGTACAGATGAGGGGCATGTTGTACAATGAGTAGCAAACAGCAGTCAGAGTAGGACTGGACACCTGCTGCATACGAGGCCAGGCGACAGACCCCCAATGAGGTGCTTGTGATGTGAAAGCATACGAACGTGCTTTAAGACATGTCAACACCATGGCATGAGAAAATCAAGAAGATCTGCAAAAGTTGGCCATTTTATATTTCTTTCTCTTCGCTCTTTGGAAACAGGCATTCAAAATCGTTCTCTTTTTGATCATTTGCGGTAGAAGCTCCAAAATCATGGTGCTGCTCAATATGCCAGAGCTATCTTTGGCCTCCACTTTGGCGTTTCTATCCATTGTGGCAGTCTCTGCACTTATTCTGCGGGTCTTCTACAACTTGTATCTACACCCTCTGTCCAGGTTCCACGGCCCGTGGTATGCTGCTTCGTTCTCGCTTTGCTCTGCTGCCATATCTGTCGTTGGGCTTGAACCACACTGGATGCTTTACCTTGCTAAGCAATACGGATGTGAGTTGTCGCCATTGTGATTACTAGTAAGCGCCAGTTTGTCGAAATTACTGACACTACCCCCGCGATAAAGATGACAAGCCTATCCGTATAGCACCGTCACTTTTACTGTTCCCCCAAGCCAAGGCAATTAAAGACATCTACTGGGATTCAAAGTGCAATACTAAAGCCTCTCTCTACGGTTCCGGCGCGCTTGGTCCCCCGCACCTTTTCTCGACTATTGATGGAAGCGTACACAAGTCTTTGAGAAAGGCCCTAGGCGGCCCATCGGTATTCTCCCGTTGCATTTTTTTTGTTGTTAAATTCCTCGTCGCCGCGTCGTTGGCTGACAGTAGACTCTCTAGTGGTCAATTGGTGGACTGAAGAACAATTGGGAACCTCGCATCGACGACCATATTCAGCTTTTTGTTCGAAGAATGACTGAATTCGCCGAGAAGAACCAACCAGTCATTCTCTCCGACAAGGTAGCGTGAGTAGCCACCCAGCTCGAAGTGATTCTTGAACACATGGTTTGACATTGTCGACCGTATATCAGAGAATTCGCAGCCGACATCATGACCCTGGTATCTTTCACCAACCCTTGGGGTTTTGTTGACAACAGCCGTGACGAGCGCAATATGCTCAAGAGCTGGCGCGAAGGGCTCGTATTTTTTGGCTTTGCTGGTCGATTCCGCTTCTTTCGGGACGTAATCTTGAAGAGCTCATGGGGTCAATACTTCCTTCCGGGAACAACCGACGACAACGGCATGGGCTACTTGATGAGGCAGGCGGACAGGGAAGTCTCTGCTCGCGAGCAGCGCATATCGCAAGAAAACTTCTCGCAGGAAAGACCGGACTTCCTACAGCTGTGAGTCACATCAAACCGCGCGTGTGACAGATACGCTATGCCATCCCGTCATACTGATCTCGTTCGTAGGTGTCTTGAGGCACGAATGAACGGAAAACCATTGAACGCGATGCAAAAGCGGGCTCACGTCACTTTACTCATTCAAGCGGGCGCCGACACCACTGGGACCGCGCTCGGCAGCACCCTCCGATTCATTCTGACGCATCCATCCGTGTTTCTTCGTGTGCGTGCTGAACTGGCAGTTGCTTCTAACGCGAAGGTGCTCAGCACACCCATTCAATTCGAAGAGACGAGGGCACACCTGCCCTACTTTGTGGCATGTATCAAAGAGTCTCTTAGACTACACCCGCCCGCGACGAACTTGTTCGGACGAGTCGCGCCGTCTCCGGATGGTAAAGTCGTGGACGGGACCTGGGTTCCGGCTGGTGCGGAGATCACGAGCAACGCGTACGTCGTCCACCGGGACCCTCACCTGTATGCTCCGGACCCAGAGACATACCGGCCGGAGAGGTGGCTGGAGGACGAGGGGAGTTCGAAGGAACTCATTAGCGAGATGGATGCTTCTGCTTTTACATTTGGCGTTGGTCCTCGGGTTTGCCTTGGTAAGGACGTTGCAGTCATGGAGATGTATAAGTTGCTCCCAGAGGTTGTTCGACAGTTTGATTTTGAGATGAGGGAGGAGGGTGAGTTTGTGGTCGTCGGGGGTATTGCATACAACCAACGGTTTGTTGTTCAATTGAGGCCGCGAGCGGAGTAAGGTATGCGTCAGGATTGGCAGGTCGTGGTTCCTTCATATTGTACTAAGGCAGTTGTCTAACTTAAGTACCTATCATTCCTGTACTAGTCATTTCTTAAATTTTACTTTAAGGAAGTTGCTGAATCCCGAAAAAAACATGGAAGTAGGTTTGGAGCATTGGCAATGTTTGCAATCTTACAAGAATGTCATCCGCGAAAGACCAACGTTGATTCCCATGAGAACTTCCCAATGGCGGGATCCCTCTACGGCGGCCAGACTTACTACACTACGGTGCTGATCAGGCCCCGGGTTGTATCTCAGCTGGTTGTTTGAACGCCGGCCAAGATCTCCGGCATCGAGCAACCGACGATAAGCGATTAGGAGGGACGGGCAAATCTGCCAATGAAGACGTTTTCCGCGCTGAGTACTGCCGGCGCCGGAGAGGGGAGAAGCTCCACAACTGCCCCAGCGCCGCTTTCGGCTATCTCGGTCGTACCCACCACTTGAACCTCCGTCATATTTGTGCCCATGTCAACGAGTCGACTCCGACTTGTCCGCGGGAAAGTGACAAGGTTAGCAGAAAAGGTTTGGAGAAAGTAAAGTGCTTCCTTCTACTCTCACTCGCAGGGAGTCCTTTCTAGAAGCACAATGTTGCAGCACGCACATTTACCTAGGTACCATGGACTAGTCGCTGCAGAACCACCGCTCCTTCATTGGCTCCAAGGTCACTGACCTGCCCACGCCCTCGTTTGTGCTCAGCTTGCTAACCATCAAGAAGAACATCGAGAGATTGCATCAAGATGTCGAGAAGGCCGGGGTTACACCAAGTCCTATGTCAAGACTCTGAAGGTAGGTATTTTGCGTTTCTTACATCCACACACATCATAGATAATTCACGCATAGAGTCTCAAAAGTCACGCAGTTGGTGCTCAGAAACAGCAAGTTCAAAAAACCTATGGCATCCACATTATCAGAAACCCGTGGATTGCTACCCTTAGTAGAAGAGAGATTCTCAAGGAGGTTTGTGATGACTTATGAATGAAAATCTACAAGGACTCACAGAACTAAGGCCTTTGTTTTTTCAGGTGCTGTATGGGCCTCTTCCCCCAGTAAGCATCATCCCCCTACGGGAAGTCTTAAGCAAGTCCATTCACATCCAGCTCATGATCGACCATAAGAAGCAGCTTACGTTGTTAGAAAACTTCGCCAAGAAGAACGCGTTAAACACAAGTAGGCTATAGGACATCAACATCAAGCTTCATGTAGGTAGCAAGCGCGCCAGTCTTCCCTTAGGCAGCAAGCATCTGTAGAAGCTGATCCAACGCGTCAGCAATTCAATCGCCGTCACTCCCAACAGTTTCTACTGCTATGCAGGACATTCTTATAGATATTGTACGCCATAAGAAGTAAAGGATCTCCTTACGGTTGAGAGTAAAAGCGTCCTAAGCGCTACAAAGCTGGTCACTAGCGACCAAAGACCCACCCTTTCTATAGGTGCTACGCCAAAGAGTTGCTACAGTAAACCCTAATTCTCTTCACTTCTTTTCGTTGAAGTACGATTCACTTAAGTTATTAGACCTGTGGTCACCTGAAAAAACAATAATCGATAGACAACTTGCACAACTACAACAAAGAGCTGCCTTGTCGCTGGATCGGGTGCTGCACTAGGATACTTACTCTGGTGAGATGCTGCATGCCTGGCTTGAACCGTACTATAGCGCGAGATTGTGGATTAGGCTATTTATTAGTGATTGGTATGCAACATATTGAGACGTTGCTCATGGTTTTTTGATTTGGTTCACTTCTTTGTCCAGTCGCCCTGTTACTGTTACGAAGTTGAATATCTCTCGACGGTATTGTGTATAGTGATGGATCGTTGAGGCTCGTAGCACTTTTGTACCTAGGAAAAACTGTTGGTTTCTTCGCATATCGTTTTGTCAGAGCATTTGGTTAAATCTATTGTGCAGTTTGCTCAGTGAAACTGAACTGAATAACTTTCGAGCGTCTGTGTTGCTTGTTCGCACATACCCTGATGTTAGGTATCATCGGCCCGCGGTTCCCTCGTAACCTCAGTATAGCTTTCTCGAGAATGATTGAACTAACTCTGGCTAGTTCAAAAATTACTATCTTGGAGCCTTTTCTTGGCAAGATCCGCTAAAAAGGAGAAGCCGCAAGCGACTTAGTGGTGGTCCGAGGGACTTGAGCCAGGAAAGTCAAGACGACGAATGCTCAGAAAGAAGTGGAGATCGTCAGTTACGTAGGAAAAATTGCAGAAATAACAAAAGAACAGAAATAGTGATGGAAAAGGTAATCAAAGAAACAAGGTGAACACGGTCACTGAGAACTGTATGCCTTTGACCATTATAATTAATGATGACCCTGTATGTGAAATTTTCCTCGAGCTGGCAGATGAGCATAGTCCAGTGTTTTCATACGCTAGTTACTGCCGCTCGAGCATATTATACGCTTTCTGTGGGAGAAACTAACGCCGTGGTAGCGAAAAGAGGGGGAAAAAGGAAAAAAAGGGTGACGTTGAACGATATAGCTTTCACAAACAAAAGACCCCTGTCGGCATAAGTTGATATGTGCTCGCATAAAGCATCTGACACTTTGATGTCCAGGTGCCGTAAGGCAGATCCACCAGGGTCGATGGGTAATGCAGCTGCTCTCGATAATTGGCTTATTAGTGTTAGTCTCGGCGTGAACATTGAATGTCCACTATGTTCTTGGTCGACACTGTATCCAGCATGCCTACCCACCAAATAGAATTTGATGCTGGAGGAGGTCGCGGGTAAGCACCCACGTCCAGGCGGCGTACCCTTTTTAGATCTAATGAGGGAGATAGCTGCGCATAACGTTCCCGCAATAGAAAGTGAAAATCGATATATACGGGCCCTTGTTTTAGAGTGTGCCAAGAAATCCAGGCAGTCTTGGTCGACGATCTTGAGTCGAGCTGTCGCCGGAAGGTTTGCATTACCAATGGGACAAATGTTCTGGCCGGGTTCCGCCAAGAGCGACGACCTGGTGCCACTCCACGGCAAATATTGCCGCCAACCTGATACACGTACAACCAAATCAGCCGGGGATGTGCAGGGACGTGCACACATCCAACCGAGAGCGGTGATCACATAGTCTGTAACAATAATAGCGCAACATAGTATAGTCATGTGGCACTCGATGGCTGTGTCAGCTTAGATTTGGCTTCTGGATCTCATCAAGAGTTCGTCTCAAACAGCGCGCTCAATTCATTTTGCGTGGTTATGAGGGCGTTATCGACACGTTTTTGAGACGGGGTTGGGCGATCAACTTCGGCCAAGAAACCCGTCTACCAGCAATCTGTCCCAGGGTCAGAAAACCCTGTGGTGAATGATTCGTTCAACTCGAGATTGACGCCTCTGGATTGTCGTCTATCCCTCAACCGTGATTCGAGTCATTCCGTTTGAAGATCACCATCAAGGGCGGTGGCCGGCGGCCCCGAATCCATTTCTGCCACAAGGACTGATCCACGCATGCCAAGGCTCGGAGAATATCGCTGTCTGGGGCAGCCCATTTTTCTGTTCTACTCTTGGCGCAAACAAGACTCTTGCATCTAGAACATCACGCGTTTGAAGAGACCTCGCTTCTGTATTTCCGGCCACCAACGGTCAATAACAAACGTCATTCTACTATAGGAATGCACAAGCTTAAGGGGCGGTCCAGCGCCATCCCAGCAGATGCTCACAGGCTCTTATCCAAATCATGCGCAGCGAAACCCCTTGGTGTGGGGGTTCGTGTTTGGCAGATCAAGCTTGTATCCGGTCTCAAGGTGCCGGGGTCCTGGGGCGAAGAGTTTTAGCCCATCTATGGTCCAATTACAAACTGGGTTGCATGAACTTTAAAGGTTGAAACGACGATGCAGACAAAGTCTGCGACAGGATTGGTGAGGAGAAACCGACTAACCGAACCTTGTAGCTAGGGCATCCCGGCCTGCGGCACAACAAGCCTCGTTTGAGCGACTGATGTGACGGGACGATCAGGCATCTGAACATGTCTTGTTGCATGATGAGGGCCAGAGCTGTCATCTTGAGTCAAAAAAATCGTCTGTATTGCAATCCGCTGAGGGGGATGTTCGGAGTGGCGCCGCCATCCGGAGTTTCAGGGTGTGACAGGAAAGTAAGTGAGCACTGAGCAGGAGGTGGTAAGCCTAAGGCATACCGGTATATAAAAGTCTTGAGCAGAATCGTCGAAGTTCACCTGTGTCTGGCTTCTGGCTTGAGCGATTGTCCGGCCTACTCCGTTTTCTGACTACTACACTCATTCCGTGCTGCGCGCGGCTGTCTTCAATCGAGTTATCTTTCATTTAAGACCTGGAGTCACTCTCTCAAATAATACTGCAAGCTCGTCAAGATGAAGTTTTCCACTGCTGCTTTCCTTACCCTTTCCCTTCTCGCTGGTAACGTTGTTTCTGGTAAGCTAATTCCACCCAGCGTATCGTAGTACACACCTGCACACGCATGTCCTTTAGTCGTAGGCTAACAAACTTCACAGCTCCCGCGTTCCAGTCCAACGATGTTGCCCTTCCTTTTGAGGCCCGTGCCGAAGATTTTGTAGCAAACGACGCCGCCCATCTCGAAACTAGAGCCAAGAAGAAGAAAGCCCAGGCTAATGCGGGCGCGAAAGGACAAGGAGCAGCCACGGGGAAGGGCAACAATGCCGCCAATGCTGCCAAAAACAATGGTGCTGCTGCTGCCGCCGCGAAGAAGAACAACGCCAACGCCGCGAAGAAGAAAAATAACAACAACGACAACAACAACAATGCTGCGAAGAACAATAACAACAACAACAACAACAACGACAACAACAACAATGCCGCAAAGAATAATAACAATAACGCCAACGCTGGAAAGGGCAAGTCGCAGGCGGAGTTCAATGGTTTGGCCTGTACAGATGGAAAGGGTGCTGGCGCTTGCAACGCCAAGGGCCAGTGCGCTGTCAACGGCAAGACTGCACAGATCGCTGGCCAGTGCGGTGTTGCTGCTGCAAAGACCAAGAAGCGCTACGCCGCCGACGTATCTCATTTGATCTGATTCAGTATTATTTGGCTTGACATAGGCGGGAATTTGGGATGGCGGGGCGCTTCCTGGATATGAGTTATGAAAACGGCGGTGGCTTTGGTTGCTAGTATCTTCGGCCTTATATATGTAAAACTAAATTGAGAAGAGTTGTTATAACTCAAAATATCTCGCGCGTTTAAGATTTGTTTCCATGAGTGACTTTCTAGTAGCATTGAGAGCATCTGCACCAACCCAACTACACGTTGTTGAGGCTCCTATCATCTCATTTCAAACGCAGAACCTATGTGGTCATTATTGAATCTACATCACTGAATTTCTTGAGCAGGTTTGGTTGCGAATTTCACCACCTAGGAACTCAGACTGCTTTGTAAACTTAAACTTTAGCGGCATATCCGTGTCGTTGCTCCCACTAGGGTTCTCTGCGTTTCTTGCCGCAGTGTCTTAGGCTGGCTGACTTGTTTCTCTGAGTTAGCAGCTTGGATTTTCCAAATTGTGTTCACATGTAGCCCCTAAAATTTAGATGGATCTTTTAAGGCAAAGAAGTGGATAGCATTATCGTCTATGATTTTGTCTTGAACTCGCAACTTATGATCTTCGTGTGCGCCACTTAATCCTCGCACGAAGTGCAACAACAAATAGAGGGCTGGCATCCATACTAGATCGCGGGACAAGCTTTAGCTTTGGTGGGGCATCACAGCCGCAATATCCGTCATCTAAACGGACTTCGAGTTCTTCGACAACGAATTTCATGCCAATCTCAACAGCAACACGAGTAGGATGGGTGGAAGGCAACACCAGCTGCATTTTGCAGCAGTTGCATCCCTTTACCGCATTTTGCAGATCAAGGCCCCCGATATCGACCATATTTTGCCAGAAATCCACGTCTTTTGCATGTTGTACTTGCCGGTGTTCCGCACTAATTGTCGTCGAGGGTATTTTCGGGGTTTCGCCTTGACTAACCCCGAGCACCTGCCTGCTTTTCGACACTGTTCCAATCAGGAAAAGCCACCTCCAAATCCTACACTTAAAACTTCCTTACATCAGAGCAAGTCCAATACCAGTATGCCAGTTCTTTGCGGCAGTAATCGTTGGCATGAGCCCTCTATAGAGACTTGGCCCATGATAGGCGTCATGGCCATGGCCGTTTGCTGTCTCATTTTCTCTTTTATTCTGACCCTTGCGCAATGTCCGTATACTTCCTCCAAAGCCGGAGTTATCATTTGTGCCCTAGACTGGGCAACTTAAGTCCGCCCCCCCCTCTGAATACATAGCATACTTGGCTGACTAGTTTCCCTTTTTCGAGTTCCACTCGTAGCATCCCAACACCTTTAATGCATGAGTCGAGGCTCTTCCCGCCAAGAACTACCCTGAAGGCGGGTCTGAAAGCCGGTTGGCATTGTTGCTACATTCCACTTTTGGAGGCCAACAATCCCGACCATAGTGTAGAAGTCCGGCTTTACTTGCCTTTGGGAGTTTTTGGTTGCTTCTTGCCGGGGATATTCATAGTACGGGTCCGTCAACGGCAGGGTCAGGGTGCAGGCAAGACAATACCCATGTCATTTTTTTGAACAGCCACAGTTATGGTGTGGGCGGCTAAGTCGGTCAAACCTTCGATTAGATTCTTGTCCCGAGCGGGACCGAAGACCAAGTATCATGATAAGGCATTTCATCTCCGTTTCCGTCTTTCTTGTTCATTTGGAAAGAATTGCTTTGTTTCAGCTACTTTACAAGTCGCAAAGTATACGCGGGAACAAAACTCGAGCCAGAATATTCGGATAATCTACTAAGCTTACGAGTTTACTAGGTAAAACCCTCCAAGAATGGAGAGTATTTATTGCATCAGCAAGATTGAGACAAATTTGATTCGATGCAAGTTCATCTCAAGGCTAAAATATACTCAATTTATCAGACTTACTGAAGGTAGTTTGCGTCATGACAGCATTTGGATATCCGTGCAAGGTCCATTGACGGTACATCCTCCGTATGTAACCATCGTATTGAAGAGCAAGAGACGGAATCCGTGAATCATTTTTCGAAAGCAGGGTTTGGAGAAGAACACAACAGCACGTAATCAAATACTACGGAGACTTTCATGCGTAATCATTCGTCAGCATTGGTTCTCAGATGTTTGATCTAGCATTCGTTTCCGTCACTCACTTTTGGGCAAGTTCACTCGATATGGCTTGGCAACACTCGTACTATTTCTAACCTGATTGCAAGGCCATATGGCGAAATTTATGAGCTATCTTTGGAAGGACTTATGGCCATAATATCCACTGCGACTGGCTAGGTAAGATCAGCAAGGGCAAACTAACGCTTGGCAGGAGGCGGAAAGACGAGGAGATGGCTGTATTGGGCAGTTTTGATCAACCTTGAACAGCTTTAATTCTCCATGTATCTTCGTAATCTCCAACTCTGATCTTGCAAAGTCGGAAGATCAGAAGTCATGTTTTTTGATTAGTAGGGTTTGTTTAATCATAGCAGTATAACTGTAGTAATATCGCTGTCCAAATGCAGACGTCAGCCATGCAATTTGCGCAATCCACCAATTTAATAGGTGTTACATACCAATGAAGCTCAAGCTGCGTCAGTCGGCATGTCGTTCTGAACATTGCAGAAGATGTGATACAACATGACTCATTAAAAGAATCATGAGTCCCTTCGATCCCCTCTACCAAACTTTGCAAACAATTGCCACTGGGTCTTAGGTATTGACTGCCTAATGTGACAACGTTTGGGACCTGAATCCATGTTACTTGAACTCCATATTCCATCATTCATCAGTTCTCCTCTTTTCCAAAATTTGATTGGTTACGTGGAAGTGCGTTTGCCCATTAAACTGCCGAGAGTCTCGTACTTGTCGGAAAGAGTCCATCTGTGATTAGAGTCGTGTATCCATCGTTTATCTCTACGACAAAGGCTTCACCAGATACCTAGCGTTTCTTGTGGGTTCCAGAGAAAGAAAGAAGCAAACTGACCTTGTTTGTGGATTTTGAAGTTACTCTGCAGAATGGCTGCAGATCCTCAGCCTGCCATTATGGTTGTGCTGCTCATAAATCCACCGGCTAAGATGATGATGTTACCACGTATTTTGATGCGGGATTTTCTTAGAGTAAAAGAGCCAACATCGGATATTGATTTCCTACCAAGGAAATAAACGGGGGGATCTTGCATGTGCAGGATCATTGGGAGTGGAAGTCTGAGACCTGAAAAGATTTTCTCACAAGATGAAATCACTTTGGTTCGTCGTTCAACTACCTGAAAAGTTGAGAAAGTTAGGATAGTACTGGACACTACACTCAAAGTCATGACCTTGCTGTGCACATTGCTCGCATCCTCAGAATCTAGATATTAGACTAGGTTATCTTCCATTCTAGGCCTGCCTTTCCCTTACCTCAGCCAGTCTTCGTCATACAATCGTTTGAAATACTATCAATCCTCAGCATCTAATCTATCATAGCTCCATCAACATCATGCGGTTTAAACTTGCGGTTGGTCTATTGCAGGCTGCTGTTTTGGCTAGCTGTGCTCAGGCGCAGAATTCCTCTTTCAGCGACACCCATGTCTCTCAAATCCCGGAGGAAGAGGTCAAGGCTCTTGCTCAGATCGTGGAAGACAACCCCGAGGACATATTCACTCTTGCAAAGGACTGGGAGGGCCCAGAGTATGCCTTGATCTACAGAGTCGCTGTTCTCACTCCGCCGGTCAAGGAGTCCACAAGGTAAATAAGCACCTGAAGGGTCTTTTGCCTCAACGGATCTGACATAAATTTCAGAAAAATAAAAAACCTGTTGACAGGCAAAGACATATGGTACTATGAGATGGAGATCAGGCCTTTCAGCCAGGAGATTTATCCTAACCTGCGCCCTGCCATGCTCGTAGGTTATGATGGCATATCTCCTGGCCCAACCTTGATTAATCCACGCGTTACAGAGTCTGTAGTGAGATTCATCAACAATGCTGCCGCCGAAAACTCTGTCCATCTCCATGGTTCTTACTCCCGTGCCCCATTTGATGATTGGGCGGAAGACATCACCAAGCCAGGAGAATACAAGGACGACTACTATCTCAATCAACAGTCTGCTAGGTTGCTTTGGTATCACGACCATGCCATGCATATCGTGAGTCTGCTGGGCTCTGGTAGAGGATGTTCGCTATATGAGTGGGCTTCAAGACAGCGGAGAACGCTTACATGGGCCAAGCGGGAGCTTACTTGATCGAGGATGAGGCAGAAAACGCACTTGATCTGCCATCAGGCTATGGGGTTTTTGACATTCTCCTTGATCTCTCATCAAAGCAGTACAACGAGGACGGTACGCTATATTCAACCAAGGGAGAGACTGACAGCCTTTGGGGGGACATTATCCATGTAAATGGTCAACCGTGACCTTTGCTCAATGTTGAACCCCGCAAGTACCGATTCCGATTCTTGAATGCATCCGTGTCTCGCGCATTTGCGTTGTACCTCGTCAACTCCAACGCGCCTAACGCAAAGCTACCATTCCAAGTCATGGGCTCTGACGGCGGTCTTCTGAAAAAGCCTGTGCAGGTTTCTGACCTGGTGAGTGAACTGACCTCATGGTGCAGAATATTGACTAACTGATGGTAGTATGTCTCTCCGGCCGAGCGGTATGAGATTGTGATCGACTTTGCTAGATACGCCGGGCAAAGGCTCGAGATTCGCAACTTCCCCAAGGCTGGTGGCATCGGCGTTGAAGACGACTACTTACACACCGACAAGGTAATGCAGTTTGTCGTTAGCACATTCGCAACTACACCCGACACATTTACAGTCCCCTAAATTCTTCGTTCTGTTCCATTCCCAGCAGCGGCTGGAAACGTGATTGATCACCACTTTAGATTCTATCGCACCAATGGCGAGTGGCGCATCAACGGCGTGGGCTTCGCTGATGCTGAAAATCGTATTCTTGCCAAGGTGCCGAGAGGCAGCGCCGAAATCTGGGAGCTCGAAAACAGCTCAGACGGTTGGTCGTACCCAATCCATGTTGACCTCGTCGATTTCAAGGTCATAGGCTGAGATGGTGACCGCGGCGTTATGCCCTAGGAGGCCGAAGGACTTAAAGATATCGTTTGGTTGGGCCGGGGTGAATCAGTCCTCGTCGAAGCTCACTACGCACCTTGGGATGGGGTTTACATGTTTCATTGCCACAATCTCATTCACGAGCACAGCGACATGATGGCAGCTTTCAATGTCACCGTTCTCCCGGACTTTGGTTACAAAGAAACCAAGTTCATTGACCCAATGGAGGAGAGGTGGAGGGCGAAGCCCTATGTCATGGCAGACTTGCGCACGCGTGCTGGGCCTTCCTCCGAAATTGCGATCGAAGAATCCGTGCAGGTTATGGCCAGTACAGATCCCTACAGCAAAGTGGATGATGTTTACAAGAATCTTGAAGAGTACTGGACCGCCCATTGAAGGGACTCAGAAACGGATCAGTGCGGAGCGAGAGTGCGGGGGACCACAATGTCCTTACATGATGAAAGCAACCCAGTTCCGAAGCGTTCATTCTTGTTTCCTTGATCACTACATGTGTTTTCTGGGAAAGCAACTCTAGACAGGATTCCGAGCATTGAAAATACATACACCCTTTCGCAGGAAAGTCTTTGCTGATCCTCACTGTGCGATCTCGCTGTCCAATGTGACGCGGTGTTGAAGAAGCAAGATCAGCAACTAAAACGTCCAGTTGCCGATTGTCTAGACTATGCAACATGCAGTACCGCCGATATAATGACTCAAGCAATTGTATATCTGACCTTTCGCCTTGAACGGACTCCATCAAGACCATCGACTGGTTCAAGTTGGACAATTCTCCACACATACCCCTTAACTCAATTTGGAGGCAGGAAATGATCCGCCAACCTGACGCGGGCACGGGCATACCCCGCCAAGACTTCAATACCCCCTCAATAAGCTTCAGACTCGCCTAACCATATCGAGATTCTGAACAACATTCAAGTAATTAAGCTCACACCGTTATCTATTTTATGGCCAATCTGAGTCTCTCCGTTGCCTGACTTCAGAAAGGATCTGCGGAACCGCAACCTTGCAGCGTTGTAACTTTGCCGGACATCCTCTTTGGGAGAAATTCCCGCCAATTGGAGACTGTGTTCGGAAGCTTTGCCGACGGGTTGGTTGTTAATTCAAAGCAGAGGCTTCAGGTGTTGTCCTCGACAGTGCTCTTGGATTTCAAGACGAGCCCAATCACGTCTCATCTCACGTTGGAATCTGCTGCGAAGTTGGAATGCAACTGGCCTTTTGGATGATGATGATGAAGTGGACATGGGCAGCTCGTTGTAACGTGCCAAGCCTTCGAATTGAGTCCACCAACCAGGAAAATCTTGCACCACCAGACAGATGGATACATATGTCACGTTGGACGCAAGCGCTCCAGCTTTCTGTTATATTTCTCAAGCACGGTCATTTTTTGTTTTCGTCTTTACATTCGTTTCTTCAGCTCCTGTGGTGCAGATCTCAATATGAAGTTCACTTCTTTGACTCTTGTTTCTGCGCTGGCCGCGACGGCCTCCGCCCATGGCTTCGTCCAGCAGATCATGCTCGGCGAAAACCTTGTTGACACCTGGAACCCCTACAAGGACCCTTCCAAGAAGGTCAACAAGATCACTCGCAAGTTTAGGGACAATGGTCCGGTGACTGATGGACTCTTCACTGTATGTTAACTCCAAGCTTCTACAGATCCTTAATCAGCCCTGCTCTGACTCTTCAATCAACAGACCGACGCCATCACCTGC
Source organism: Colletotrichum incanum (assembly GCA_001625285.1). Classification (NCBI taxonomy): domain Eukaryota; kingdom Fungi; phylum Ascomycota; class Sordariomycetes; order Glomerellales; family Glomerellaceae; genus Colletotrichum; species Colletotrichum incanum. The sequence continues at coordinate 53,563 of LFIW01000208.1, forward strand.
AATATCGGCTCCGACAAGAACAATGTGCCTGCAACCGAGACTGCCAGCGTTCCTGCCGGCAGCACCGTCAAATTCATGTGGACGGAGTGGAAAAGCGACCACCCTGGCCCCAGTACGTTGCGATAGAGATCACCTCCCTTGGTCTGCACAGGATATACTAACGCAGCGTTAGTCATGACCTACCTCGCCGATTGCGGTGGCAAGTGCAGCAACTTTGATGGCAGCAAGGGAAACGTTTGGGTCAAGATTGATCAGTCAGGCTACGATGCCAACGAGGCCATCCCCTGGGCTAGCAAGCGGCTCCCGGAACAAAACAGCACCTACACCATCAAGCTGCCTTCCAAAATCGCCCCTGGCGAATACATTTTGAGGTTGGTTTGACTCTATGCCCTATAGGAGGAAATTAGTACTAATTCTCGATTACAGACATGAGATTCTCGGCCTTCAGCGGACCAACAAGGATGGCAACCTGGCTCAGTTCTACCCTGGATGTCACCAGATTACCGTCACCGGCACTGGAGTAACCAAGCTTCCTGAAGGTATCGCTTTGCCTGGTGCCTACAAGGCAGATGACACCAAGTCGGTAAGGACATTAATATTGCCGTACGAGTTGGCTCCGCTGACAGAACATAAGATTCTCCTCGACTATCGCAAGGTCACCTCCTATACTCCCCCCGGAGGTCCGGTTTGGGGAGATGATGGCTGGTCTCAGTGAGATCTACGTCAAATGTGATTTGGTTTTGTTTTTCTACTTGTACATAGTTGGCGTTTTCGCCTTGTGTAAATATGACCAAACTTACATGCAATTGCCTTTTGCATTAATCCTTAACACGAGGCAGCTTCAGCCACATTATAGTCTTATTGTTCCCGAGGAGAGGAACAGCCAAATTCTTACTTAGGAAACTTCATCTATTATCAGTGTTGAGCATGGATGACGGCCGAACGCGCTGACAACGTTTCGGTTGGAAACTCATCACCCAACGCTTTAACCACCGACCCACTGCTGGCTTCGTGGCTTCAGGGTACCAGAGTCAAGCTACACCAGTAGAGAATCTTCTACAGTTGCAAAAAAAGAAAACGAGAACTTAAAGTTGAAATGCATTACTCCGCCGGTGACAGGTGGTCAGGTAACACAAACCATTCGCATGAGTGGACGATTCCTTGTATCGGTGCGAGCTTGATATCGTACTCATTAGAAATATAACAACAACATACAAAACTTCAGAAAACCAGCGGTCAAAGTTCTCCCTAACTTGTCGCTTAAATTTATATTAACTAGAGATCCAAACTGCTTACGTTATGAACAAGAATCAAGAGGCTGAGACTATTATTGGGCGGAGGAACTTCGAGGACGGTTAATTCAGCAGCGCAACAGGCCTTTCAAGAGTGAGATCTCCTGCTTGGACGTACACTTCTTTGTCTTCGTCACCGGCAGTCCGCACTGCATCGAAACACCAGGCCTGATCAAGAGAACACTAAATTTGAGTGGATGACAGGTGTAGCTGGGACATAACGAACTCGATGAAACCGAGAACATTGATAACACTACTTATCATCTTCAAGCGTAGTAGCTGGGCGAGTGGCTTTTGTGAAATATAAACTACAGGGCATAGCAACCCGTCTTGCTGTGGCTGCTCTGGAGCCAGTGAAACATGTCGTGGACCGTGGTAAGCACTTCATTGTTAGCCTACTCCGAAAGCGTTGCGTCACTGATGTTGTTCACAAAGTTCCTTCTGGCGTCGCGGGCGGTCTAAATGGACATATGCTTGCCCAATGCACCACCCTCCCAGTTGTCTCGTGCGTCTGGGCCGTCGTCCGCGCCTCCAGCGACGCCACGGACCCTCCGAATCACAATTTTCCTATCCCATCGAGTGCCAACTAACGCCATTTTTGCCAAGACCTCAATAACCCGCTTTAGACCCACTTTTACTCCGCACTTCAGTCGGTACATGACGAGACGTCATTTACCCCTATGTTTTTTTGCCTACTATCACCACTAAAACCATCATTCTAAGCAATGTTGCGATGTCTTCTAGTGATTCTGATGCTTCCGATACCTCCGGCGCCTCCGTTGCCTCCGATACTTCCGTACGGAGTTGTATAGTTGTTGCGATTCGCCCGGAAGACCTTACTTCCGCCTGTACTACCGACTGTACGCCGGAGCGGTGCGATAACAGCACGGTCCGGCCCCACGAGCCTCCGGCTAAGCCCGGACCTCTAGGCTCCTTTACACCCTTTCCTATACCGGCCCGGGACCGAGAGATACGGGGGCTGCCGGAAGCTCCGCTTGACCTCTTCTTCTGATTCGTTCCTCGGGACCTTGTTAACCAGTGGGCCCAGTAGACGAATACGGCGCTAACGTACGGGCCTTAGCGTAAAACCTCTAGAGTGTACGCTTAGCGGCAGACTTCTGCTAATGAGATTTACCTCTTCTTAGGTGTTTTGATTTATCTAGGAATCCATAGAGAAACTAAACTATTAAGATACTGGGTAACTTAGCAGCAGAATAAGGACCCTATCTATCTATTCACCTGGTTTATATCTAGGAATCGCTTCTAGCTACTCCTCCGGCGGCTCCGTATATTAAATACCTCTAAGTTCTAATCTAGCTAGTCAGACGGGCCAGGCCTGGGCCGGGCCCAGGCTGAAGCTCTGATGCCGGACGTATATCGGAAGGTTAACGAGTGGTCGGCCTATATCTAGGAAACCGGGAATTCTTTTTATACGGCCGGTACCGATATTACTGTTAATAAGGCTATGGTCCGATTTACGGGCCGTTTCTTTGAGACAACAACGGTCCCGATAAAGCCGATCCCGACCGGCTATAAGATATAGATACTTGCCTAATCGGGCTACTGTCTCCGGTGGCTCTGGTATGTCCACGGAAAGGGCCCGTACGGGCTGGTCCTATAGGCCCGGCCGGCGCTGGACGATAAGGTAGCAAAACAGGCCCTTTTAACGCTAACGTAACGGGTCGTAACGACACTAGTTACCCTACTTCCGGCAGCAACCTACTATATCTTTCTAGATAACCTTTTTTCCTCCGTCCGGCTTTTTTAGTGTTACGACCTAATAAGCATAATATAACTAGGGTCGCCCTACGGGCGCCTAGCGGTTATAAGACAAGGTTATATACGGGATGGCACGGGAACACGTTAATCCCCCTCTTGGAACAGAAGAACTAAGGAAGGTCACGTAAAGATAAGAAGTGTTACGAGCAGGTCAGGGCAACCAACTGTGGCACAAAGCAAAAGCTTCGGTAATGATGCACCTGCATCATTATCCCCTGTTCTGCACTATATAGTTACGCCGGCCAGCACCCAACTGGTTGGGCCGTAACACCATGTCTCCCCTCCAAGAGGCATGTCCCTATGCCGAGGACCAATCGGGCATATCACGGGTATAAGCAGGGAAACTCCAGGCTAGTGGGGGACCAATCCACATTATCGCCTGCCCACGGTCGGTAGCCTAGGCAGGGGAGGAACCTATCCTGCTTGTCTCGGCTTACAGGAATTGAACCTGCGACCTCTACGCGGGGTAGGTGCATCATTGTGTTACGAGCAGGTCAGGGCAACCAACTGTGGCACAAAGCAAAAGCTTCGGTAATGATGCACCTGCATCATTATCCCCTGT